>CM065667.1:110000-215000 GCA_033220385.1 Triplophysa yarkandensis | reverse complement strand
TTTATACCTGTGTCAAGAGGGGTAACCGAATTTCATTGTCTTTCCACCAAACAAGGGTCCTGCTCTGTGTTGATGGGGACTCCTGAGCATAGACGGCAATTTCTGCCATCACAATCTGGAACGGTCAGATTTGCTCTTGCAGTGACAGCCTTTTTATATTAATAAACTAGCGAACGTTTTTTTTCTGTTGACCTGTAGCTCGACTGCTGCACACTCCTCCTCCTCCCTCACAGGCTGCGGTGACTGCGCTCTCCTACCGAGGATGACCGCATCTGCGCACATTTCGTAGTTGCTTATAGTTTTTATTTGTAGTGTCTCTTCTCTTCAAATTACAAGATGTTTGTTTTCTTCACTGAAATATAAACAAAATTTAATAAAAAAAATATCTTATTTTGATCTGAATCAGTGCTTCCTCAAACCCTTATAAGAGGTTATAAAGTTGATTGAAAGTCATTCATCAAATAAAGTCCTATTCTTAAAGAAAGACTATCATAAGGCAGTTTTGTTGCTTTGTTGAATTTACTGTTAACTTTATTCATATGATTGTAGTGTTTTATTGCGGTCTAGTAAGTAGTCACAGGAACCTCATCATTGCATGGATCAATACTAATAAATGTTATAACCACAGGTGTTTACACGCGACAACGTGCATCTCGTGTTGGTAAGCGCTGTCACCTTTCCAGGCTAAAAGCACTTACTTTGCTGTTGAATCACAACACAGGAACAACTTGCCCAATCAGAACTCTTATGTATTTCTGAAGGCGGGACTTGATCAGAATGGGGAAGTTATCAGCCGTTTTCATGACAATGGGTAAAGCATTAGACAGAGACGTGAATTATGTGAAAAAAAATACAGGTTATTTTACATGTTATATTGCACACTGTTAACACAATCAAAGATTCAAAACGCACAAAAAACAGGATCTTTAATTTTTCTTTAGTTTGTTTACGCATTGCTGTGCCAAAAAGATTGATTAAGTTATTGTCTACATCCTTAGCACTTGTGATCGCAGAGATAGTGGTATCAGTTTGAGCTATTAGTTTGTCATTGCTATCCCTAGTTAGGCTATTGGTGTGATAATTTACAAGGCACATTCGACGACCGGTAGAACATTCAAACCCAGTCACTCTTCAGTAACTCAGAAGAAGAGTGTAGACCAGCTAGTGTACACTAGTAGGGGAAGCTTTGTTTTCAACCTTGTTTACTGAATTACCCACTGCCTAAGTCAAACCTGTCAATAACGAGAGTGTTAGCTATAAGCTTCCATTAAAGTTATAAGTTAAGAGAGTTTGTGTTGATTCGTCTTAATTTTGTTAACGCATTGCTGTGCCATAAAGGGCCATAAAGAAATTGCTTTCATCCGTAGCACTCGTGAACGCAGAGATATTAGTGTTATTAGCTAAGATATACGTTTTTCCGTGTCATCCCATTGAGGCTACTATTGTGGTAATTTACAAGGTGCTTTCAGCTCCTTTCGCTGATCATGTGATCAAGCGTTTGTTTATCTGTTGCATCTGCTCAATCTTGTCAGTGGAAGTGTCAGCCCTCGTGTGAAGACTTGACAAGTGGAAAGACCATAAACTCTACCAGCATGACTAAACCGAGCAGAGACACAGATAGGGCCCTTGAGTATTACACATATTTATTACTTATTGCCTTTATATTATTGATCTAGCTCTTATCTCTATTGTGTATCCTTATTCTCATTAATTTCTCATCTTTAACTATCATCTCAACCATGTTTCACAACACTCGTAAACCTATCTGTTAAACAAGAGATCAGTTCCTCTCTTTTTTAAGGCCTGCCTTCATAATATGAAAATGTGCTCTGATATGTCATATTTTGCTCGACGCAGGATGGAGATTTAACTTGTATGACCATACTCTGGTGTCAGTTATTGCATGTTGGAAAGGTGAGGGGGCGGGCATTATGTGAATCCGTTTACCTCGGTAAAAGCTCTCTGACGACATGTAACGGAAGTAACAGGATGCCTTAAATTCCTGACATTTGCTATGGTCCAAGTCACAAGATTTCTGTTAAAGATTCTTACTTGCTTTATATGAACAATTCGTATTTGTGTGTATATGTTAACAATATGTGAAGTTACCAAACTTAAAGGAAATGTAAAATGAGGTTGCACAGGTGAGAAAGACTTTAAACTGTGTGAAGATTGACATCACTGAAGTTATTTTTTTCTTTTATTTGTTCTTGTCTCTCTGTAGACGATGGAGATGAAGATACGGTTATGTTTGGCACTGCTTTCTCTGGTTCTGGCCCTCCACGGTTATGTAGGGGCACAGGAGAATTCTGATGAGATGGAGATGGATGTTGAGGATGCGGTTGATGACATGCAGGAAGATGATGTTGAGGAAGAGAAACCCCCTGCTTCTCCGTCAGCACCCACTGTAAGACCTTAACCCAGTTAAGATTGCAAAAGTGCTTAAGAAAATTCAGGATTAACTTGATTAGTTAAGTCTTAAATTTTAACTTTGCAAAAGGCCCCTGCATGTCTAAATGAAGAAAATTAATGTCCAGAGCGCTACCAGCTGGTACGACAGGGGTCAAATAGATGTAACCTGCTGACCCACAAACCAGCTCACACCACCTCTATGCCAAACAAATATTGCATTAATGACTATTGACTTAAATTACCCAAGAATTATAAAGCTGGACTGGTAGCTTCATAAAAAAGAATCTGTTGATATAGATTGAATAAACAGGTAGATATAACAAGTGTAATTTTAAGGTGAATTGATGCTTAGATTTAACGACTGATCGAAACAATATTTTCTATTAAAGGTGACGTACAAAGCTCCTGAGCCGATGGGCGAGCATTTCTTTGCAGAGTCTTTTGATCAAGGAACACATCATGGGTAAGATCTACTGTACTCACACCATGTACATGAAAGCTGAATAAGACCACATTCTCTTATATATGGTAAATATTAAGGCTAGAGATGGACCCATTGACCGGCTGTTTTTAGGAATTTGCCGTTTTTAAGCATGGTCTGCCTAAGCGGTCACTGGCTGGTCACTCTTGTCTCTTTCTGATTTTGAGCCTGGAACTTTTTAGCAGGGTCACAGGAAAAAAGGGAGTGCTAATGTTAGTGCTTGTCCATATAGCTCTTCTGTTGAAAGTGAGTGCTAATTTAGCTTCGCTATGATCCAATGACAATAAGTTCCTTCCTTACAGCTTCATTTACATTGCAGCAGTGACGTCATATGCAAACAACCTATTCTGTGTGGTTGTTTGCTCATGACGTCACTGCCGCAGCAATTACATTACATTTCCACGTTGCATAAATGTGGAAATGTAATGTAATTGACTGGAAAACAAAAGAAAAATCAAAAATAGCGATATTTCCATAAATAATGATACAGAAAAAAAATCCAAACAAACGGCATTGAGTTGATGCACATGACCGCTACCACAATAGAGCCCCACACCTCTCGCAGACTGAAAACTTTAGTGCCTTTTAAATTAATGTTATACAGATGACCCCCCCCCCCCTTCGTGGCTCGAACCAGACCGAACACGCTTTCATCATTACGATAGGACGGTTTAAATAAACATAACTAAGCAATCTCTCTCTTAGGGTAATGTATTCCATCGTAATATTCTTCTATGTGTATGTTAGTGTAATAAAGCTGATCATTATAAAAGCCGTTGCATTATGACTGACAATATTTAAATTTGGAATCGTTTTGGGCACAGTGATGTGTTTGCTTGTTATATTGATGGTATTTTCTATCCGTATTATAGCGACATGTAGTATAGTCTGATTGGAACTCTGCAAAAAACACTACTCAACCATGGACCGAACTGTGGCATTGGTGAATTATTCCATCATTCCACCCCAACAGTTTAATTATACTCTATATATTTTTTCATTTATGTGTTCAAATGTGATTTCTATATTTCTCAGTCACACAGCACTTTATTTTGTGGTTTAGGTCAAAAGATACTCTAATGATTTTTGTTGTGAAGATATAAACGTTATAATTAATGAAAAGTAATATAATGGATAGTACCTGAAATCTGCATAAATCAAAATCAAGAGCTCACACTAAAAGTTAATTCTTTATTGGCTAAGAAAAATGCAATTGATGCATCTCTAATTAATGCAGATGTTTTGCATTGCTTTACTAGGTGGGTTTTATCCCAGGCCAAAAAGGATGGTATTGATGAGGAAATTGCAAAGTATGATGGTAATTATTTCATTTCATACATTTCTGTATTTGTTCAGTTTTGTAATATGATAACATAGCTGATTTTTATTTCTTATATTATAAATTTAAATTTTTATTTTGCAATTTAATTGAACAAGATGGAATTCACAAAATTACATCTCTAGACCTGTTCCGAAGTTACCTTCTTGTCTGTGTTTAAGTGGTCTGGCTAGTAGCTAATAATAAAACTATTTACATTAAAATTAAACTTGTTTGTTGATTTCATAATTATTCAATATGATTTGTATTAAATAAACAATTTGTTGAAAGAATTTTGAAACTTTGTTGTGTATAAGATTAGTGTTTTATAATAAACGGGTCTTGAGATATGTCTGCACTGGTTATTTAAGAAATGGTTCATCAATCAGCATAAGGTGATTAGATTAAAGGTCTGTACTGGGAATTGAAAGTGCGATGTGTTTTTTGAAGGCAAATGGGAAGTTGAAGAGATGCAGAACACCAAACTACCTGGTGATAAAGGTCTGGTGTTAAAGTCTAGAGCCAAACATCATGCGATATCTGCTCCCCTGCTGAGACCTTTCGTCTTTGACACCAAATCTCTTATAGTCCAGTAAGTATCCCTGCATGTTCCTCACTTTGTTTACAACCAAGAGGTTTGAAAAGCCCTTTTGGTTCTTTTCATTTTACATTTCCTTTGCTGTGTTTGTACTGGCAAACAATTTGTGAAGATACAAACTCCAAAGTTCATGATAAACAGTAGCTGAAGCTCACAGTTCACAGTAGCTTTAAAGTGTAAAATAAATTAAAAAAATTCTTTCTTCAGGTATGAGGTGAACTTTCAGACGGGCATTGACTGTGGCGGCGCTTACATTAAACTGCTGTCTCAAACAGACCAACTCAACCTGGTAAGACGGCAAATACAATTCCCACCACTAGAGCACATACGAAATGGTTTTTTCTATGTCTGATAGTGGTGTTAAATGGTCAGGGTCAGTCGAGGACTGATATGTGCTGGTCATTTTTTTTTGCCAACTTTTAAGGCCAGTTTCCCCTTTGCCAAAATCTCGCACTACTTATAATTGAACGCAATATTACGAATTTAATATTCTTTTTTGAACACTGGCTTAAACAACCATCTCTAAAATCTTGATTTTGTGCACTGTACGCTAGTAAAAACATTTGTTAACCAAACAAAGGAATTAACTGATTAAGTATTAATTATATAAGATACAACTTTTTCTTGTTGCACAGCCTTGTATATAAGGAAATTGCTAAATCCTCAGTGATGGCTAACATTCTTGATGGTTTGCGATAGGCAGGTCTAACGAGAATAAAAATGAGCAACATGTGTATGTAGTAATGGTCGAAACATGTAAATTTTTTCCGCTGATGTGCATTTTTATTCGCATTACACATTTAATGGAAAAACACATAGATATGCATATTCCTGAGCTGAATTTTCATTAAAATAAATGTGTTGGATGGAAACCCAGCTGCAGCAGCACACTCTACCGCATCAATACTTTGAGGCTGCCTTCTGGTGTGCCTTACTTAAAATTGGCTGTATTAAACATAAACAGATATTCATATAGGATGTAAATTACGTGTGATTGTTAATACTAAAATACTAAAAGGATCACCCTTCAAATAGAGGCGCTGACAAATCATATTAATTTGTTAAATTCAATCTCGCTTAGTTTGTATGTTCAAAGCCGTGACTGTTTGAGAAATCCCCCCTAAAAGAATCTCCTTGGAGTTTTTTTGGGGTCTTTTTTTTAGAAGTCAAAGGCACTTTTATGTCACATCACATCCGCTCATGTGCCTTGGTGAGTGAAATTCAGCCTGATACAGAAACTGCAGAAACAGTTAACATATAATACAGATTTCAAACAGGTGAAAATGTGTTTACAATATATAATGAACAATTCATAGAGTCAATATCACCATAAGGTGACTTTGAGACTTCTCCATCTCCTAGCAAAAAAGCTGAGATTTTCCATTGAACTTCATATTCATTAACTTAAGTATACGTTATGCTTTTAGAAATGCATATTGGTCAAGCTCCCATACTTTTTATAATTAACTGCAAGCAGACATTTTACATGAAAACAGCAAAATATAAAAAACATCAAATAAATTCTTACTTCTCAGATATTATATCTTCCACTTGGCCCAGACGCTCTTCAAAATGCAAGCTTATGTCATCTGAATAGTGTTGTTTGTGTGTCTGTGATGAAACTTGACGGAGACCAAAATGACAGACATACCAATATACCCATCACGCTCTTACTGGAGCGACATTGCATTAATGAAATTAAGTAGTATCACTTATATCTGTGATTCAGGTTTGATTTTCATTCTAACCCCCACAGGAGCAGTTTGTGGATAAGACTCCCTACACCATCATGTTTGGTCCTGATAAGTGTGGAGAGGATTACAAACTGCACTTCATCTTTAGACACAAGAACCCCAAAACAGGAGAGTTTGAGGAGAAACATGCCAAGAAGCCGGATGTAGATCTGCGCACATACTACACAGACAAGAAGACCCACCTCTACACCTTGGGTAACAAACACGCATACGGATGAGAATTTATTTAAAGAATTGATTAATTTTTAATGTTTGGGTAAGGTAGAACAGATAATACTACTTACAACATCCTTAATTTAACAAATGCTGTATAATGTGAATAGGCTTTTGAACATGTTAACATTATCCGATCAATGAGAATCTTTATGTAACTTGTTTACCCTGCAGTGCTCAACCCTGACAATACCTTTGAGGTTATGATTGATCAGACCGTGGTAAACAGCGGAAATCTCTTGCATGACATGACTCCCTCGGTTAACCCCCCTGCCGAGATTGAAGATCCTGATGACCATAAGCCTGAGGACTGGGATGAAAGACCAAAGATCCAGGACCCAGATGCAGTCAAACCTGAAGACTGGTGAGGCACAGTTCCCTAATGCACATCTGTGAGATGTTAAGGGATTCCCATTGCCTGTGTTCTTGCTCATTTCCATTTGTTTACCCTTCTCAGGGATGAAGACGCTCCGGCTAAGATACCTAATGAAGATGCTGTGAAGCCTGATGGCTGGCTGGATGCCGAACCTGAATACATTGGTGACCCTGACGCCATCAAACCCGAAGACTGGTAATTCATTCTACAGTACATTAAAGGGCCAGCATATAATTAAAGGTGTTTTACAGGCAGTTTCTGCTTATTGTATATTAACCTTGAGTTCTTGTTTTGTTGAATTGCTTTGTTCAAATCTCTGAAAAATATTTAATTAGCACACCTTTCCAGAAGACTGATACAGCTTTAGAACCCTTTCCAGAAAAAGCCGTGCTGTGAACAGCACTTGTACCCAATCACCTCAAGCGCTTCTCCTGGAAAATACATGCAGATAGTCATGTTCTCTTGCGCTCTCTGATTGGTGCATGGGCAGGATTTCATGGACAAATGTCCAATAAATAACTAGTAACCTAATGACGGTGATGGGTTGAAGATTTGAAAGAACCTTTTGCAGTAAGGGAGTGTTTTAAACATGAATATAGTATGTTATGCTTCAACTCGGTTTTAAACAAATGGACCAGGATAAACATAACTTTAGTCCAACTTAATCTGGCCAACTTTTTTTATTTTCTTAAATTTGATCTGTTATCCCGCCTGTGATAACCATACCATGTCGTTTTTTGTTATTAACTACTTAAAAATACTTAACAACCTTCTGTGACCGTCATATCAAAGGTTAAAAGGTTTTGGATAAAAGCGTCTGCTAAATGTAATTGTAAATGTAAAATCATATTAAAATGTATCATTTGATTGTAAAAGAAGATTTACATTTAGTCATTTAGAGGGCTATCTGTTGCTAATCTCCTAAGGCTTTTTTGTCCTGTAAAGATGACTGCATGATCACAGCGCAGAATCCTCAATGAAATGAAGAATCCTAGTGTGTCAGTAAAGACTTACAGATATGGCTGGCACATGCTATCGTTTTTGTTGACAAATTTACAACCAGAAAAGTGGGAGGAGGCCACTGCTTGCTAAAAAGAAACATTGCAGCATGTCTGTAGTTTGCAATGCAGCAATACTTGTAAAATATTCTCTAAAAATAGAACTAATATTGAGTTGTTCAGAAAGAACACAATGATATAGAGTAGAGTGTAGAGTAAAAAGGCACAGCATCAAACACTCATCCCAACTGTGAAATATGGAGGATGGGGCATCATTTTGTTTTTTTGGAAGTTCGCCCAGCCCTAGTCTGCTGAGTAATTTGTTTGAATTTGTGTAAAACTGTAACACACAAACAAAATTAAAAGCCTTTCCCTGCAACTCAAATTCAGGGTAATGGGTAAAAATGTACAGATGTCTGTAGCAATTAAATTTTGGATCAGCTTTAAAGCCATAGTCTTTATATTTGTGCTTTTTTGTTATTAGGGATGAAGATATGGATGGAGAGTGGGAGGCACCTCAGATTCCAAACCCTGCCTGTGAGACTGCCCCTGGTTGTGGCACATGGCAGCGACCATTGATTGACAACCCCAACTACAAAGGCAAATGGAAGTCACCAATGATTGACAACCCCAACTATCAGGTAACAACAAAATTACTCATCCAGTTTGGGCAATGGTGCCTTGCTCAAGGGACTCACCTCAGTCCTGCAATTGAAGGTGGAGGGAGAGTGCTGGTTTTTCGCTCCATCCACCTACAATCCCTGATCACAAGTATCAGAAAAATGTGGCAAAAACGAGCCGGGCTTCGACCTCTGGTTGTGATTCAATGTGATGTCACATTGCAAAAGAAAGCAAACAGCTCATTCGTGATAACTGTTAAGGATTAAAAATGAAAAAAATTCAATGGGTGTTTTTTTTTATCATACTAGGGTGGTACTGTACATACACTCTTGATACACAGTTATACATTTTCTCTCGACTAGATGAAACCTTCCAACTATCTAAACTTCCTGAGTGCATCCTAGCAGCAGCAATAGCAGTAGTAGTAGCAATAGTAGCCTTCCTGACCCTCTTTGGGTTAAGGCACACAGTCATAATTCTGTATGATGTTTTTTAGTTGGGAGCGAAACATCAATGAACACCTGGCCACATCTGTCAAGTTTTGCCATTGTGATTATCAAAAAAAGCAAACTTTGCATACCACATTGAGGATAGATTTTTACAGGGTATATTGTGTTTTTAATGCAGGGAGTGTGGAAGCCCAGAAAGATTCCTAACCCAGACTTCTTCGAGGACCTTCACCCATTCCGCATGACTTCATTCAGTGCAGTGGGTCTGGAACTTTGGTCCATGTCATCTGATATTTTCTTTGACAACTTCTTCATCACCTCTGACCGCGGTGTGGCTGATCGGTGGGCCAGTGATGGCTGGGGTCTGAAGAAAGCAGCAGAGGGAGCTGCTGAGGTATGAAATTTCTTTGTAGCCCTCTTTCTACAATTTTTTTAGTCCTATGCTTTTTTAATTATGAACATGTCTCATGGACTTTACATAAAAAACAACTTGAAAAGATTTAGGTTCAAGCTAAGCTTTACCGAGTTTCTGACAGCATGCTGAGAAATGTTTTACACTACGCGAAAAGCACAGAGTATACAGACCTACTAACTCCACTCTATAATGCTCTAATCTGTTTCCACTACTACCAACAGCATTGCTTTCTCCAAAATATCTTCTTTCTTCTGTAGGGTCCAGTATATAGAACCTTTTTCACTTTAGAATCTGTTCCAAATTTCAAAGAATCGCATATTTAATAAGCCGCATGCATTTTGATTGTTTATCCATACCTAACCTTTTCCTGAGTTTTATCTATCTGCCAGAACCTGTGACAAAGATCTTAAAGATCCCGTTTAACTCGAATCCATTTTTCGAACTTTAATTAATGTATGATGTTGTTGTTGTTAGAGTATGAATAACATCTGTTAAAGTATAAAAGTCAAAGTTCAATTTCAAGCGAGATATTTTATTAAACAGAAATCACCTACTCCTCTAGTTCCTGAAAAGCTGACGTCACACCTGAGATTACTCTTGTTATTTTAATCCCAGAGTCCAATCACTTTTGTTTGGCTTTCCAATGGATGTAGCACTAAGAGATCAATGATTAAAATTTATGTTTAACTTGTTCCAGAATATTATAATCAACACATAAATCTATGTGCAGCACATTTTACTAAGAACAGATTCCTCAATCTCAATCAAGTTTAATGCGGGATTTACACCAGCATGAATTTGCCACTGTATTTTGCAACCTTTAGACACTTTTAATGGCGTTGTTTCCATCAAACGTGCAACCAGTGTTTATTTGTGTATAAAATCCCAGAATATTTGTTGGATAAACCTTCGGCTAACAACAGGAACTTTGAATTTTGCATAAAGTGCATATCATATCCTTTCCAATTTGCGTGTTTTGCTCCAAACTTGGTGAATATGATGTAAAGACATTGGAGATCAATTGCGAACAGATATAAGTATTTTTCTGTTTAAGGTGCGTAAATAATTGTTCTCTAAACTAGTAATAAACAGTTAGACTTTATTCCTGTTTAATTGGGTTAGGTGTAGACGGAGAAGACGAGTTTTTGGCCATTTTTTAAAGATGGGTCTGAGTCTGCCAAACGTGTTGTAAGAGGCAGATCGTTCCACCATCGAGGAACAGTCTGATGGATTTGATGTCTTCCTGGCCTGATTAAACAAGATCCTGTTATCACTTCTGTTGGCCTCCTCAATGGCCTGACGAAGCTGACTGAGTTTGGTGTGAATCATGGCTTATCATTGTTAAATGATCAATAAGTCCTGGTAGGGAGGCATAGATCTTCACAGAAATTGATGTATGACGTTACAGTCACCGTGAGCTTTTCTAAGTTGATGGAAGCAGCTTTAAAAACACCCGTCAGTACATTTTAAAACAGGCTTGTGAGATCTGCTCGGTGTCATCTCTTTATGGTGATGGCTTTGCAGTTTTGTTTGCATACTGGTGAAGATGAACCAGGCTGCGATCAGAGAGTCCTAAAGCTTCTGTGGAGAATGAGAGATGTATATCTTTTATTGTAGTGTAGCAATGGTCAAAAGTATTATCGTCTCTGATGGTGCATGCAATGTGGTGTTTAAATTTATGTAGCTCACGTCTGAGGTTTGCCTGATTAAGGTCTCAGAGAATGATAAAAAAATAAAGCAGTGACAGCTCCTCACTGCTCCATGTATGTCTATTCACAGTGTTTAAGTTTGTAAGGTTTTTGTGTGAGAGCAGAAGACTGTGTATCTTCTTGGGTATCTGTCCTGAAGATGCGCTGTCTGAGCTTGATATGCACACTGACTCTTTACCATGCTTTCGTCTTTATCTGTGTCCAAACAAATCGCTCTCCCAATGACTACAATGTCCAGCCAAAAATTTCCTTAGTACTGAAACTGGAAAAAAAGGACAAATTACAGAAACAGCTAAACAATGAAGAGCTCCATACAAGGGAAGCCGTCTGCTGCACCATATTTTTTATATCTGATGAAACCGTGAATAAAATAAGAAATGAAGGGAAATAAAATTCAAATCCCTTTTCCCAAACTTTATTTTTGACCCCTTTATATATAACTGTAAAAATAGCATGTTGGGTATTAGCTATTACACGGCTCTCTTTTGCAGGGTTTCAATATTCATTAACATAAAAAAAGCATTCATGCTTGTTTCCTGGTCTTTAGTAAACGGTTAAAACTGTTTTTTATGTGTTTTCAGCCTGGCCTGGTGACTCAGATGATATCAGCTGCTGAGGAGAGACCTTGGCTCTGGATTGTCTATGTTCTGACTGTGGCACTACCTCTGGTGCTCATTATTGTCTTCTGTTGCACTGGAAAGGTTTGTAAAATAATAAGAAAATATGAGAATTTCCTTAATATTGACACAGACTGTTGGACCTCATTACAAGCCCAAAAGTGTAATGTTTGTTTGAATGTCTCTCTACAGAAGAGCCCACCTTCCGCAGCTGCAGAATACAAGAAGACTGATGCTGCACAGCCAGACATAAAAGATGATGCTGAAAACGAAGATAAATCTGATGAAGAGCAAACCATGGATGAAGGACAAGGTCTGATGAATGTTTAATTTTTTGTGTCGTGTGTCCTTTACAGTCTTACATCAAAGATTATACTCTTCCTTTGGAAATATTCTGAACAATAAGCCTTTTTGTGTTTTGTGAGATTTTATGCATTTAGTTGAAAAGAGGAGTAAGGTTTTATGTGGATTTATTTATTCTTGATTAGATTAAAGGTTTATTAAAGACTGTGATGATTTTAGTGTTATTTTGAATTCTACTGTTTTTTCCATTAGCAAAGTCGAAGAGTGAAGGAGATTCTACAGGAGAGGAGTCTCCAGAAAATGGAGATAAGGAGAAGCATAAGTTTAGTGAGGTAAACCACTTTACTAACAATGGCAATTGTAAAGTAAAAATGCATTCAAACAAATGTGAACAAATATATATTTAATGGGAAAACCAAATAGTATAATTTTTTTTATTCCCGCACAATATTCTGTTACTTTTATTAAATCACAACTAGACAATATATTAATAGATTAAGAGTTGGAAAATATTTGAGAGTGATTTCAACAGTAGTTTAAACATTATTAATGTTTTTTTTTTTCAATTCTTTCATTTGCAGAAATCAGAAGATGACATTCTGAGAAGGTCTCCCAGACAGAGGAAACCGAGAAAAGACTGATTTGCTTGCTTAGTCTTCTCAACTGTATCCCACATCCCTTTCCTGCCAATCCAGATCCTGCTCCATCTCTCCTGACCCCAGTCCCTCTTTTCCTGTTCTTCATCAGTGACACAGCAATGGTCAGAGAGAAACAATGCAGTCGACTGTGCAATCCAACCACAAAACGGATTCTTCCTCAAACAGGCTTAAGGATGTGGGTGGTTTCCATGGTGATGACAATAACGGTGATGATGATAAACACTGAAAAGCTTAGAAACTTTCTCAATGTCTTCAAATAAAACAGCATTTTTACTGCATTTTTACTAGACTGTGAATTTGACATTAGTGTGAGATCTCATTACTTTCTTTAAGCTTTCAAAGACACACTTCCAGACTGTTCCTACACCCTAACATACGGCAACAATATGGCACACTGTTTTTTGAACGGGAACCGTTTTTTTTGTACATTTTTAGGCTTGATGGTGTAGATGCAAAACTGTTAAAATGAGTTAGAAGGCTAACAATTGCAAAGAAAGCATGGATTTGAATGATTGATTTAATACTATGAATTCAAAATTATTAGCTTGTCACAGGATATAGTTCCACATGTTTTATGGCATAGACTGCGCGTGTGGCCAAACATTACCTAAATATATACATATACATGGTGCACAGGCTCCATTAACTAATTAAAAGAGTGCCCGATTGATTTGTAGCGAACTGCCTTATTTGTAGGACAAAACATTTGATAATGGTTCTTTGTAAATGTACTGTGACTTGTCATTAATATTTGTATTTTGTTTTTGCTTTTTTGGTCTTTAATTTAAATTGACTTTTGCTTAATCATGTATTGCTGTACTGTTTGTTTTTGATCTTAAACGGGTCCAATAACAGAGATATTATGAGACTAAACATGTACTGTGTTTTTTTTTCTCTCCAAGTTTTACTAATGTGAAAGACTTGTCAGAATGCAAGGCTCATTTTGACATACTAGGCTTGAAATCCGCTACATGGCTGACTATTTTTCTCCAAAGTTAATGAGAAATGTCTTGTTTCAAAATATTTTAATGCTCCTTAAAAACCCTTATTTTTCTTTTTTTCCAACCATTTCCACTTACTCATTAGACCCTAGGATGATATGATTATAACCAAGATATCTACTGTATGTATTCATACAAGTTCGCTTAACTTAGTTGTCCGACTTGTTTTATTCATCTACTTGTATTTCATTTAAGTCGTGAGGTGCAATGGCATAATATATAAAAAGTGTATCAGTTTGTAACATTTACAGTTTATTTGTGATCTACCTGTGATCTCTGTCCCAAGACTCCTTAAGAGCTGGCACTTTTGAAGAAAACTAAACTAAAATGATGCATTCAGCCCCCAGGATCTGCTGTTCTGCTTTACAAGTCATGGCGGGTTCGAGTTTCAGACTGGCAATACCATGACTTGGGTGTCCTTGAGCAGGGCACCGAATCCCCAACTGCTCCCCTGGCGCCGCAGCATGAATGCCTGCCCACTGCTCCGTTTGTGTGTGTGTCCACTGTTGTATGTGTGCTCTTTGGATGGGTGAAATGCAGGGCACAAATTCTGATTATGGGTCACCATACTTGGCTGTATGTCTCTTCACTTTCAGAAATACTAATCTATCTAAAAGCCTATCATACGTATTTCTGTAGGTCTGTTTTAGGGATTTTCTTTTTTCCCTTTATCTTTAGCTAACCAATATTCCACAAATGTAGGGGATTATTAGTGTTAATCAATTTAAGATTTAAAAAATTGCTTTAAAGGTGTCATTGGGGAAACTGAGATGAGTTGGGAGTCTGAAATCTACCCACAGTCATGTTGCTACCCGCATACTGGTGGCCTGGTGATTTTCATCAGTTAAAATGTAGCCACATGTACGATGGAGTGAAATTCAGTATAGTTCTGCAATTTTCCTTTTTGAGGGATACTATTGTGGGTGATTATTACAAATTATTAATTTAAAGGCAAATGAGTGAAACAGACACACTAACTGACCGCAATGATAATAAGGACCATAATTGATTTGAAAATTCACAGCCTACTACTGACTTCACATATAAAACAATTAATATTTACATCTGAGCTATCATATGGAAACATCATCACACAGTTTGTAAATCTTTATTTGATGAGGTCAACAAGCATTTTAATGTTTGATTCTGAGCACTGCGGGACTAGAGCCGAAACAAACTGAACCATAGCAGCCGTTCAGTGAGAAATAATGAAATAATGAAATGATGGAAATGATGGAAATGCAATATAATAAACATAACTTTCTCTAGAGGTGGATAAAGACCAAATAATGAACTGTTATGTTTTATTAGCTTAGAATAAGAAATTTCTATCTCTATACAGAGCAGGCCTTATTATGTTCTGACTTTTCAATTGCTCTCTCATCTCCTAACTATTAATATTTTTGAGTCATTAAAACTGACTTCGCACTAAAACAGCTCTGGTTAAGGTCACTAATGTTTTTCAATTACTTTGAAATCTGGATCTCTGTTGATGCTGATTCTTCGCCATCTCAGTACTGTTTCTAAATCTGTTGATTACTTTATATACGCTGTTATATAAAAAAAATAAAGGGAACACTTAAACAACACAATCTAACTCCAAATCAATAACAAATGAAAAATGATAAAAAAATGAAAAAAAAAAACTCCAAATCAATCACACTACACTGTGTGCACAATTATTAGGTAAGTGATTAATGTTACCATATCATCATTTTATCCATAACGTCATCCAAACTTTATAAACCTGATTGCTTATTGGAATTAATGCATACTAAGTAATGTGTATTTGTGTAAGGAGGGAGGGTGTAACCTAAGGGGATCCATACACTATATAAGGTGTGCATAATTATTAGGCAGTTAGTTCTCCTCAGGAAAAATTGGCTAAAAAGACATTTAACTGACTCTGAAAAGTTTTGTAGCAAAAAGTCAACGGTGTTGCAAGAAACGTATCATTGCCAATGTCACCTTTATTTATATACCGCTTTAGACCAAATAGATTACATCAAAGCAGCTTAACAACATTGATTAGTTAAACAGTGTGTCACAATGCTTAATGATAGTTAAAGGCAATATATTATTGAACTGGGGGATGTCATCTCTGTTCAGTTTAATGGTGTCTGTTCATTCATTTTCAATTCATTGATTTCCTCTTTGTTTACTTTAAAAGTGTCTGTGCGTTCAAAATTCAATCAAGTCAACGATATAGCTGTAAATGAGGTAACCCCAATTAAGCAAGCCAGAGGCGACAGCAGCAGGGAACCAAAACTCCACCGGTGACAGAACTTGGGAGAAACCAGGCTCAGTTGGGGGGCCAGTTCTCCTCTGACCGGATGAATCCAGCAGTTCAAGTCCCGGCTGTGAAGACACATCTGTGTGCTGTGATCGTATCTTGATGATCGTCAGAGGCGAGGTCTTCGCAGGCGATTGGTATCCGTGGTGTTCTTTTCCTGGTCTTCGCTTTGTTTGAGGGCTGTAGAGGGATTTTCTAGTTCCAGACCCACCATCTGGTCCAGATACATACTGACTCCCGGCTTAATGAAATGTCCTACTGATCCGTGTATGGCCTGGCTACAGTGGCTCGGGGGAAAGCTAGGCACCGATAGGGAGCCAGATTTCCTCTGACTAGATTATAACCAGTAGGTCAATTCCTGGCTGCAGCTATCTGCTGCTTTTGACACCGTTAACCACAGAATTCTCCTTTTGACTCTCAAGGCAATAGGCGTCTCAGACACGGCTCTCTCGCACCTTCTCTGCATCAGTTCCTCGATTGTGGAACGATCTTACATCACGCAGGGCAGACACGGTCTTTATCTTCAAAAAACGCCTAAAAACTCATCACTTCCTTCTAAACCTTCTTTCCAACCTACTCACTCATTATAAAAACAAACGCTTAACCTTTTATCTCCCCTACAGGCTTTATCTCGCTTTGTGTAACTTAATAACCTCGCATTACACTGCAAATCACCTTCTGCTGCATAGTGACTACCTGATTCAGAAGATTCTACAGACAGCCAGAAAACTGCCAAGCACCAGACAGGACGCCCTGAGACTTAGTACTTACAAAGCCTTGAATGGTTTAGCACCTCAATATTTAAAGGAGCTCCTGTTACATTATAATCATCAACGTTCGCTGCGTTCTCAAAACACAGGCAATCTGATAAAACCTAGAATATCAAAATCATCTGCGGGCTGCAGATTCTTTTCCTACTTGGCCCCTAAACTATGGAATTACTTAACTAATAGTGTTCGGGAGGCAGATACACCCTTGCAGTTTAAATTTAGATAAAAACCCATCTCTTTAACCTGGTTTACACATGAATACTAAAATGCTTCCAATATCCAAATCTGTTAAAGGATTTTTAGGCTGCATTTATTTAAGAAATCCAGAACCGGGAACACTCTCCACAACACACAATATATTTGCTATTTCCTTAGAAGAATGGCATCTACGTTAATACTGGTCTTTTTCTCTCTTCTTGCGAGCTCACCGGGGCCACCCGGTCCAGTCCGTATCAAAATCAGATGGCATTGCGTTCACCAGGATTAGGTTAGGTTAGGTTGGGTTACGTTCTGTTGGGTTAGGTTTGGGTTCAGGTTAGGATTTAGGGTTCTTATCTGATTTAATGTTAGGGTTAGGGTTAGCCTCAGGGTTAGGGTTAAGGTTAGGGTTGGGTATGTTCGGTTAGGGTTGGGGTCCGGGTTATGATTAGTTTTAGGTTAAGTGTTCTTATCTTATTTAAATTAACATATTGTCATTGAAAGCATAACTAAATAAATCTTACATTACCTCACCTCACCAGACCATAACAAACCTAAACATACTAATGTATTGCATGGGACACTTAATTAAACTGAATTGTTCTTAGATTTTCTCATTTCATCTTATCTTATTTAAGGTTTAGGGGTAGGGTTAGTGTAAGGATTAGGGTTAGGTTTAGGGTTCTTTTCTAATTTAAATTAAAATATTGTAACTGAAAGCATAACAAACTAAATCTTACATTGTCTCACCACACCATAACAAACCTAAACATACTAATATATTACATAGAACAATTAATTAAAGTAAATTGTTGTTATCTTATCTTATCTTATCTTATCATATCATATCATGTATCATATCTCATCTCATCTCATCACATCTCGTCTCATCTCATCTGATCTCATCATCTTCCCTATTCCTGTCTTATGTTCATCTTGCTTTTTCTCATTTAAATTAATAGGACACTGACAGCATATCTAAAAAAATCTATAAAATCTCACCACACCATAACGAACCCAAACTTACTATTGTTTCCAAAAGAACACTTAATCAAACGAAATTGTTCTTATTTTTCTCATATTAAATTAATTTATTTTAGGTTTAAGGTAGGGGTATGGTTTGGGTTAGGGTTTATGTTAGGGTTGGGTATGTTAGGTTGGGTTTAGGGTTCTTATCTATTTCAAATTAAAATATTGTAACTGAAAACATAGCTAACTAAATCTTACATTGCCTCACCACACCATAACAATTCTAAACATACTTAAATATTCCATAGAACAATCAATAAAGTAAATGTATTATCTTATCTTATCTTATCTTGTCTTGTCTTGTCTTATCTCACTTTATCTTATCTTATGTTCCTGACATCTTATTTTATCTACTTTAAATATAATGTCACTTAAAGCATATCTAACTTGAAACTTGAAACTACGCCACACCGTAACGAACCTAAACATACTATTGTATTCAATATAACACTTAATTTATCGATGTCATGAGTCTGGTTTTTCCTTTAGTTTTCTCTCTAGCACACTCTTACACACACACTCTTACACACACACTCTTACACACTCTTACACACTCTTACACACTCTTACACACTCTTACACACTCTTACACACACACACACACACACACACACACACACACACACACACACACACACACACACACACACACCTGATTAGTTCATTGTTAGATCACTTTTTCTCTGTCCTCACCTGTTTGTTTCTACTTTGCCCTAAGTGTTCACCCTTTATATAGTGTTTGCTCTGGTAGATTCTTTGTTGGATTATTGTTACATGTCATGCGTTTTGTCTGCAGCTACATCCTGTCTGTATTGAGAGGTACTCACCTATTCTTGTCTTGTCTGCATTGAAACGGTCTTGTCTCAAAGTTTCTTCTGTGTTCTGCTGCTGTTGCTGCTGTATGTGAATCACTGTGGTTATATTATTTTCATTAAAGACTGTTATTCCTTTCATCTCTGCTTTTGGATCCCTCATTTATCGGCGTGACAATTGATCTTATCTTTTCTCATATTATCTTGCCTTATTTCAGGGTTAGTGTTAGGGTTACAGTTAGGTTAGGTTAGGGTTGGGCTGGGTATGTTAGGTTAGGGTTGGGATTAGGTTTAGGGTTCTCATCTAATTTAAATGAACATGATGTAACCTAAAGCAGATCTAACTAAATCTAGAAAACCTCATCAAACCATAACGAACCTAAACATACTATTGTATTCAATAGAACACTTATTTAAACTAAATTGTTCTTATCTTTTCTCATTTTCTTTTATCTTATTTTAGGTTTAGGGTTGGGCTAGGGATAGGGTTAGGGTAAGGGTTGGGTTAAAGTAGGCAAGGTCAGGGTTAGGATTAGGTTAATTATCTAATTTAAATGAACACAATATAACTGAAAGTATAACTAACTAAATCTTACAAAACCTCACCACACTATCACAAACCTATACCTAATATTGTATTTCATAGAACACTTGATTATTGCACTTATTTTACATGATCTTATCGTATATGATCTTATTTTAATGTTAGGTCAGGTTAGGTTGGGTAAGGTTAGGTTAGGTTAGATTAGGTCAGGTAAGGATATATTAGGTTGGGGTTGGGATAGGTTAGGTTATGTTAGACTAGATAAGGTTAGGTTAGGGATGGTTACAGTA
Source organism: Triplophysa yarkandensis (assembly GCA_033220385.1). Classification (NCBI taxonomy): domain Eukaryota; kingdom Metazoa; phylum Chordata; class Actinopteri; order Cypriniformes; family Nemacheilidae; genus Triplophysa; species Triplophysa yarkandensis. The sequence continues at coordinate 195,140 of CM065667.1, read as the reverse complement.
AGGTGGGTTAGGGTTAGACCTAGAGTGAGGGTAAGTGTTTGGTTAGATTAGTTTAGGTTAGGTCAAGTTACAGTTAGGTAAGGGTAGGTTAGGTTAGGTTAGGTTAGATTAGGTTAGGTAAGGATATGTTAGGTTGGGGTTGGGTTAGGTTAGGTTATGTTAGACTAGATAAGGTTAGGTTACGGATAGTTACGGTAAGGTGGGTTAGGGTTAGACTTAGAGTGAGGGTAAGTGTTTGGTTAGATTAGGTTAGGTTAGGTTAGGTTAGATAAGGGTAAGGGTTAGGGTCGGGTAGATAAGGTTAGGGTATGGCTTAGGTTTCCTTATTGGATAGTTCTATTCTTATAATGGATAGTGTTATGCTGGTAAGGGTTAGGATAGGATTAGGGTTAGGGTTAGGATAGGGTTAGAGTTAGGTATGTTAGATTTAGGTTAGGTTAGGTTAAGCTAGATTAGGGTAACGGTTAACTAACAGATAACAACTAAATCTTACAAAACCTAACCACACAATAACAAACCTAAACATACTATTGTATTTATAGAACACTTAATTAAATGAAATTCATTAAATTAATCTTATCTTATAGTATCCTATGCCATTTTAGATTCAGGTTATGTCAGGTTTAGTTTAGTGTTAGGTTAGGCATTAAGCTCTGAGTTAGGCTGAGGGTTAAGGGTTATTGCAAAGTAGTAAATAAATACTAATAAAAATCTTTATCTGTCCTTTCATTATCTGACCAGCTGCTAGGTCCCAGGAACCTTCTTTAACTTCCTGTTTTGCGATTGCCATTTTTTACTCAACTCCATCGCCTATATTCATAAGTGTTTATTATTACTAGATATTAATAGGCAGTCTGCTTTTTACTGGTTTTTCATTTACTTTTCGAGTTCAAAGTCCTGAATTTTTCTTTCTCATTTTAATAACAGGCTGCATATTCTGATCCAGAACCTTAGGATATAATGTAAGCTTGAGGAAGGGTTTGTGTATCTCCAATAAAAATCCCAAATAAATACTTTGGTTTTTAGTGTTTGTTACATTTTTTTACTGCACTCTTTACCACTGCACTTTTCATCCACAACAGGCGTTAAACATGTTTAGTAAAATCTTCCACCGAAACCATCATTCTCATTTGTACATAAAATGTTGCTCGTGAAGTATTATGCTGTTAATCAAGCAGAACGAACGCGACTCATAAAAGTGGGTGAATATTCTGGCTGTTTAGATGTCAGTACAGCTACCATCTACCAGTCGGTCATACTGTCTTTTATGTGGTTTCAAATCTAAAAACTCTACATAAAATTAGATTGGATTAGATTCAACTTTATTGTCACTGCACATGTAAGATACAAGGCAACGACATGCAGTTAGAATCTAACCAGAAGTGCAATAAGCAGTAAATACAGAATATATATGTAATATATACAATAATGATACAGAATTAATTGTATATACAAGTATTATGGACAGATTTACAGATTAAATATACAAGCAGATATACAGGCAGGTGTACTATGAACATCCTATACATTATGTAAAAGTGTATGTATGCTGTAGACAGAAATATGAACATAATGTTGTAGTGAATAGTAAAGTACATTTGGAATATTACAAATGGTGCAAATGGATTGTCCAGTGTTACTGAGTGAACAGACAGTAGTGCATGTAACAATTGGTTATTGTGATGAGTAAGAAATAAATAAGTAATAAGCAGGTGTAGTGTTGGAGAGGGGGGGGGGAGTCTGTGTGTGTGTGTGGTGGGGGGATTGAGGGGTGTCAGGGGGAAGAGTTCAGTAAGGAGACAGCTTTAGGGAAAAAGCTGTCCCTTAATCCTTGTCCGGAGGCTCCTGAAGCGCCTCCCGGAGGGAAGGAGGGTGAACAGTCTTTGGTCAGGGTGAGACGCGTCCTTGAGGATGCTGCGAGCTCAACGAAGACAGCGTTTCCTCTGAATGTCCGCAATAGCCGCAAGTGTTGTTCCGGTGATGTGTTGGGCAGTTTTCACCACCCTCTGCAGCGCTTTGCGGTCAGCCACTGAGCAGTTCCCATACCAGGCTGTGATACAGCTGGTCAGGATGCTCTCGATCGCACACCTATAGAAGTTTACAAGGACGGCTGAAGAGAGCTGGTTCTTCTTCAGTGTCCTAAGGGAGAAGAGGCGCTGGTGAACCTTCTTGACCAGGCTGGAGGTGTTAGAGTTCCTGGACAGGTCCTCAGAGATCGTGGCTCCCAGGAACTTGAAGCTGGAGACCTGCTCAACAACCGTCTCGTTAAACCTTTAAACTGCATGCTTACGATGACAATACTTTGTAAGATTCAGGCAGGGTGAAAAAAATGGAAAGGCAGAACGAAGAGTGGTCCTAGGATGTTTCTAATTTCTACTATGTGCAGTCTCTTTTCCTTTCCTTGCTTCCTACATCTTAGCTCCACCCCTCCAGGATGGTTGGTCCAGATCTTCCCAAGACCCTTTGTTCTGCCAACATCAGCTTGGTTCCATGCTATATGTGAACAGGTTAATGTAAAAACAGAAGAATGTATTTCTTTTCATAGAAAATCACTAATACAACTGTGTATGTAGAAATATTGGTTTAATTAAAATTAAACATGGCACAATAATCACATCAAAACAAAACATATGGCTATGGTCAACAAATTAACAAAATATATTGTAACGTGTACATACACTATACTGCCAAAAGTATTCGCTCACCCATCCAAATAATCAAAATCCGGTATTTCAATCTCTCTCTTTCTGAATGCTTCAGCATACTAAGACATTTTGGGCAATTCCATGCTCCCAACTTTGTGGAACAGTTTGTAGCTGGCCCCTTCCTTTTCCAACATAACTGTGAACCAGTGCACAAAGCAAGGTCGATAAAGACATAGATGACAGAGTCTAGTGTGGATGAACTTGACTGGCCTGCACAGAGTCCTGACCTCAACCGGATAGAACACCTTTGGGATGACTTGCAGGTAAGCAATACTCTTGGCATATAGTGTTTGCTAACACTCAACAAATGTTGCACACTTTAAAAAGAAACTACACACAGGCATTTTTACAGGACAAATGGGCCGGAGAAGGATTTTAATATAAGGTCATATTTATTTTGACACAAGTGAGACAAATAAGGTGATGGGTAAATTGAATACTGTCCTTCTTGGAGAATGGAGCTGAGAAACACACACAGACGAGGAACACGACCAGGTACTCGATTGATCCACCATGACAAGTCCAGGATTTCACAAACGACGTAGACCGCACCATCTTCCAGGAGGAGTGGAGGGGGTTTCATCCTGCTTCTTCGTAGGACCAGTTTTAGCCGTTGGTGTGCCGAGTTCCAGACCCTCTCGCTTTCTCCCTTTTTTCTTCTGCTTATCTGCCTCCCGGATTCAGATTACGTTATAGGCGCTGCAAAGGTCCAACTTTTCGAAGACAGTGTCACCACGGAGATGTTTTAGGGCTGCTGGGACGAGAGGGATTGGATACTGGAACTTAATGGTTACGTTGTTGAGGGCTCAGAAATCAATGCATGGACACAGGCCGCCATCCTTCTTTTCAACGAATCTGGAAGCTGGTAGCAGCAGTGGAATTTGAGGGATGGATGTAGCCTTGGGCCAGGGCTTCCTGGATGTACTCCTCCATGTCCTTTTCCCTCGGGATAGAAAGTGGGTAAATTTGTCTCCTTGGCACTGACTCCTGGTAGTAGATTGTTGGCAGAGTCCCATAGCCGATGTGGAGTAAGTTTGGAAGCTCTTTTGGGGCAGAAGATATCACTGAAGGGGGCATAACAGAAGGGGATGACCGCTTCTCTACTGGACTTTCAGTGGATCTGACGCAGATGGAGAGCTGTTTTGGTTGAGAAGAGGGTGGAACTAGTATTTCGGTTAAACATCCATGAAAACATTCTTCGCCCCGCTTCAATATTGCGCCGCTTTTGACAGGGTATGACAGGGTTCTGTAGCTCCTCGATATGCAGCAGACCGAGTTGGAGGTGTAAGGGACTGACACTGCGTCAAATCTGTCTTCGGCTCAACAGCTTTCCTGATACTGAGTGGACCTGGTATGTTGAGTAGTAACAGAGATTTCAGGACCAGTAAATGTTACGATAGTTGTTAGTGGTTTAACTTGATATTTAGAAGGAAAAATTACACTCACCATGGGTCAAGGTGGACGGATGGGGCATGCCCCGGATTTCCACAGTACAAGCCCAGATTTTGGGTCAGTCGTCTATGCCCTTCCACTGCAGTGTGCCTAGTGGAGTCCACTTGCATGGGTTCGATGCGGTTGTATCTCCAGGACCAGCAAACATTGGAGGAGGAATCTGTGGCAATACTCAGCCGAACCAGAGAAGGGTGTCAGTTTGGACATGGGACTGGCTTGCGCAGAGGATGGCAGAGAAACATTGCTGGTCCCAGAAGGGCTCATAGGATGTTTAGGTGATGGTGCGTGAGTGAGTGAGCGAAGGTTCAACGTAATATGTCGACCAGGTACTGAAAGGAATCAGGGGTGCAAATCTTGTGTCAGGGGTGATAGTCCATCTTCTATTAAATGACAGAATGGAGAATAGAGTTCTGGTGGTAAGTTTAGGGTAATCCTTAATACAAACAAGACCAGACAGTGAGTGTCTGTAAGAGTGGGACTTTTATGTGTGAGTGGATGAGGGTGTTGATGAGTGTCAGGTGTGAGTGATTAGTATTCTGGTGATGGAGTGCACTGTGATTGGGGGAGTTAGCCTGGCGTGTCTGTGACAGGCATACATATAGACTGAATTTACATTAAAAAAAAAAAAAAAATATTTTTTTAAGGATAGAAACAACGTTTTAATCTATTCACACTTAAGGCATTTATTTACAACGTTTCAGGAAATAAACATATTCACAATCATCAACCCTCCAAAATCATCTTTCCCATAAAACATTGATCATTACAGACACAAACACAAATGCACAGACTAACTGTTTTTCCTTGTGTACATCTGTCCTGCCAATTAGTTCCTTCATGAAACAGATTTATAGCTTTCATAGTTGTTCATAGTTTTAACAGTACATAGTTGTTGCATGTTCTGTATGTTTTGTGTTAATTTGAGTAATTGCTTGTAATCTGGACTCTTGAAGCTTTGCTTCAGACTAAGCAGCTGAGGGAGGGCTTTGAGGTCTTTTGACTTTCCTCAAAATCTAAAGTCAGAACTTGAACCTCCCGCAGGTGCAGATGTCTGAACCCTTGAAACTGCTACTGAAGAACACTGGGTTAAATGGTTTCAGGACCTGTAATACAAAATAAGTATCAACAAAAGAAAAAATCTTCGCTGGAGATCGTTACTCAGCGCAGTGCTATGGCGTGATAAATAAGAACCCCATACTGTCTTCTTCGGCACAATGTTGAGAGACAGACAGAAAGGGAACATCTAGGTAACTGTGTGACCCCGGTTCCCTGATGGAGGACACAAGACGTTGTGTCCTTTCATGCCACACCATTGTGCGACCTGCAAATTTCATTCAATTCAGAGTCGATTGGTTTTCAAGATCAAACACAACGCATCTTCGACACAACGTCTCTTCCCTCCATCAGGGTAACCTGGACATTTTCTTTATCCAGCCAAAAAGAAACAGACAACAGACAAAAACAAGATAAAAATGTGTATGTAGTTATATACATGATATAATAAGATTTTGATAAATCAATCTTGAAAGTTCTGAGCAAAGAAATCTACATTGTTTCTCACAAAAATGATGAATGATAATTGAAGTGAAATAATTAATGGTAGGGAGGAAATAACCTAGTCAAAGCCATGAAATCTGTTCTATTTCTAATCCATTTTTCCAATTATATTTCAATCAACACAAAATAGCCTTGCTACGGCTCGTGGCTTTAAATTTAAGTGGGGAAGATTCGGAATCATAGGATAGAAAAAAACAAAACTAATTGATTTAAAAACTTATATGAACACTTAAAAATGACAATGCATTAAGAAGAACAAAGAGACATATATTTTTAAGAATAATTAGAAAAGTAAAGGTTCTTAGACCCATTGACTGAAATAGTAAAAAAAAGTTATTTTATAATTTTTGTTTAGTTGTACAGAACGAAAAAGGTTTTTTGAAGAATATAAGACAGAAAACGTCTGACTACCATTGTCATCGTTCAAACTGCTCAACTGGGTCTGAGAATATTTATTGTTTCTTTTTTTTCTAAAATCTTTCTCTTTGTTCAACCAAACTAATAAATGTATACAGGTTAGAACAACCAAAGACTGGGTTATTTATCACAAAATTTTCATTTTGGGGTTATCTCTATAACATGCACAAAAGAATCACAGGCCTCTTTCTATTATCTTAAAGCACCTTGAAGCAGTATCTTAGTATGGAAGCAGTGGTAGTCTATTACAATATTTAATGAGTTGAAAACTTATTTAATAAAATTAATCAAACTCAAACTTTTCAACTAAAATATACAGTAGGTGGCGGCCAGTCAAATGTAAAGATTGAAGGAGTCATTCTTTCGAATGCTCTTCTTACAGTATGCCATTTTATATCTCTTTACTTTGTGACGTCTTTGTAAATTACATCATAAATGCATTAAATTTGTACATGATTTTTTTATATGACAACAGCCAAGTGAGAGAAGATTTTATTATCACCGTATAGATGATGCAACCAAGTCAAAAACTGTTCAAAAAATGGATTTCAAAACACCTGAGATATATCAATACGGCAATATCTGAAAGAGTCTAATAGGAGTCCAAACATATATTTTATACTTTTTTTAAATATCGTCTATGATATATAAATACTAATAGGGAAAAAATCTTTTTTTAAATGTATGCATTAAATAGCTACATCTGCTAACACACATGATGTTGACACAGGAACACACCACCTGAAGAGAATGGAGAGATTACACCACTAAAAGTGATAAGGGTATAGGAATGATTACTACCATTTGAATTTGGTCCCTAATGTGCCTTCAGGAAAACACATACAGTTACATCCCTACAATATTAACGTAAACGCGTGATGTTTTCTGGATTTTCACTGTAACATAAGTTAAAATAAAGTAAAATAAGTAAATTTCAAGTTAATGTTCTGCAAATATTGGCACAATTAGAGCAAACCTGCTATAATCTGTAATTTAGGCAAAAATAATTTAAAAAAAGATTAATTAAGAGGTGGCTAAGACCAGACCTGAGAAACTGTGAAAACATAAAACATTGTCATGGTGCGTGAATTGGTTAAAAGAAATAATCATTAAGAAAATGTGTTTCTGTCTTTTGTGTCAGGCTACCTCATTTGCAAGGATGTATCAAACCATAATTGGGCCCGATAAACTCCAGTGTAACAATTCCAACGACACAAAACCAGCTTTGCACAACTTCAGCTGACCCGGTTTTTAGCCAATGGTACAAAATTTGGGTACAAAACAGCTTTATAAAGGGGTGGTTTCTCGGTCCATAATTTATTGAAGAAGGCAGTTTGCCTTAGTCTGTTTTTAAAAATGGCTTTCTAAAATGCACTCGATTAAATAATACCACCTGTGCAAATCCGGATTAGCTGGATTGAGGTTGCATTTAAAACATGGAATGAACCAAGAAAAGGTTCAAATTGTATGAAACTGAGAAGCAAATAGCAATGTAAGTTAAAAAGAGAGTACGATCAAAGAACTTTTCTGAACATGAGAAAAGTCTTTAAAAGCAAATAGTTTCGAGACATCCTGTTATCGAAGATAAACTATACACATGGCTGTTGAATCAAAGAAAGGTAATTCCTGAACATCTATTTGTAATGAATTTAATTAAAATGAACACATGTCTACAAGAACAATACAACTTCACTTAAGTATCAGTAGTTTTATTGTGGCTTTTTAAAATCACTCTTTTATTTATAATAATTATTTAATACAGGTGTTAAAAAATGTGAAAATAAATCTTAAAAACTGTTGCTGAAGCCTGAAGAGAGAGGTTTAAGACTGGGGGAGGACCTGCAAATAAAGACTGTGATGTGTTGGATGAGTAACTGACAGGAATACTGAAGACCAAAGAATGAGCAACCTTTGGAGAACCTTAAGGAGTATGGCCTTATAAAGAAATCCTTCTGATCATACCCTCTTTCACCAAGCAAAATTCTGTTATGATCTCTTTTTTCAAATTGAGTATACAGAGATGAGTTGAGGAATATTTGGGAATCAGGAGTTGCACCTTTCCACTGTGCAACAATGTTTGAAAACTCTAATTAGGGAGAGCATACACGATGGAGAAGCTTGCATCACCCCGCTGTTTAAGAAACCCACCCTGAATCCTGCACTCCTGGAGAACTACAGACCGATATCTCTCCTGCCCTTTGCTGGAAAAATCCTTGAGCGTGTTGTCTTTGACCAACTCTTTTCCTTCCTTTCGGAAAAGGACCCTTGTGGTAGTGGGATGGGACAGGGAACATCCGGACCAGACCGATGTTGGGGGTCAGGTGAGATGACTGTTGCCTCCTTCTGCTGTTGTACCGCGGAGTGCTGGTGGGCAAAGTCCTGCACGGTATCTCCAAACAGCCCTTCCTGCGTGATCCATGCGTCGAGAAAGCGAGATCTCCCGGCATCACTCATCTGCGCAAGTTTCAACCAGAGGTGCCGCTCCTGGACCACACAGGTCCACTCTCAGCGCCAAGGCCATTGCAGTCCTCAACTCACGTACCGAGACCAGGTCAAGTTTCCCCTCGTCAAGCTACTTTAATGCCTTGGCCTGATGCACTTGCAACATGGCCATGGCTTGGAGCATGGCTTGGAGCAAAGTTCTCTTGGTTTTCACTTGTCACTTTAATCAGTCTGGAATAAGCAATTTTTTTTATGCACTAAAAATCTTTTTTATCTGCACTGTTTGTTCACTGGTTTGCACTCTATCTGCTATGTGCCTTGCACGGGTTTTTTCATTAACCTTATTTTTATTGAATTTTTTCTATTATGTCTTTCTTCACATTCCCTTATTGTATAGTTGTATAGTTTGCATCTTATTTACTGTAAGTGTTATCTGTATGCACCGGGGGACTGAGAGTGGCAGAGATGACGATAAGTTTCAGATGAAGATGGTGGTCATTTACCCAGAGAACAATGTCACTCAGGCATGTCAAAACACGTACCGATACCGTCTGGTCTTCAGGGTGGAACGTTAAGTACAGCTGCATGTCGTTCACAAAGCAGTGATAGACAAAACAAGTTTCCAAATGATGGATCCCAGCAATGTCATGTAGAGGGAGAAGAGAAGCGGCCAAAGCACTGAGCCCTGAGTTACAACAGTGTTGAGATGTTTCGATTCTGAGGCTTCACCTCTCCAGGATACCCTGAACGACCTATCTTAGAGGTTAAACTGGAAAAACTGGATTGCTGTGTCAGAGATGCCCATGGTCTTTAGGGTCGAAATAAGAATGCGATGGTTGACAGTGTCGAAACCCGCAAAAAGTTCTACAGGATGAGAACGGATGACTTAGAGGCTGCCCATGCCAGTCTCAGCTCTTCAACAACTGAAAGGAGAGCAGTTTCCGTGAAGTGCCCACTCTTGAAGCCTGACTGGTTGCTTTCTAGGAGGTTGTTCTGAGTAAGGAAGGAGCGTTCAAAGACAATACGCTCAAGGGTTTTTCCAGCGAAGGACAGGTAAAAAAATTACCTGTAGTTCTCCAGGATTCAGGGTGTCTTTCTTTAACAGCGGGTTGATGCGAGCTTCCTTGAAAGTTTTTGGAAACATACCAGAGCTTAATGACGAGTTGATAATATGGGGTATAGCCGGAGCGACTGATGGTTAGATTATACAACCATTCAAAGGGGGGCGGGGGGTAACATTTATTCCCAAGAACATAAAACCCTCAGGGGCCCATCCAAATGGGAAGGATGGCGATTTTTGAGGTATTTGTTTTAAGCCCTTATATGTATGCATTGCCATTGACTTAAGAAAATTAATTCTTTATCTTAAAAAAAAAATTGTCAATCATGTCTAAAAGAGCCAGGATAGCGTAATATGGATTCGCCATTATTATCAGGATATCACCAGCATACAGGGCAATCTTGTGTTGATTGTTTGCTACCATTAAGCCACAAATGTTATTATCTGTTCTTATAGCTTTGCCTAGTGGCAAGAAGAGGTAAGAAAGGGTAGCTTGACTCATCCCTCTTCCAACTTTCAATCTAGCAAAACAACATCCATTAGAAAGCTGGGGACTAAGGGGCTCATTGTACATTAACTTGATCCATTAAATAAAGTGCTCATCAGGACCAAATTGTAGTGTGTAAAACTGTATATACAATAAAATATCATATACAGTATAGCTACAGTCCCAATGTGGTCATTGTTGACACATTAATAAATCAATTTTGAACTAATAATAATGATGTATACTGTAATAATAAGTCACAAACCAAAAAACAAAACAAATAGTGTGTGTATCAAAACAAATGATTTGTATAACACTGCAAAAATAAATAACAATTATAAAATATTAAAAAATATATTTCTGGTCTGACAAATAATCAGTCGTATGTGCAAGCTAAGTTACACATCATCCACATTACTTTCCTCCTCGCAAAGTTTTTGTGTCATGAATACCAGTCTCAGAGACTCCCGTTTACCAGCAGAGTGCAATATCACCGGACCACTAAAAAATACACTTCCCATAGCACATTGCACCCTAATTACTGCCATCACCTGCAGTTCATCAACCAGACAATTTAAGCCTTTCATTAAGTTTTGTTATTAACATTTATGTTTGTAATAAACTCCAAATGGATCCCAATGCCTCGGCATCTGCCTCCTCGTTATACTGTGACGCAGTATTGTCAGATTTCACATCTTCATTTGCACAAGTAAACCCTAAATTATTAGAAATATGTATGGTAAATTGCAGTCATAAACAGTCCCCATATTTGAATGGAAAAATGTTACCTACACATGAGCAAGCCTATACTGGATTAATAAAAAAGACCTCCGAAAATGTTAAGATATTAGACAGTAAACATTATATTTAAAGGAAATAATTTGTAAAGTCTTTATTTCTAGCTTTATTTAAAGTAGCCTCAATCAGCTTCAGTGGCTACAGCGGACCAGTAAAACCACGAGAGAGTGTGGTCACAACATTCTTGATAAGCTCATTTGGGTTTTAACTTTGGAGGAGAAAACAGTACTGGGAAAGGGACTTTTTCCCTTATTATAGCGCCTTTTCAAAACATTGAGATTAAAGCTGTTTTGGCTTTGTCTAGCTTTACTAATGCTATGTAAAGAACTACCTAGAAAATCAAATAGAGGGATAAATAATAATTTATTGTGAAAGTAAATAACTAGAGTAATCTTAGTGCAAAAATAAATAATATTAATATAATAATTATTATTCATATTGACAAGCAGATTATGCATATTGATATTGATATAAAAATATGATGGAGGACTAATCAAGTTTACCTCTCAAGAATATGGGAAAATCAAGAATTCTCTGACTCCCTCTCTGCCTCCTCCTCTCATTCTGAGCTCCTCCCTTCTTTCTTGTAGTCTTTGTACAAGCCAGGGCAGTACTTCTAACACATTGTTTGTGTGGTGCTGTGTCGTTGTGTGTTATAAAAGGATGAGGAATTATGTGTGCAATTGTTGGAATGGTGTATCACAGTTATAACGATTATCTTGAGGAAAAGAACAACAGGTCAGTTATTTTTTTCTGTATAAATTGCATGTGGATTGTAATACCACACATTTGCCATGGGTTGTCTTCTATGATAAAAAAAAAATTATATTTGTTTTTTTTATTTTAAACATGCATGTCTGTTTTAGTAAATACATACAGGATACAGGATATGTTGACAAAACATCAACAGTCACAAATCAATTGTTAATACTCATGTTAAATTAATTTTAAGTTTCGAGGATTTCTTGTGGACTAACGGATAAAATTTAAAGTTTTCAGCTTGGAGTGAAGCAGTGTTTTCACAATACTTTAATTTCTAACTTCGATGAAATACTATGAAAAATGTCAATACTCAATATGATTTTCGATACCGCAGAGAAATGCCATAACATAAAGGCCTGATAATATATTTTTAAAAGTTTAATAAAATGAGACGAGAAAATTAGATTTCTTTTTAACATGATTTGTTTACCAAATGCTAATTTTCCCAAAACATTTACTATTTAAAATCAGAAGTTGTATCTGTTTATTTAAATGACCCAGATCTTACTTAAATAGTTGAATTCTTTGACTATCATTAAAAATGTAATTTACTTCAAAAATATTACTAAAAACCTTAACAAATTACATATTCTTTGTTAATGTAAGTTAAAACATGAATATGATGGATACATTTTATTCGGCTTTATTTAACATTTAATAAATGATCAGTGCACATATAGACAGAAACACAAACAGAATGTGATTTTGCGAAAACTCTGCACTGGGTATATTTCACTTTCTAACAATAACAACGCATAACCGGATTGAAAAGGATCAGTACACATATGTAGAGCGCTATAAAAAACAACAAAAGTGCAGACCAGCATTATTTCAAATATTAAAACATTTTGAGTTGGTAAAATCAATCATTGGGACATATATGTAGCGCTATAGTAAACGTAGAAAGCTCTCCTAAGCTCCCAAGCGTGGTTAACAAGTGTGCGGTAGAGTTCAGCTGTCACTGTAAGATGTAAAATACATAACAATATTACATGCAGAGATGTCTCACTGTGCCCAAAACTATTACAAATACTACATATAAATTGATTAAACTTATTTATTAAAGGTCCCATCCTTCATGGTTTTTTGAAGCTCTGATTGTGATTACAGTGTGTAATATAGCATTTATTAATGTTTTGTGTGTAAAAAAAGACATATTTATCACAGAATTAACCTATTTGTACACCGCATTTTTCACTCTCATAAAAACGGCTGATAACTTCCTTGTTCTGATGAAGTCCCTCCTTCAGAAATACGTAACGAGTTCTGATTGTGCCAGCAATTCCTGTGTTGTGATTAGACAGCAATATAAGTGAATGCTGCAAGGAAAGATCACGCCTCTTACCATAACATGAAGATGCATGCGCTCAGTGTTATTGTTAACATGTCTTTAATTTTATTAATTTGAGTCGTAATCAGACTTAAAGAACATCGATGAAAAGTATAGAGTGGAACCTGTGCAAGCATGACTTTTGCATATACAATAAAATAAACAATGATTCGCTTGTCTGCAGCTTAACTTTACTCCGATCTTAAACAGCATGTGGTTAAACAGTAAACAATAGATATAATCAACAAATAATTTAAACTGATCATTACAAACACAAACAATCAATGTTGTCCGATTGAATTACTATACATTTTTTGCAGATTAGTTATCATTACCATCTAGTTAAACAAGCTAAACAGCGTTGCCATTTTTGTAATAAGTTAAAAACACTGTTAAACGCACCAACTTAAATAATAAAATACTCTTACCAGTTGTGGTCCATAAACAAAGCCTTCTACAGATAAAAGATATATCTTCTCCGAGATTGAGGAAGCTATCCTCAGTAAAATGTGCTGCATATAGTTTCACATTTGGATTATAATTTTACATAAATACTAATCGTCAATCAAAAAGTACAGATTGGACTCCGGGGTGAAAATAACAGTGTTTCAACAATATGGTATCAAACATACCCACTTTACACAAACACAACTCCTCCTCTTCTATGTGGGAAAGCAACAAGACCACGCCCACTTTTTTGTTTATTCCTGTGGGCGGAGTTTTACCATGATTGTGATGTCACTTAAGAAGGAAGCTGAGGGATGAAGTCCAAACCGCCCGTTGAATTCTGTTAAATAAAATGTTTCGCTTGGCATTGACCTTGAGCTTCATAATTTAACAGATATTTCTTATACTCTATTAACAACATTTTACACTTATTTAATGTGATGCTTAACAGTCAGTACCCGATCTATCCATCAACTTATAATTTGAATCTATCAACAAATAATAACCCATCTTTAAAATTAATATCTAAATCAAAAGATTAAAAGAGATGGCCTTCTTTAGAAGACGAAACATAAAATATATAAAATCTTGCCCAGCAGTTTTCCATGGTGCAGAAGCAGAAGGAGGTGATCAAGCACATCCTTCCCCTGCATCGGTCGGCCACCCAACACCCTCCGCTGCCCTGCCCTGCCCATCATCTGCTCCCAAGCGGTCCCGCTCCTCCGCTCTACTGGCTCCCAAACCAGCCCCCCTACACGTAGAAGATCGGCCCCGCGGAGACAGGTAGCTCCATCCCGCCAGAAGCCGTTTGGGAAACAGAAGTGGTGACTTTGAAGGGAACCCCTCAGGGTAGTTGACAGTGACCTCTACTCCGGCCTTAGACATTCCACCACACAGCCAGACAGGGATGGACCCTACCCTATGCTATCCCACCCAAACCCTGCCCATATTAGGGCCTGGTACAAACTATGTCACTAAAAGAGCCCTCTCCTACCCTGGGTTCCTGCAACCGCAGTCACTCTGCTTGCGAACTGTGGCTAGCAGGGCAGTGTACCGAGCTGCGAGCCAAGGCAGGTTGGCCAAGATCAACCATCCCCCAGGGCTTATCCCCTGGCCGGCCACTGGTCTCAACAGCCATGGAACTTGGGTGCAGTGTGCAGAAGGCACGTAGCATCATGCTGGCCCTTAAAAGGTTCAAACCTCTGGTTCGGGAAAAACATGTCCTCATTTGGTCAGTACAGTACAGCAGGCGTTGTGTATATAAATCGTCAAGGTGGCCTATGCTCCTGGCACAGCACGTGGTGAAATCTCTGGTCGCCATTTACTTGCCGGATGCTCTAGATATGCCAGGCCAAGAGAGTGGCGTTTGAGAGTGGCCCCTTGTCCAATTTGGTATGCAGTGACCGATGGACCCCTCTGCACGTGCACCCCTAGCTGGCCGTGGGACAAGCGGAAGTACGCCTTCCCCCCAATGACCCTCATTGCACAGGTTCTGTGCAATATCAGAAAAGAGAAGCTCTAAGTGATCCTGGTATCCCCATATTGGCCCAACCACACTTGGTTCTCAGAGCTTGTGGCCCTGACGACCACTCCTCTCCTGATGAAGGACCATCTGTTTTAGGGAAAGGACTATTATGGCACCTCTGGCAAGACTTCAGGAACCTCTACGCCTAGATCCTGGAGGGTACGAGATGTTGCAACCAGCTGTTGCAGAGCCCCAACCACTCTGTGTCTGTACACCTTTAAATGGGGGGGCTTTTCGTCTTGGTGCTCCTCATGTTGTGAGGATCCTCGGAGGTGCTTGATCGGAGACGTGTTGTCCTTCCTCCCAGAGGGGCTCGAGTACAAGTTTGCTCCTTCCACTTTGAAAGTATATGTGGCGGCCAAAGCGGTCAATAACGATCTGGTGAGCGGTAGGACACTAGGGCGATACGACCTAGTCACTAGGTTCCTGAGGGACTTGCTGCATGTGAATCCACCCAGGCGGCACTCAATACCCTCTTGGGACTTGCCTGTTGTCATACAAGGCCTCATCAGTTCCCCCTTCGAGCCCTTGGAGAAGATGGATCTCCTTTGTTGCAATCGCATCTGTCAAGAGGGTCTGGGACCTACAAATAATCTCCTGCTCCTGTGAGTGCCCCTAGTTTGTGCCAGGCCCCTGATCAGCTATTTGTCTGTATCGGAGGGCAACAGAGGGAGAGAGTTACCTCCAATATCACCTTTATTTATGTTGTGCTTTAGACAAAATACATTGTGTCAAAGAAGCTTAACCGCATTGGTAAGTACAGCAGTGGGTACATAATGCAAAATGATAGGTAAAGGCACTTCATTATTGAATTCGGGAATGTCCTTTCTGTTCACTTTAAATAGTGTCTGTGCATTCATTTTAAATCAAGTCAATGATATCACTGTAAATGAAGATACCCAACCTAAGCAAGCCAGAGGAGACAGCAGCAAGGAACCAAAACTCTGTCAGTGACAGAATGGACAACAAACCTTGGGAGAAAGCAGGCTCAGTTGGGGGGCCAGTTCTTCTCTGACCAGACAAAACCAGCAATTCAAGTCCAGGCTGCCGCAGAATGGATAAAAAACATCTTTTTGCTAGGTCTGCGCTGTCTCCAAACAGAGGTAGCTACACTGGATAGTGAAACAATAGCACAAGCATACCAGTCTCAGGGACGTCAGTACCTACTAGCATTGAAAGCCCATTCCACACGGGATGTAGCCTCCTCGTGTCGCCCTATGGCAGACATTTCTAGAGCTGCGGATTGGGCCCTGCACAATGTTATATGTCACTTAAGATCACCACAAACATTTACATTTACATTCAAAATTTATAATATAGCTGATGCTTTTATCTAAAGCCACTTACAAATGAGGTTTACAAAAGAAGCATATACAACAGGCGATAACAAAGCAATCATAAGCACAAATGGTGTACAGGGTGAACTCCCCAAGTGGGCCTTCCAGCCATACCCTACCCGTTAAGGGGGCTCACGCACTTTTCTCCCATGTTTCCATCCCAGGATCACGAAAATCATGAGGTAATCTCCACATATATACCCCCAAGTGTGGGATGTGGTCTCTGTATGCAGACCCTCGATTAGAGGGATAGCGTTCCCCAGTGGTCCTAATGTGTCTGTCCAAGTATCATCAACATAACAGTCAAACTAACACTGTGTTTCCTGATGATATCTACTAAGGGTAACATGAATACCGTGAAGAGAAGTGGCCCTAGTACTGAGCCTTGAGGTACTCACTACTGCAGTTGTGATCGATATGATAGCTCTTCATTTACTGCTACGAATTGATGAAGGTCAGTTTAATATGATTTAAACCATGCTAATGCACTTCTATTAATGCAAACGGTGTTTAAGATCAAATAGCACTAATAGAAAAAATACTATGATACGGTCTAAATCCTGACTGGAAATTCTCACAGATATAATTTTGGTCTAAAAATGAGTATCACTTTTCTAGAGATTGTGGGTCTATAGTGTACTGTCTGATGCAATACCGTAGCAGATGGCTGAATGATTACAATTTTATCTCTCATAGTACTGACTTTAGAAGTAAAGTCATTACTGCTGTGATGCAGGGAAAAGTTGAGGGTTTTTTTTATAGAGACTGTGTTGAATAAATACCTAATAGATACCTTTGCCGCCAAGCAATACGAAATACCTCTAGTTGTAAAATTACCAAACTCTTTAATAAAGTATTTATGGTGCCATCGTAGTCTTACAAAAAGAATGTAGTGAGTGTTACCCTGTGACATATGGTCACGTTTTCACCCAAAAGGTTTTTATAGATATCGTGATATATCGATTATAACACAATGACCATGGTGTGAATAATCTTATATCGTGACTTTTTTTAATTCTGTTAATGTTAGATTTAACAAAGAGAAGAATTCAATAAAATGCAAACACATGGAGCCCTCATTTAGGGATTCAATCCCACAGTTTTTCAGTTTTTGTTTAAGTATTAATACAGAATTGCACCATATATACAGATGCAGCATGTAGATTTTTTGTATTAAGTTTCTTTGAGTGAGCAAATCTTAACTATTCATTCTTCCTACTTTTGCAGGAAACAACAGATTGGCTTACTGGTCTGTGCTGTGAAGACAAAGGAAGACAAAAGCAAGCTCAATACACTTTTAACAAATTCATCATCTGATAAAGCTTTCTGATAAAGCTTTTGTGAAGATGATGTGAAAGGAGAAAGACAACTTGCAGAACTTTTTCCAGGAGTTGGGAATTTACTCGAACAAAATAACTGTTATTTATGCCACAATGGCCAGTTTGGTTCTTAATGGCACTGGGGTAGAAAATTGTGAAATTGACGATTCCTTCAAGTATAAACTGTATGGTGTGGTTTACAGTGTGGCTTTTGTTCTAGGACTCATAACTAACTGTGTTTCACTGTTTGTTTTTTGCTGTCGAATGAAGATGTCCAACGAGACAACACTTTTCATGACAAACCTAGCTTTATCAGACTTGGTTTTTGTGTTTACTCTTCCTTTTAAGATATTTTATAATGTTAATCGTCACTGGCCATTTGGCGATACATTGTGTAAAATATCAGGTGGTGCCTTTATCACCAATATTTATGGCAGTATACTCTTTCTTACATGTATTAGTGTTGATCGCTTTTTAGCCATTGTTTACCCCTTTCGTTCACGTTCTGTACGTACCCGCCGAAACACTGGCATTGTGTGTTGTATCGTCTGGATGGTGATACTGAGTGGGGGTATGTCGGTGACCTTCTTCTCCTCCACCAACCAGTCTAAAACCAGCACCACCTGCTTTGAAGGCTTTTCCAAAAAAACATGGAGAACGTATTTGTCTAAGATCACCATCTTAATTGAAGTTGTAGGCTTTCTCATACCACTGATGATCCATCTAGCATGCTCTTTGATCGTTCTAAGAACTTTGCGTAGGCCGGCGACTTTACGTCAGATTGGTGCCAATAAGGAGCGCATACTACGCATGATCCTGGTTCATGTTGCAATATTTATTGTCTGCTTTGTTCCCTACAATTCTGTTCTGTTCATTTATGCCATGGTGCGCACCCAAGCCCTGGTTAGTTGCTGGGTTGAGAGGCTTGCAAGAACATTGTATCCCATAACACTTTGCCTGGCAGCCTTCAACTGCTGCTTTGACCCTGTGGTCTACTACTTCACCTCCGAAACCTTTCAGAAATCGCTCTCCACTGGGAAGTGTCAATCCAGGCAGGAAAACCCAATGCAAAGTGAAACTCCTGTATACAGCAATCAAAGCTCTAACAAAGATGCAATTGAGATCAATAAACTGGCGAGTAATGGAAAAGATAATGACAGGGAGACTTTATTCTGATTGTATCGAGAATTGATTTAAAAGTAACTTAAGTTACATCGACATATCTGTAGTGATCAGTTACAAACGCTAATTTAGAAGACTTGAGCTATTTTAATTAACAGAATCTGGATTTTTGCATCACCATGAAATGAAAATGTTATAGATCCCTTTCCTTTTTTGTAACAATAGAATAAGTTTATTGAGGTGTGCTTTTAATTATTTTAAACGTAAAATAGGACAGTATATTTTTGTAAACTGGAAAGTGGGACAATTTAGTCCTGAAGTCTAATTTTAAATTGTCTATAATTTTCTGTAATGAGAACCAGACACAGGCTTTGGTTAGGTTAGGGGATGATTCCAGAGTCTGGGTCAACAGATCCAGGTATGGCTTTGCACTGTTCAATGCTGAAATGGCCAATCCACATCAAGGCCAGGCCCAGCTCAGCCCCCAAGCACAGATATATATATAGTCCATTATAGTCCATTTGTCCAGAAACTGTGAAAGCTGTGTAAAAAGGAATAGGCTTGAACTGATATTGCTGTAAGAATTTGGAATCTGAATGCAAGTCAATTTACACATGAGCGTTTTCACTTTGCACTTTGTTTATGCTCACACCTGATACCCATCATCCCGACTATTTAATAATGTGGTTTGGCATGCTTATGGGCGAAGTCTTGTTGTTGTCCTGGCTTACATATCATACATATCTTAACAGTTTCCTGTTTTGTTTTGTACTTTGACATTATCTGCAACCCATGAACTTTTCCTGGATTATTATCATGTTCTTTTGTTGCCTGATCATTTTCTGCCACATAGTCTATGATTGTTAGCTGCCTGCCAAGACCTTTGCTTGTTATCAAGTTCATGATTGCTTCTGTGTGGATTATTTTGCTCTGTTATCTTTTTATTGATTTAATAAAGTTGCATATATATCCAACCTCTCTTGCTCTTATCCCCTACTTCACAGACAGCATGTGTATTTGCAGACTGAATTCAGGTTCTATCTTTAAGCATGTGCGAGTATTTCGGGGAAAAAATGACATATATATTCTCTTTGGACAGGGTTTCAACCATTGTGACCCAACTGACTACAATAGAAGAAAAATACTTGATTTTTTTGTTTGGTTAAAACACAAATGAGATTTTGAAAAATGTAAGAGAACAAAAAGTTCTGGTGTAGTTTGGTCCAGAATTTTTGGTACAATATGACTGACCCAAACTGTGACAGAGTAAAGCCACATTCACTATGTGGGCAATTTGATGAAGCGAAACAAATGTCCAGCAATCTAAGCATTCACATCGAATGAAAGATTTACATCAACATCTATTTCTCTCCTGTATTCCAGGTGGTGCTAATGGATACAGAGTTTGTGGTTGTCCAGCAACAGAAAACGGTGATATGCTGCTTAGAAACGCAGCCAAAGGCATAAAGTGATGTGAAACATTTCAAGATCACCATACAAATGCACATGTATTAAGATTATGTCAGTGTATGTTTTCATGTATTTGTCAGACTTTAACTAGAAAATGGTCAAGCTGCTTTTAACTGTTGTGTTTACAGCACTATGTAAAACATATATTATGTTACATAACCTCAACATATTACATATATTTCTGATCTGGCATGAAAAAGTTGATTTATGTAGTTATGTTTTAAAAGAAATTATGCAGGTCATAGGCATTTTCTTATGTAAAATTTCACTGATAAGTTTAATAATTATAACTAAAGAAATATAAACCACTTTTTAGTTTTCATACTTGATATGTTGAGGTACCAAAAATCAACAATGTACAATTATCATTTTAAGGACATGCGGTTAATGTAGACTATAAAATAATTTAACAAGCACTAGTACTGGTAAATATTAATAAATAATTGTTAAGATATGATTTATATACAAATAAATAATGTGACCATTCTAATTTTATAATTACATTCATTCATTTGGAAGATGCTTTAATCCAAAGCGACTTAAACGTATTGTGCAGTGGCCAATTATCACTGCAGAGCAAACGGGGTTAAGGTTTCTTGTTGAAGAGCACCTCATTGTCTGCTGGCACTGGGATTAAAACCAGTAACCTTCTGCTTACAAATCCAACTCTCTAACCACCAGACCACAACTGATCCCCAACTGATCTTGTTTAACAACAACCCTTACGGCTCCCTAAATAATCTCGCTGCCTTCTTCGGCACCACCCCTTGCAACACCAGCTATATTCTCACTTACATCTACATTCCGTCATTTAGCTGATGATTTTATCCAAAGCAACTTAAAAATGAGGTTTAGAAAAGAAGCATTTAGTACAAGAGGTAACAAAGCATTGTAATTTGAAATAATTCCAGTCTTAGTTGCAAAAAACACAACCTAAGAACCAAGTACCTAGTTTTTTTTGATAGAAAGGGGGAGTTCAAAAGAGGTTTCATAGTGGGTTAGGTGCAAGCGAAAAATAAGGGTTTTAGGGTGTTTGTTATGATGGAATCAGAATCTTAACACCATCGGGGAACTGATCCAGAGAAGGTGTCTGAGTATTATTTCTTACCTTATGTCGCTCATTAGCTGAGCACAGGGATCTGGGGGGCACATACATCTGTACCTCATACGTCTTTGTTCTCCCTGTTTAAACTACTCGTTTCACAACCCCAAGTGCATTCAAATACATTTACATTTAGTAATTCAGCTGACACTTTTATTCACAGGAACAAACAAGTGATGTTCATAATAAATTCAAGAAGTATCATTATAAATCAACAAGAGGTAACAAAGCATACATTACAAAACATAGGAGTCAAGTCAAGAAAAAAAGGTTTTTTAGTGGGTCACATAGAAAAGATTAGTATTTAGGCATTTTTTAAAATATGAAATTAAATCTAACAAATGTGTTGCAAGGGGTATATTGTTCCACCATCATGGAACCCATCCAGAGAAGGTGTGTGAGAGGGATTTCTTACCTTTTTGAGACGACACCACCAGACGTCGCTCATAAACGTAGCGCTGGGACTAGAGGGCACATACTTGTTTGTTGTCGTGTGAAGGTAGCATGGTTCTGAGCCTGTGGTGATCTTGCAGGCTATGATAAGAGTTTTGAATTCGATATTAAACAAATAATCTATTTTGGGTCATCTTTATTAAAGCAAGGAGTATGGTTTCTCCTTTATCCTCTCATTACAGCTAAAGTGATCAATCCTCTCACTGAGTGTGCGCTTTTCTTATTGAAATTATGTGAGGTAATAATGTAAAATCATCAAACTTTATCATAAAATGTATTTACATTTTTCCATGCATTTTAATGATGGCAGGCTGTACATGTGTATAAGCTTTGGCTGGTTCTTGACACCAGTAAAGATTTTATCTTCCCATTACCAAAACAACATTATTCAGATGACAAAAAACTGTGGAAGTTACAATACCTGATGAGTAAGTCTTTATTTTTACATTCATGCCTATTGACATTTTGTTTTTTAGTATACATATTATTGTGAATTCTGTCATGCTGTTTATATTACATTTACATTTACATTTAGTCATTTAGCAGACGCTTTTATCCAAAGCGACTTACAATAGTCGAGGAGACAATGAAGCGGTAAATAGCCGATACAACAATAGGTGAACAAGTGCTACAACAATGCTACCGAGTTACACGGAGAGTGAAGTTACAAAAGAAGGGTTTTTTTTTTTTTTTTTGATAAAGTGAGCAGTTAGAAAAGAAGTGAGTTAATGAGTTAGGTGTAGTTTCAAATTAGTACCACCAGTCTCAACATCATAATATAGTTATATAGTTTCTGTAATATGTTTAATGCTATAGTTCCTTGTTAACATGGCCAGCTTATATATTCATTCCAGTTTTGTATTTCAGGTGAGAGGATAAGGCAAAATAACCTGCGAAGACATCCAAAGCAAATAATCATTCCAATCTGTCATGGAGTGTTTCATTCTTCACTGCTCATTCAGTAACCTGGACCACAGGTAATACCATGTGATACACACATTCCCATGAGCCTCATCAAAATGTTTTTTTAAATATATAAGGATATACGACTGGAATCAGTGTTTGGGATGGTAGGTGAATATATTCTAAATAAACTACAAACAAGAAATATGCATTTGCTTGTTCTTACATTTCTTGTTGTAGCAGATCCCTCTCATTTACTAACTTGCCTGTACACAGGCTCATTTTGCAGCTCATTTTCCAGGTCTTTGTGTACTCTGATGTTAATCACTGCATAATTCATGATCATTCACTGATGTTTTTGTCTTGTCTCTCTTGTTTCATTCTTTTATGTTTACCCTTACTCCCTTGTTTTTTAACCATGGACTTATCTGTTGCTATTACAATTCGTTTACTATGTGAGCCCTTGTGATTCCACTGACTATTGTCAGTCTTTGTTAATGTATCGGTGTTACCATGTTGGTTTTTCTGGCCTTCTCATGAAATATCTTCTCTGTTACCACTGACCAGTTCATGTAAAGGGTTAATAATTTACCAAGTTTTAAACTTAGATGGATCATCATGTAGAGGACCTACACGTTTTATGCTGTAAAAGATTTTATTCTGAAATTTGAATGGACCGCGGCCATTATGGGTTTTTGCAGGTGCAGTTGTCATTAGATGTACGTTGTGCACCTGAGGCGAGAGGAGCGGCAATGGCCTACTGAAGAAATGAACAGTTTGTGAAAACGTTTCTCTAAACTTCGATTGATTGGATTGCATTGCAGTATACATTATAGCATCGTTTCTTTCGAGGGTGGGAAAATTAACTCTGATGAAGTGCATGCATGCTTGTGGCCAGTTGCAAAAATGCAGCAGTGAGTACCGGGATCAGTTCAGATGTTGATGACCAAGAAAGTCCCTGGAAATAGGTGGAGTGACATCGATGAGCAACAAAATATTGACCCTCATGTAGCTTCGGTCTACCAAACTGTGTTAATAAACAAGAGTCTGAGTTCTGTTGTACAGCGCTACATGGATGTGGACTTAAATATGCTTGCTGGACAATTCATTAGTCTCAAGCAAAGGAGTGTTGTTTCTTTACTTTCTTTGACCTCTGGTACAGATAAGAGATTTGTCAATTGGCAGTTCATGGACCTTTGCATCACAAAGTCTAAGAGAGTCAAACAATCATTGTGGTCATTTTGGAGAGAGGAGCACGCTGCATTACTGGCCAACAATGAGTAAAGATTTTCAAAGTTGGATACAAGAATGCAAGAGATGTGTCCTTATGAAGGATATTTTCCCTAAGATTCGGCTCCAATGATGTGTACTAACTTGTCTGCACTGCTGGAAGTCCTCCCTATGGATTATACAATCTTGGAATAATCTGTAGGAGGTAATGAAAATTTTCTTGTCCTAACTGACATGTTCACTCGTTTCACGGCAGCAGTGCCAAACAGAAATCAAACCACCAACACCACAGCTAAAGCCCTGGTGCAACATTGGTTTGTCCAGTACAGCTGTCCGGAGACATTACATTCCGACCAAGGTCAATGTTTTGAAGCCAATGCAATTGAAGAGCTGTCTAGAATCTATGGAATAGGAAAGAGTCGCTCCACTCTTACCATGTTTATCAATTTACCAAATGTTCTTTATGTTGATGTACTGATGTTCACATGCAGGTGTCGTAAAATGTATTATATGCGCAAGAGACGAGAGAAGAAGCGATGAGGGTAGGGTTGCCACCTGTCCCGGTTCCTTCTTTTTAATAATCTGTCCTGGAAAATTTATCCAAACTCCCGAATGTCCTGTTTTTCGAAAGGCTACGTGAATACGTATGTTCTATCTACTTGAAATAGCCTATGCGATGTGCACAGAGTGGTCGGCCGTGTCTCTTGTGTAGAATGCTATCATTGATTCTGTAGGGACGTGACGTAGCCTATCTAGCACGCGTAGCACGTCTACAGGCGTCAAATAAGCATTTTAGCGAGAGAAGCCTACCTTACTTACATTGTTCAATCGTTAACATGGGTGGAGAGACAAAGGACCAAGATGACATGTCTCCAAAGACTGACAGGCCATTTTAAAAAATGAAACGTGCAACATACTTCAACAATGACTGGATGAAAAATGACTATTACTCCACATGGCTAAAGCCAACATCAGGCAATCCACTTTATGCGACCGGCTCCGTATCCTCAGTTAAAATTCTGGTTAAACATGAAAACAAACCTGCTTTGGATGACCATGCTAAATCAAAGAAACATCAGAGTCGCGTTCAGGTAACCAGACAAACCAAGGCAATTCCATCATTCATGATTGCAAAAAAACAGAATTCAGTGACTCTGATGTTCCAACTAAGATGTCTTGTGGCAGAACTAAAAGTAAGGCCTTAGTGGAAAATGTGTTGGCACCATTTAATCAGCAAAGATTAGCAACAGA
Organism: Triplophysa yarkandensis; assembly: GCA_033220385.1. NCBI lineage: Eukaryota > Metazoa > Chordata > Actinopteri > Cypriniformes > Nemacheilidae > Triplophysa > Triplophysa yarkandensis. The sequence goes on along the minus strand of CM065667.1, from coordinate 169,971 downwards.
GTTGCAGAAAGTGCAATTTTTTGCTGTATGTTCGGATGCGTCCAATTCAGGGCACACGAAGTTGTTTCCCTACACGGTCAAGTATTTCTGTGCATCTGTAGTGCAGATAATGCATCAGTTAATTATGGTTGGCACAACTCAGTTTTTCAGAAACTCAAAGAAGATAACTCAAAAATTGTGAAGGGTAATTTTAAGTGTCACATCATAAATAACATTGACAAAGCAGCAAATCGTGTCTTTAGTGATGGAGGATGAGACATAGAGGCCTTTGCGCTGAAGGTGTATAGTGAATTCAGTTGTTCTGCTAAAAAAGTGGAATTGCTTAAGGACTTCTGTGAATTTACTTATACAAAATACAGGGAGATACTGAGGCATGTCCCCCACGCTGACTGTCTTGGCTGCCAGAAATACAAAGGATTTAAGAGTGTTTGCCAGCTTTAAAGTCTTACTTTGTATCTCTGGGAAAGGAGGAGTATCATCTGGACATTTGTGTGTGGTGTAAGTGACACAGAAAATGTGGACTGTACTGTAACTAAATGCACCATGACATTCTTGCACAATGTTATGCAAGAATTTGATCTGAGAATTTGATCTCAGTAGTACTGAGAGTGACAGTACTACTGTGATTGACATTTACTCTGTGATGAACTGATTGCGCAGTCAGCTGATTGCAAGGCGCACAGACAAATTTTATGGCAGCAAAACAAAACAAATACCGATGAACCCCACTAACAGGAACAGTTCAGGAGCCTGGTATAACATTTTTTGAGAAGGCAGTGCTATATCTTGAGGATAAATTTGACTTCAATGACCAGGTTCTTGCAAACATTGGCTGTCTCAGTCGTCATGGAGGACAATTACTACAGTGGTCAGAGTTAGAGGCTTTAGTGGAAAAACTTACCCTGGATGTTGACGAAAACAAGCTGTATGGTGATGTGGTCCTTGTAAATGAGGTGTTGCACACCATCCCAACAGACCTTACACCAGACAGAAAGTGGGCCTATTTTTCAGAAAGGCAACTGAATAAACTGAGCTGTTGAAATTAGTTGCTTTTGTTTTTTTCCATACCAGTCATATGGAGGACGTTTGTCCGATTAAAAGAAACAGACTGTCAGTTGCAATGGTGAAGTCTGAGCTTCAGGTCAGATTGAATTTCAAATTATCATGCACTAAGTTCAGGACATTCATTGAAGAACAGAAACCACTGAGAGCTGCAGCAAAGGTAAATGCCAATTATAGATGGAAGACTAGGTAAGCTAAGGTCTATGTATGAATTTGTTTTTCCAATGTCTGATTGAGAATAAAAGTTCCTATAAGTGTGACTAAGGTATGGTAAATAGAAATCTAATGTCATCCCTCTACTTATTTCTTTAGCAAAGAGGGAGCAAAGGCAAGCAGAAGCACCAGCATGTAATCAACCAGGTAAGATAGGATAAGTTAAGTAAGATAAGTTTCCTCTTGTGAGAACACTTAAGATGTTTAAAATATTCAGGGCTATTTACAATATTACAGCACGAAGGCCAGCTTTCTCTCGTGGGTCTAATGTCTAAAAGATTTTTTTCACTTGTGAGAAAAGCGGTTGGCCCGGTGATCGATATATCCAGGTTTTTCATCAGACAGGTGGCAACCCTAAATGAGGGTATAAATTCACTTTTACTTGTCAGCAAAATCTCTTCAATCTTTAAAATCTTAACAAAAAAAATATAAAAGTGGTCTTATGTTTTGGTTTAGTTCTGTTTCCTTTATTGTTTGTATGTTTTTTAATTACTCCACACCTGTTTCCGGTCCCTTGATTATAGTTCTCTTATTGTTTTATCCATGTGTTTCGTCCTGTTTGATCGGTATTGTATATTTATCACTTGCTTTTGTTTCTGTGTTGGTTTTTGTGTGGATTTTCTCTCTCTGATTATTGAAACTATTCTTGGCAATTCTACATCATTGTTGTTTAAAGGGCATGTTTGGGGATCGATTTGCAGCTTCAATAAATAATACAGACACAGAATCCAACACAACAATGTGCAAAAGTCAAGTTTAGGCAGCGGACAATAACAGAGGATAAACAGGCAGAGTTCTGGGCAGGCAGCTTATATGCATTAACAGGAAACAGGCAAAGGTCAATTCAGGTTGCAAAGAATCAGAAATCCAGATAAATAGTTTAAGTAAAAACAAGCAATCCAGTAGAAAATCCACAAACAGCTCAGTAATAACAGCCAGTCCAAACAGGACATTGCAAAGTAATATAAGGAAACTATGCTTAAGAAGGCTTGGATGTTATCTAGAAGAATTATAGAAAAAAATGTCCTTTAATATGCTAATATTCTGGTGATGCTGCTCTTTGCTGGTGAATGGTAGTTTCTGGGGCAGAAGTAACTGTAACAATTGCACGTCACATCATGCAACTGCCCAAAATAATTTTTTTCATTTTGGAAATGGATTATGCGTAATGTTGTTTACACAATAATACTTTTATTAACACCAGCAACTGAATTTAATTCATTACACTTCCAAAATGATCATAAAAAGTACTTAAAGTACAGTAACTTTCAAACTCTTAATGAGTTTATTCAAAGTAACATCATGTTTCAATTGTCACTATGTCGAGAGCGAGTTGCTAAGAGTTTGCATCACATAAGTAACTGGATTTTATGTGAAAGCAGAGAAAGGTTGTTCTGTACTATACATTCCTTAACAAATGCGAATTATGACTACAGCAAAGAGTCCATTGTCCTGAGCTAAATAACTACTCTGTGGGTCAATGTTCAAATTCTCAGAAATTTGTTGTAACATTCTCTTTCTGGCCTCTTACCTTCATTGGATTAGGGTAAAGAGCTCACAATAATTTTTGCAGAGCTGTTTTGCACAGTGATTTGTATGAATGGTTGAGTTGCTCCAACAAAAGCTTAAGAGAGTTTTTGGGGCATCACAAAAAAATGGGGAAAGACCCAAGTACAGCGCAAACGTATCAGCCACAGTTTCTTCAACACGTATAGAAATAAGAGGATCAGACTAGAACATATTCAGCACATTCGGAGTGTGTGTGTGTGTGAGAGAGAGAGAGAGAGAGAGAGAGAGAGAGAGAGAGAGAGAGAGAGAGAGAGAGAGAGAGAGAGAGAGAGAGAGAGAGGGGGGGGGGGGGGGGGAGGGAGGGAGGGAGGGAGGGAGGGAGGAAGGGAGGGAGGGAGGGAGGAAGGGAGGGAGGGAGGGAGGGAGAGAGAGAGAGAGAGAGAGGGAGGGAGGGAGGGAGGGAGGGAGGGAGGGAGAGAGATAGAGAGAGAGAGTAAGAAGTTAATAAAATGTTTATTCTTGAAGAGTAGCAGTTCATAACTAAGCCTGTATAATGTGTTTTATCAAGTATTTGTCAAGCATTTTTTGCATAGACTATTAAAAAGATTCATTACATAAATTGAAAAATTGCTGCATAATGTTAAAAATTTAAATTATCAGGTTTTTACAGTCCTGCAGTATTCGGATGTCACACTGTAAGGGTCTTGTCTTGTTTCTTATTGAAATTGTTCCATCGTTTCCCTTTTACCTCAACTTTACACATACATACAGTATACATTAAGAATTCGGTGCCCTAAAAATAAGCCGAACACTGTCCCTTTATTTTTAAAAGGTGAACATGTTTTTTTCTCGTTTTATATCTACAGAAAATACGGACTACAAAATAGAAATACACTTTAATAACATTTACATTTTTCCCCAAAAATACAACGTGAAACAACTGAACAATTTTTAAGTTTGCAATTTGCAAATAACTGTTCTATCATACATAAACACAACTACATAAAAAAATATATAAAAATAAAATAGTCAGTGGTTAGTTCAGCACTGTGGCAGAACACAGTATCTTGTTTCCTTTATCATGGAATGGAGATTACATATCTAACCGAGACAATCATTTTTGGATTGTCGATCAAAGTTGTCTTGAACACATGACATTCCCTATACTGCACACCACATGCAATTGCGCAATATTATGATGACCTAAGTCTGTGTTTGTCTTCATCACATTTTTTGTTTAATTCCCTAATAATCATTATTGAAAAACATTACAAATATATTTTGTGGGTTAGCGCTGCACTTCAACATTATGTGAGAAAACTAGACCTGACAATGAACCTAGAACAAAGCATGCCACAGATATCCCACCCCCTAGTGCCTCAGAGCGTACTTGCTGTCTGGATACAGCCTTCCTCTTCTACTGACCTCCGTAACAGACAAATAGCTGCTCAGAATTCCTAAAACTCTCCGTGCAGTCCACGTAGAGGCGCAAGGCGTGTACGGGACACAACACGGAAGAGGCTGGGTCTTCTTCCCCTGCGGGGAGCACCTGCAGGTTCACCACCTGATCCCTGAAGTGAGTGGTGGGAACCTTGGGCACGTGGCTGGGCCGGTGTCTCAGGATAACGAGAGAATCAGCCTAGACTAGCTCGATCCAAGGCTCTAAAGGGGGACTGCTGAGGCCCTGTAGGACCAAAGTAAAGTCCCAAGAGGGTACGGAGTGGGGTCCGGGCGGATTCATCCGCAGCGAGCCCCTCAGGGATCTCCGTCCACTAAATCGTGTTGAGCGGCTATGGCGGCTACATAAACGTTTATAGTGGAGGGGGCGAGCTGGCACTCAAGCCCCTCTTGGAGGTAGGACAATACGACTCCAATCTCTTATCTCTGGGGATCCGCACTGCGTGAGGAGCACCAAAACGAGAAGCGTCGCCACTTCAAGGTGTATAAACACCGAGTGGCTAGGGCCCTAGCCTGAGCGACGGTATCTGCGACCAAAGGTGACAGCCCTCTCAGGAGCTCCTCGTCCCGTCCAGAAGCCAGACGTGGAGGTTCCACAAGTTTGTCCTGGGGTGCCTGAACGCGCCCTTCCCCTGAGATAGAAGGTCCTTCATCAAGGGGTTCGGCCAGGGGGGAGTGGTTGTCAGAGCCATGAGCTCCGAGAACCAAGTGCGGTTGGGCCAATAAGGGGCAACCAGGACCACTTGATGCTCCTCTTCCCTGACATTGCACAGGACCTGGCGCTGGGTAGAAAAGCGACTTGCAGGGATTTCACTTCCTGCTGACTCCAAGTGAGGAGGCGCCAGTCGAGTTGCGACATGTGCCGAGAGCGTACGCCACCCTGATGATTTATGTACGCCACGGCTGTGGTGCTGTCTGACCTGACCAGGACATGTTTGCCCTGAATCAGAGGTCGAAACCTCCTGAGGGCCAGCTGCACTGCAAACAACTCCAAGGCATTGATATGCCAACGTAGGCGGGGACCCGTCCATCGACCTGCTGCTACATGCCGTTGCACACAGCACCCCAGCCGTGCAGGGAAGCACACGTTGTAACTAGGACGTGCCTCGTGACCTGCCCAAGCGGGACTCCTGCCCGCAGAAAGGTAGCCGATGACCATGAGGCTCGGGTGCGGCGGCACCGAGGTGTTACGAAGACTCGTCTAGTGCCGGTGTGCCACGCACTCCTCGGATCTTGACTCTGTAGCCAGTGCTGTAGCGGTCTCATATGCAAGTTTCAGTGGAACCGCTGTGCGCTTGAACTGATTGTTGTGCAGACATAGTGACAGAGTCCAGTTCCAGACCGAGATAGGAGATGCTCTGCGTGGGAGAGTTTGCTCTTTTCCCGATTGACCTGAAGACCCAAGCTGGCAAGGTGCCTTAGCACCCAGTCCCTGTGCATACAAACTGTCTCTGGTGAGTGACCCAAGATGAGCCAGTCGTAGAGATATTTTAGTATCCGCACTCCTCTCTCCCAGATGGGATAAACAACAGCCTTTGCGATCTTCGCAAAGACGCGAGGGGACAGGGAGAGCCCGAAGGACAGGACCTTGTACTGATAAGCTCGCCCCTCGAATGCGACCCGGAGGTAGGGTGAAAGTATGCGTCCTGAACGTCGATTGACACGAACCAGTCCTGATGTCGGACAAAGCCAGCAGGTGCCTCTGCCTGAGCATCCTGAACAACCACCTGTAAAGGCGTTTATTGAGGACTCGCAGATCTAATATGGGGCGCAGGCCTCCGCTTTTCTTGGATACGGTAAAGTACGGGCTGTAGAATCCCGAGAACATCTCCGCCGGTGGGACAGGTTTGATCACACCTTTCGCCAGAAGGGTGGCTACCTCCACCCGAAGAATGGAGGATTCCTCGACTCGAACAGAGGTAGTGAGGATCCAAGGAGAACTTGGGGGGTGTCTGGCGAACTGGATCGCGTAGCCGAGATGGATAGTCCTCGCAAGATGTGTTTTATAGCCTCAGTCTGCTGCTGCACCGCAGAAAACTGCTGGGCAAAGCCCTCCATGGTGTGTGTCAAGAAACGGGGCTCTCTCGGCATCACGCATCTGCGCCAGGTTGAGCCAGAGGTGGCGCTCCTGGACCACTTATGTGGACATCGCCCTACCAATGGAGCATGCCGTGACCTTGGTCACCCGTAGTGCCAGGTAAGTCGCGGTCCTCAGCTCGTGAATCACGGCCAGGTTGAACCTCCCCACATCAAGCTCCTTTAACGCCTTGGCCTAATGCACTCGCAAAAGATCCATGGCGTGGAGCGAGGATGCAGCTTCCCCCGCAGCAGAATAAGCCCTCGCCACGAGTGACAAGGAGAACGTGCAAGCTTTGGAGGGGAGTTTCGGCCGATCCTGCCAGGTGGCAGCAGTGTGCGGGCATAAATGCACCGCAACTGCACGTTCCTCGGGCGAAACGTCGACGTAACCCCGGGCCATGCCCCCATCGAGGGAAGTGAGAGCGGCGGACACGCCATGACGGAGGCGGGCCGATAGGGGCCCCCTCCACGTCTTGGTGAGCTCGTCATGCACCTCCTGGAAGAGTGGTACAGCACCCCAGCCGTGCAGGGAAGCACCCAGCTCAGGAGAAGTCATGCACAAGGCATCAGGTTCTGAAGAACAAAAGGTAAGGAATGATTTCTTCTGTCCCCTTTTATACCCGTCATCACAGGCGGGGACTTAGATTAATTCATTCACCAAATTAATTGGCCTTTTCAATTGGCTCAGAGAGAAAAGGGTTCTCAAGATCAACCCCATCAGTCACAACGTAGAAAGACCGACTGACAGGGACCACACATTCTGGGCCTGGGCCCCACATATGTTCCTTTGCCAGGCCCTCCACAGACCATTTTAGTCTTACATAGTATAAGACTCTTACACTATTGATTCTTTACCTGGCTCAGCAAACTTACCTTTAATTATTCTTTGTTGTATTCCTCCTCTTCTGAGATTTCCGTTTTCCCTCGCCAGCTTTAATTTCTTTACTAAGTGTGCCAGTAAAGCATTTCAATAATCCAACCTTGAGGTCATAAATACATAGATTCATTTTTCTGCATTTGATATTGAGAGTATAGGCCGGAATTTAGATTTGATTTTGAGATGGAAATTCAATTTTAAAAATGCTAGAAATGTGGCTTTCTAAGGAAAGATGTATACCAGATAGCACATCTAAATTCATAATTGATGATGAAGAGTTAACAGATCAGCCATCAAATCTCCTATGCATTTAATTATGCAATTTTCAAATTGGAGTATTTCACCGGGCAGCGAAGAAATATAAAGCTAAGTATCATCAGCATAACAGTGAAAGCTAAAACCATGTTTTCTGATGATATTTCCCAAAAGTAACATGTATAGCGTAAGGTTAGCAGCCCTAGTAATGAGCGTTGAGGTCCTTCATACTGCAATTGTGATCAATATGATAGCTCTTAATTTACTGCTACGCATTGATGACGATCAGTTAAGTACGACTTATACTGTACCATGCTAATGCTATTAGTGCCAGCAAAGTGTTTAAGTCTATGTAAAAGTATGTTGTGGTCTATAGTGTCAACTCAGCACTAAGATCCAATAGCACTAATAGAGAGACAAAACCATGATCGGATGATAGGAGCAGGTCATATGTAACTCTAAAAAGAGCAATCTCAGTACTAAATCCTTACTGGAAATTCTACCAGATATAATTTTTCTCTAAAAAGGAGTGTAATGGTCAGGATAATACTTTTTCTATTATCTTGGAAAGAGAAGGGAGATTCGAGATTGGTCTATAATTAACAAGATCTTTTGGGTCAAGTTGTTATTTTATGTGATTTACTGACAATAAGGAATTAATAATAGCCAAAAGAGGAGCAATGACTTCTGGAAGCTCCTCTTTTAGGAGCTTAGATGGAATAGCATCTAAAGTACATGTTGTTGCTTTGAATGATGTAAGAAGTTTATAAACGGTATATCTCTTTTATAGTAGAGAATGAGTGGAACTGTTCCTCAGGAGGTCTATTGTACACTGTCTGATGCGATGCTGAAGCTGACGGCGGATTGGTTAAAATTTTATCTATAATAGTGTTGATTTTAGAAGTAAAGTAGTTCATAAAGTCATTGCTGCTATGATGCTGGGAAATGTCAGCAGTTATTGAGTCTTTACTTTTCATTACTTTTGAGTTTAATAAATACTTAGAATAAAAGTATATTCTAACAATAGAGAAGTAATCAGATCTAGCGTTTTTATTGCTTTTTTGTAGCATATGTTAATTTCCCGCCAAGCAATATGATATACCTCTATTGTTTTCTGGCTCTATTAAGGAAACAACCATGCTCATTATACCAGGGTGGCTTTCCTTGACATTCTGAAAGAGTTAGGAACCAACTCTATTTAAAATGCTAGAAAAGGCTAAGTCCATAGTTTTAGTTTCTTCATCAAGTTGTTCTTCTTTATCAGTTTTTTTACTCTCTTTTAGAGTGTAGCTGACACTGGAGCAGAAAGCTTCTCGATGCTCTCGCCGCTCTGATGCGCTGCCCCCTGGTTTTTATATTTTATTTAAAGGAGCCGCAAAGCAAACTAATTAAACTTGCAGACTAAATACAAAGTACAAGTTAAATTTTCATCATATATTTAAATATTTTGCACCAGCAACATACTTTTGTGTGTTCTGGCACACGAACACATACACACACATACACACACATAATGTAGAAACATAACATAAACTCAAGATTTCAGGCACTTTGATTCAAACATCATGCCTTTGATTCGTGACCCTCATTACCATAAAGTTAAACTCAATTTAGCTTTCCCTTGACGTTCTTGCTGGCCTCGCCATCCCGCGGCACCTCTCGACGTCTACCGCCGCTGGCTGAGCTAGACGAGGGAAGTTCGGTTTTGCAGGAGATTTGTCTCTAGATTTGTAACTGATTGATATACAAGGGGGCAGACCTGACCTGTTGAAACGAGATTGTCTCCATCCCTCCTGGGGTGGAGCCGCTCTTCTGTCTAGAAATATGGAACATAGTCTTAGAGTTTATCCTTGACTAATTGGAGCCCAGGTCAGGAAGCAGACAAATTGCTTAACCACTGTCTGCTTGCTATTTCACATCACAGAGGTCAGTTAATTCTCATTAAACAGAGATTCTTTCACCTAGATATCATTCCATCAAAACTGTGTCTATTCCCCGAACTAGAAAATACAAAGAGCATAAGAGGTTCAACAAATAAAAAACAGCTTATTGTACATCAGATCCCTTTCTAAGAAATCACTTTTTGTAAATAATATGACCACTGATCATAATTTAGATGTGCTTTGTTTTACAGAGACCTGGTTAAAACCTGATGATTACATTATTTTAAATGAGTCCACCCCACAAGATTACTGTTATAAACATGAGCCGCGTCTAAAGGGTAAAGGAGGTGGTGTTACTTCAATATGAAACAATATTTTCAGGATTTCTTAGATGGCAGGTTTCAAGAATAATTCGTTGTAAGTAATGATGCTTCATATAACACTACCCAGAGAAACAAATGCACATGATAAATCCCTTATGATGTTTGTACTGGCTACTGTACACAGGCCACCATACAGACTTTATTAAAGAGTTTGATCTGATTTAGTTTGATAGTTCTTTCTACAGACAAAGTTTTAATAGTTGGTGAATATAATATCCATGTTTATAATGAAAATGATGCATTTGGATCAGCCTTTATAGATATTCTGAACTCTATTAAGGTTAGACAACCTTTTCAGGAATCACCAATTGTCGATGATGTAGAAGTTTTGCAGCAAAGTGATGATATCTAAGATCACTATTTAGTTTTGTGTAAACTTAATATTGCCAGAATTGCAAACCCTACTTCTTGTTACAAATATGGTAGAACCATCACTTCTACCACAAAATACGACTTTGTAAGTAATCTTCCTGATGTATTCGAATTCCATAGTATTTCCAGCACATCAGAACAACTCCATAATGTAGCTAAAACGTCGCTCTTTTCAAGTATTTTAAATTCCGTTGCCCCCTTAAGCTTAAGGAAGGTCAAGGAAAACAGTTTGAGTCCTTGGTATAATGAGCATACTCGTAGTGTCTAAACTAACAAAAAATATAGCCTCAACAAGTGCTGACAATTCCCAGCCTCACATTAGTAATGACTTTATGACCTACATTACTTCTAAAATCAACACTATTCGAGATTAAATCGTGACCATACATGGACAGCTACTGTATTGCATAAGATAGTGTGCATTAAACCCCCAGAGGAACAGTTCCATTCATTCTCTCCTATACATGAGGAAGAATTGTGTAAACTTGATGAATCATCTCAAGCAACAACATGTATGTTAGACCCTATTCCATCTAAGCTACTAAAAGAGGTGCTTCCAGAAGTCATAGATCCTCTTCTGACTATTATTAACTCCTCATTATCGTTAGGATATGTCGCCAAATCTTTCAAACTGGCTGTAATTAAGCCTCTCCTTAAAAAAACACAACTTGACCCCAAAGACCTAGTTAGTTGTAAAACAATCTCAAATCTCCCATTGCTGTCCAAGATACTAGAAAAGGTAGTATCCTGACAATTATACTCATATCTAGAGAAAAATTATATCTGTGTCACAACCTGGGCTTGTACCCGGGTCTCTGGTGTGGTGGTGAGGATTCTAGTACAGAGCCACAGGAGTGATTGTGTTGGACCCAAGCGAAACAAGTGAGGCAGTATTCCAGGAAGTGAAGATTTATTAAGATAATCAATACAACAAAAGTTCTTCCCGGACCGAGAAATAAACAGCAATCAAAACAAATAAAAACTCATGAGAGAGGAAGAAGACATGACAGGTTTTAATAATAATACATGAAATATGGGGTTAATTCTAAGGGAACGGGGAAGAAAAAAACGATAGGAAACAGGATTTACTCTCCTTGAAATGCGAAATGGGCCGATGAATTTCTGGGAGAGCTTCTGGATTCAACCTGGAGGGGCATCTTGGTCTCTTTTTTCTATCTCCCTCTAGTCACTGGCCCCACCTGCTGTTCAGCTCCTGGCTTAACATTAGTACTTTTCCCTCATTCAACGTCCAGCTCGTACCCTGTGATTCTATCCTTACTGTGTCCCCAGTGTCATTTGTCTCATTAAAGTTACTTGAAAAGTAGAGCCAGTACAGTAGAAATATCTAACATAAATATGATCAAGCTAAAAGAGAAGGCTGCTGATTTTGCCGTTCTCCATCTTGTAATCTCAATATCAGAATGCAATGAAAAGGGTGTAAAAATGTTTAAATTCCTTAGAGAAAATCCAAACACATTCTAATATATATATATATATATATATATATATATATATATATATATATATATATATATATATATATATATATATATATATATATATATATATATATATATATATATATGCATTTATATATAAACGTCTACGTTAGTATTGTAAACCCGGTTCTCTGATGGAGGGAATGAGACGTTGTGTCGAAGACGACAGTATGGGGTTCACTCTTGAGAACCAATCGACTCTGACTTGAATTTAAAAGACAAATAGAATTTGGCGAATGAAATTTGCATGCCGTACCCCGCCCCGGAAATTAGGGGTATAAAAGGGGAGACTGCATGCTCTTTTGTGCTGAGGAACGTGAGAATGACCCACGAACCTTGCAGCGAGTGGCACAACGATGTGGTGCGAAAGGACACAACATCTCGTTCCCTCCATCAGGGAACCAGGGTTACACTGGTAACGTAGACGTTCCCTTTCTGTCGGTCTCTCGACGTTGTGTGAAAGATGACAGTATGGGGCTTTCCTGTATAACACGCCACGTCGCTGTGCCATGTCATGATCTCCAGTGGTCTCAGGACAACGTGAGAGCAGTTTGGTCTGAACTGTAGGCCCTCGTTGGACGTGGAGAGCGCCTGTAGGTCCCCTACCCTCTTGATAGAGGCGAGCTCTGCTAGTAGTGCTGTCTTCGTCAAGAGACAAGGAAGGTCAGTCTCTACTAAGGGCTCAAATTGTCTCGAAAAAGGCCCGCTAGGACCACGTCGAGGTCCCAAGAGGGTATCAAGCACGGTCGAGGGGGATTAACCTGCCTCGGGCCATAACCCTGAGCGTAGATGGTGAAAGGTTGCTCTCAAGTTTCTCTTGGAGAAAGAACAGCACTGCACTGATCGCACATACTCCGGGTTCCTCACCATGTGAGGAGAACCAGGATGTGAAGATGTGCCACTTCGCGGCATACAGACGCCTCGTTGCCGTGGCTCTCGTCATGCCTGAACTTGCACAGGACCTGTACAAGAAGGCTCACTGGGGGAAGGTGTACTTCCACTTGTCCCGGGGCCAGCTTTGCGCTAAGGCAGTGGTTCCCAAACTGGGGTGTGCGCAAGGGGAATCAGCTACAGCAAGCGCGCGCGAGAGTGTTTCAAATCGTGCAGCGCACGCACGGCAGAGAGGGAGAGGGAGAGGGAACGAGAGACCTTGCTAGTGTGCGAAGCGCTTGTAAGGCAGAGAGCATCCTGATTGGCCTGTTTCGGCAAATCAACCAATCAATTGTCAGTGTGGGCGGGCTTTAATCTCTTCTCAAAGATGTATTGTGCCAAAGGTATTGAGAGAACTGAATCTGCAGGAGATAGATGTGAGCAACCCTGAAGTTCACTGTCAACTTTTTGTTGGGTTCTTGACGAAGAGGATTTGCTAAGTGAGGAAGAACTCTCCACTCACAAGACAAAGCAATTTTTCAAAATGCCAGAGCATTCTTTGTCAGAAGCTTTTAAAAGTAAAAAAGGTCCCAATGAGAGACCAATCTTGACAAATCTGTCAGTGGTCGATCCAGAGAACCCAGATGATGTGAAACCAGAGCAAGTTTTGACTTTGGCAGAGAGATTTCCAAATGTGATGAAGGTAGATGCTAGAGAACAACTCAATTTGGAAATCCTGGATTATGTCTATACTAACCCGGAAGCACTGGTACCAAATGACAAGAATTTACCAGTCGATAAGTTCTGGTAAAAGCTGTAGAAGCTGTCCAAAGTAAGATCTGTGATCTCAGGGTAGTTGAGATTTAGGGAGATCAGTCAGCTGATGAAGGTGCTTTTGGTGCTGCCAGATTCTATCTGTGATGTGGAAAGGGCATTCAGCATTGTGCGTCACATCAAGACAGAATTTAGGAGTCAGATGTCTCACCGAACACTTGTCAATCTGATGTCTTCATTGACACGGACTGCTATGAGGTTGAGGTTTCTGGAAAGTTGCTCAAATCTGCAGAGAAAGCATCAACAGAGTACAACGAAAGCTTGCAACAAAAGTAAAAGGCATAGGCAATAGGCCCAGGGCTACATTTGGTGTGTATGTAAATAGTTACATACCCGGGGAGGTTGTAGTGGGGGGTGTGCGGGGAGTGCTTCGAGATAACTCCCTGAAATGACTTTTTGCAGGTTGGGATGTCTGTTTACGTATTTAAGGTAAATTTCACCCGTGACACCTGGTTAAAAACGTAGACAAAGACTAGATGCCGAGAAATATTTGAGAGAAAAACTGTCATCCATTACCCCGAGTTTTGATGATCTGTGTGCAAACATGCAGGCCCTTCCATCTCACTAAGAAAAGGTAGTAATCTTTTGTATTTATAACAGATTTTTGTATGTTTTCTAATCTACAGTGAATATTTGTATTTAGTTGTTGCATTTAAAAATTGACGTTTAACCAGATTATTTGTATTTAGTTATTGCAATTAAAATGTGAAGTTTAACCAGAGTATTTGTATTTAGTTGTTGCAATTAAAAATGTGAAGTTAAACCAGAGTAAAGTGTTGAGGGGTGCTTGATCGGTGTCAAACACTAGAAAGGGGTGCATGCTGCAAAAAGTTTGGGAAACACTGCACTAAGGCATCCGTGCCAAGGGGGCCCTCGGTCAAGGAGTACCATATTGGGCAATGGGTGTTGTCCGGCGAGGCAAACAGGTCCACCTATGCCTGACCGAACTGTTCCCATTTCAGCTGGATCGTCCCGTGAAGGAGTCGCCATTCTCCGTAAGGCGGCATCTGACTAGATAGCGCGTCGGCTGTATGATTCAGGTAGACAGGGAGAAATACGGCATGCAGGGATCTTAACACCTGCTGACTCCAGTGGAGGCGTCGGACAAATTGTGACATCGGCGTGAGCATACTCCGCCTTGGCGGTTGATGTACACTACAGCTGCCGTACTGTCGGAGTGGATCTGCACATGCTTGCTCTGCACTACAGTTAGAAACCTCCTGAGGGCGAGTTTGACCTTTAACAACTCCAGGCAATTGATATGCCAGTACAGTCGGGGACCCGTCCATCCACTCGAAACTGCATGGCTATTGCACACTGCACCCCAGCCTAACAGGGAGGCGTCTGTTGGCACAACGCGCATCAAAACCTCTCTGAGGGGCACTCCTGCTCGTAAAAAGGCCCTGGGGGATCACGGGCTAGGGTGCTCCGAAACTGTTGTACTGGTACGCCCGACCCTCGAATGCAACCGTAGGAACGGTCAGTGTCGAGGAATTACTGAGACATGGAAGAAAGCGTCCTTCAGGTCCATTGCCAAGAACCAATCCTCATAACTGACAGACTTGAGGATGCGCTTCTGTGTTAGCATTCTGAACGGTAGTCTGTGAAGACACGTGTTCAGTGAACGCACATCCAGAATGGGGTGCAGCCCTCCACCTCTCTTGGGGACGCTGAAGTAAGGGCTGTAGAAACCCAATGATATCTCGGCTATGGGGAGGGGTTCGATTGCTTCTTTCGCCAAAAGAGTCGCCACCTCTGCCCGAAGGACGGCAAAATCCCCACCTTGTACCGAGGTATAGAGGATTTCCCGAAACTTGGGAGGGTGTTTGGCGAACTGGATCGCATAGCCGAGAGAGATCATTCTATCTAGCCACCGACCCCCGTCTGCAAAGCATGGACCATGCGTGCAGTCACTGGGCAAGCAGGACCACAGGATCGATCTCCTTCACCAACCCAATGGAGTTGGGTTCTGTGGCTCTCGGGACGGCTGCTTTGCCTGGTTATGGACCCCGAGTGCTTACCTGCCTGTGGGGGCTGCAGTGTAGCACACCGTCTGCTCGAGAGTGTGGCTGATTGAAAAGGGATCCGTTCCGCTCCGGTCACTTGAAAATGGAATGTCCGGGGCCGGCATGATTGTGTCTCCTCTGGACAGTTGGGAGGGGTTGGGCTGTCTGGGAGCAGATGGCGCACGGTCTATAGATGGCACTCTCAGCAATCAAGGTATCTTTTGCCAAACAAAAACCTTGAAACTCAAACCGGTCCAGCCAGGGATGGAGTCGCCCAAGGTGTCTGTCGAGAGAGCATGTCTGCTGTCAGGTTCAGAGCACCTGGGATGGGGATGGCTTGCAGGGATTTCACCACATGCTGACTCCACATGAGGAGGCTGCGGACGAGCTGTTACATTTGCCTGGAGAATATGCCACCTTGATGATTTATGTACGCATCAGTTGTTGTACTGCCCGACCGAACACTAACGTGTTCATCCTGAATGAGGGGCCTGAACCTCTTGAGGGCCAGCAGTACTGTAAACACCTCGAGGGCATTGATATGCAAGCAAAGGTGGGGACCTGGCCATCGACCCGACGCTACGCCTTGCAAGGAGGCATATAAAGCAGGTAGAACATGCCTTGTGACCTGCCCAAGCAGTACCCCATCTGGTAGAGAGGACTTGAAAGACCAAGGAGCTAGAGTGCGACAGCCTGGTGCCTGTATGCCATGCCGTCCTCAGAACCGACTCTGTAGCCAGTGCTGTAGCGGTCTCATATGCATTAACCCGAGGGGAATAACTGTGGCCGAGGATATCATGTGTCCCAGGAGCCTCTAAAATAGTTTCAGGGAGACCGTGGGGTGTTTCAAACACTCAAGCACTGATTGGGCCTCAATGTCAGTGTCTGGAAGGGCAACCTGTGGAGGTAACTGTTTAGGACATGTAGATCTTTTTGTGATAATTTGGGCACCGGGCCTGAAAGGGGCTCGGGTTTAGGCGCGACGGAGCAGGGTCTGTCCTCTGGCCCAGATGTCACACTCAACTCCCCTGGATGGGACCCGTCAGAGCCACCGCCCTGGGCGGCTACTGGCAGGATGGAGTTGCCTGCCTCCGCGGGGCGATGTTTTGCGGGGCGCTGGCTGTTAAGGAGCTCATTCAGGAGCCGGCAGCATGGAGGGGCGTGCCATTTGGGAGCAGATGATGGGCAGGGCTACGGCAGCTTCTGGCGGCCGGCCCACGCCGGGGAGGGATATGTTGGATCACCTCCTTCTGCTACTGCACCACAGAGAACTGCTGGGCAAAGCTCTCCACAGCATCTCGAAACAGTCCCTCCCCACGCAACGGCGAGAAACCTAGATTTCTTGGTATCCCACATTTGCGACAGGGAGAGCCAGAGGTGGTGCCCTTGGACCACAATGGTGAACATCGCTCGACCAAGGGACCGCGCTGTATCCTTCATCGCTGTCAGCAGGAGGTCAGTTGCAGTCCTGAGCTCACGTACTGCGGCTTGGACAGGCCTACCCTCGTTGATCTCCTGCAAGGCTTTTGCTTGGTGCAAAATGGTCATTACATGGAGAAAAGACACAGCTTGGACTAAGGACTAGGAAAATCTGCAAAGCGTTGGAGGGGAGCTTCGGTCTGTCCCTCCAGGAAGATGTGCCCTGAGGACACAGATGTGTCACAAAAGCGCGCTCTGCTGGTGGGATAACCGTACAGCACCAGGCTGCGCCCCTGTCGAGGGAAGTGAAAGCAGACAGGCTGTCATGATTAAGGCAGGCCGCTAGGGGGCGGGCAGAATACCTGTCTGTCTGAACTTTTCCCTAAACTCCGGTGTAAAATAATCCTTGAGAGAGTCTTGATGTTAGTATCTGCTGCTTTCTCTTCTGGTCCATGGACTCGATTTAAGCCTCGTTTTAGGTTGTGTAATAACTTTGACTGGACACAATAACTAATCCCCCGGGCGTCCCCGACGAACCAAGGATCTAACGGTGAGTACTGGGGTGCAGGTGGGGCCCGTATTCTCGCGGCTGTACCGGAAAAGCATGGCCACCAATAGCGGATCCAGATCCGCCAGACTCCAGACGGCCGGAAGCGGTTTGTGCAGCGTGTTTTCCGGGTCGGACGCTAACAGCTCGCTCTCAGATGCTGCAACGGACAGCTCGTCCTCCTCGCTTGTTTGTGCGTAGCGAGACGGCAAAACTTCTCAAGAAGAGGGGAAAGAAGAGCGTGTTGGAGTATAGGTGGTTCGCGAGCATGAAGCTGACCGCCCATACCCCAATACGGAGATATTGCCCATATTGTTTCCCAAAACGTAAACGCTACTCGCGGTAGATGCAGACCAAGCCATGGGTTTGCCTGCAGTGCTAGGGGAGCAAACGAAGGGGTGGCTGATTTCATGAAGAAAAAAGCCACCAGCGACCGAGACTTATTCATCATCATGTTCTCGCAGTAAGAACATGATGCCCACACGAGACCATCCTCAGAGTGCTGGAAACCCTGACACGTGAGGCAGACCACACGGGAATCACCTTCTTCGACAAGCCGGTTGCATCCAGTAGAACAGCGGCGTCCCATTACAAAACCACTGTGCCCAGGAAAGAAATTTGCTCTTTCAGTATGTAGCTTTAAAGACATCTCTAGCAGTTGCTAAAAGTCTACTCAGGAATGTTCTGCTGCACCACATCCTAATTTTCCAGCACTCTGTTTGACTCAAGACGCACAAGGAGCATACCATGGTTCCGAAGATAAAAGGTGATGATTGATATCTTCTGACACCTTTTATAACTGTCAGCACAGGCTGGGACATGAATTGATTCATTCGCCAATTAATTGGCCTTTTTAAATAGGCTCAGAGGCAAACAGGTTCTCAAGATCAACCCCTTTTCAGCTCACAACGTCGAGGGACCGACTGAAATGGAACACTCATTTTGACAACAAAACACTTCAAAGCATTGCCATGTTTGATTGTACTATACAAACTATGATTGGTCGAGATGAAAAGTCACATTTAATCTAAAAGCGCAGATTCAGTCAACTGCATTTTTAACAAGAAAATATTGTGAATATTTTCAGTGCACAACGAAATGGCATGATATACTCTTTTTTTTTATATGGCATTTATAACGCTCGGAAAAGAACCCTTCATATACATATAAGGTTTTGTTTTGTTTTGTTTTAATACACTAAAAAAGTTTTATTAAATACAGTAATAGAGTTTTATTACAGACTCCTCAACTTAACATAATTTTAAATTTAAAGAAAGTGCTTGTTATTGAAAAAATTTAATAGAGAAAAATGCATAAAACCATGTACAGCTGAAATTTAAATGTATGTTTTATTGACATAATTAAAAAACTTTATTTATTTTATTCTTTTTTGACAACGGATTTTGCATATTTTATTTACATGTATGCAATTACAAAAGCAAAATACAACCAAAAAAACAAAATAATTTACAAAGTAATATTTGTCACTAAACGAGGTCAGATGACAGAGAGATCACAGCACATAACAGTTCTTTAAAGAGTCTTTATGTATGAAAGTGCAACATTTCATAACTTAATCAATGTCAGACATATTTAAGGACTAAGGAAGACAATGTTAAAGGTGGAATCATCAAACAGGTGTCTAAGATAAGCTATAAATGTGCTCTTTCTGCACATCCAGATGTCTACAATTAAACCCTATGCTTGGATCTCAGAAGGATATGAGACACTTGAGGAAGAAACAGTAGTAATAAACAGTGGACTACTATATAATTTTTTTCAACTGTACAAATCAAAGCAGGACTTTTCAAACAAACACAAAACAATGGCCAAACATGGTAGTGAGAGAAAAAGGCCTTATCTGTTCTTCGTTTACTTTAAAAACGGGGGTGATGTGCCGTGCTCAAGGGCGCTGAGATTCAAACCTAGTTGCAAGTCCAACTCTCTAACCACCAGCCACAACATAGCTGGCTGCATAAAAAAACTGTTTGTTAGTTTGCCATAAAAGGATGATATAGTGTATATACTGCTTAAAGATATACTATGTTTC
Source organism: Triplophysa yarkandensis (assembly GCA_033220385.1). Taxonomy (NCBI): domain Eukaryota; kingdom Metazoa; phylum Chordata; class Actinopteri; order Cypriniformes; family Nemacheilidae; genus Triplophysa; species Triplophysa yarkandensis. The sequence continues at coordinate 150,655 of CM065667.1, read as the reverse complement.
TGGATTATGAAAGAATTATAATGATAAATATGTTTTTTTATAGTGCCTTTCACATACAATTGACATTAAGCTGGTTTTTAAGCGGTTAAACATGGTACATATGATATTTTAACCATGACTCATAGAAAGTTTTGTTTACACTTTAATCTAAGTGTCTTTTGTTACAGTTTCATTATAAGTATAAGTGCCGAGAAATAACAATTAAGTACACTTAATTACTATAGGGTTAGATGTAATTACGCAAAATTCATAGTAAATACTATAAAACATTAATGTAACATGTAACAAGAGTGCTTTTAAATGAAGTGTTACAAAGCTTATGTCAACTCTTACTACTGCTATTTCTGGTTCTCGAATCTGATTGGCTGATGCAAGCCATGCAATATTTCACCAGTTTCACCATGGGAAACATTTCAAAGTTTGTATTATTTTTTCACTATGCTTACAGATTTATAAACCGAAAGTGAAACACGCGCAAGCGGGTACAGCAGGTGGCACAATGCACCTGACATAACAGAAATTGCTGTTCTAACTTGTAACTGTAGAGAAGCTCTCCTTCATTTTCAGCAAGAATGCAAATTCAAAAGAATTTGACTTTTTAAAATAAGTAACAGAGGCTTGATTAACTGTAAAGGCGGGATGGAATTTATTCCGGAATAACTGAAAAAAAGTAAACACTTGTGCCACTGAACTTTTAAATAAATGCAATAGGTTTGTTTAAGGGCTCTATATCAGCGGCTGAAATTGATTATCGTTGTACTCTGCCTTGTGCCTCTGACCTCACATCCGTCCTAATAAAGAACACTTTCTCACAAGTGATATTGCATTAATGGCAAATGCATCTAAAAGGTAGGGGCCGATCACACAAAACAAGCTTTGGATGTTTGAAACATGAACAGGCACCAGTATTTTTTTTTTCTTGTTGCTAGGCAACCACCCATCAGCTGTCCTGTCAGTCAAGAATGTTAGTGTGAATGCTTTAGTTACTGTTAACTTTCATATTAGCAAAAACATAATGCACAAGTAGAGCGCACTTGCTCTTATCTTGCTTAGTTAATTCTAAGGTTCAATTGCTAAACGAATAAGCGCACCTCTAACTTTAATGTCCATTGACAGCATATCTTTTTTGGCCTATTACCTTGCTGAAATGGCATGTCCAGTTTGGGATAATTGTCTGGTTTTTGACAAAGGTCACATGCCCTTGTGTAACGTACCTTCTCTAAAGTTACTGTTCTCAATGTCTTTTCCTTATTACTGCAGTACTTTTCCATGTAAATTTTATATCACAATTTATTTTCTGTAAAACTTTGTACAAAAGATAAAATTTGAAAAGCACTTCAGATGGAATGACGTACATTTATGTAGTTTTTCAAACTTTTGATTGATGATAATGAGAAGAGTCAGAACTCTGGCTTTTTGAGACCTGGCATTTAAAGATATGAGCATTCACTATGTGACAGTTTATTACGACATATATACCATCTTAACTCTTCTTTACAAACATAACAGTCTGATTAGAAATATACAGACAATTCGTTTTCTATCATTTTTGTTATTTCACAAGGTGTTTTCCTTATGCATCCACTGTTTGTTTCAAAATATTTCCAAAATCTTCTAGTCAAGGTAAGTTCTCAGGATCCTTTATTGCATTGTGCCAATACAAATGTACAAGCATTTTTACATTTTCCTACCTCTCAAGTGCAGTAAGTAGGTTTGACATCTTCCAAACAACAATTTTGAGGCTAATGAAGAGACTAATAATATGTAGTCATGGATGAATTGGAATATGGCATATTTCAAGACTAATGAGATATTCTTGCATGCATGTATTACTGACAAAAGCTGCAAGCTGAACATGTATTTAACACTCTGTTTGCGTTCATTATGTTTCGAGCTATTATGATGGCCACGGAATAACAGTAATGAACCTTTGGAACTTGTCACCCCACAAGTTAGCTTGAGTTATTAGAGACCGGAAGTTTACTCTCTTCCACAGGTCGGGAGCTTTGAAGACAGTGGCGATTCTGGTGGGCACTACTGATATTAGCAGAGACCCGGCGGAAGGTGGAGAGGCGGTTTCGAAAATTCTCTCCGGAGAAGAAATATAGCATTGGGTCAAAGCAAGAGTTGGCAGCAGCCAGGCAGAGTGTGATAACCACAGATTTCTGCACCTCTTTACATTTGTCCTGACTTTTGGAATTAAGATGCAAGGTGCGTTGAATGTGATAAGGCATAAAACTGACCAAGAAAGTCAGCATCACCACGACAATCATACGAATAGCTTTGTTGCGAGTGACCCGCTGCCTGCTTAAGTTATTCGTGTTTCTAAGTAGGGTTCGCAAGATGCCAACGTAGCAGAGCAAGATAACCAAGAAGGGAATAATGAACCCCACCACCAGCGAAAAGTAGTTCAGCCAAATCAGTTTTTTCCTGTTGCCTGACTCTGGTGGTTCAAAACACTTGGTTTTGTTTGTCTTTTTATCTACATGCTCTCCAGAGAAGAGAAAGGGCGAACTGGTGGTGCAGATGAATACCCAAATGCACAAACAAACTATCCATGCCTTTTTCTCAGTGGCAAGCCGTAGGTTCTGTACTGGAAACACAATGGCCAGGAAGCGGGTAAAACTCATGGCCATCATGAAGTAGATGCTGCAGTAGAGGTTCATGTACAATGCGTAGGAACTCACTCTACAGAGAAAGTCTCCCATGTTCCACTGGCCTTTGTTGACATAATAGAGGACCCGTAGAGGTAGCGTACAGACACACAGCAAGTCTGACACAGCCAAGTTGAGCATGTAGATGTGGAAGGCCGAGGTTTGCCGGTATGTGCGAAGAAGCACGTAGACTGCAAAGCCGTTGCCCATCAGCCCGAAGACGGTGATGACGGAGTATACCGAGGAATAGACCTGGTTACGGAAATCATCCAGTGTGGTGCACAATGTATTATTTTGTTGAGACATTCTCGAAAATCTGTAAAAGAGTTAAAGGAGCCTTATTAGAATAGATAGGAATACAAATAAGAAAAAGTAAGAATGCTCTTCTCAAATGTTCTCATTTGGACTATTCCATAAATATGTCAACTCCACCGTAAAGTAAAGTTTCACTAAGGATTATTTCGCTTTAGTTCACAATGACTTAACACACACTTGTTTTAGACTTTTTATTGTCACATAAATATGATAAATATTCCTCAAAAAAGGAAACAGGAATCTTAAGTAACGGATTTTAAGCTCCACGCCGCGTGTCCCTTCTCCATTTGTTGGATATTATTATTAGGCTTGTGCATTATAATTTACGTTTATTCTAGGAAGTATGTTCGTCTGACACTTTCATTAACATAGAAATGCATAAACTGAAAAATTAAGTTTAAAATAAACGATATGCGATATAATGTTGGTAACAAAACAGGGTTTATAGGTAACATTGATAACACTGGAATGATCTGTTAGTAACCAGAATCCAATATAATATTGTTCACATAATACCGAACACACTTTTCATTTTTATATTTTGGGATCCTCACTATTAATACATATTTACATTACATTTCCATTTAGTCATTTAGCAGACGCTTTTATCCAAAGCGACTTACAATAGTGACAAAAGCTTATGGAACATGAAAAAACGTCCTTGCACTTTATTCATGGCTTCATTAATATTTGATTCACATCAACACTGTGTTCATGACTTTAAATGCGTGTTTGTTTGCTTTCCTGCTGTTTAAACACTTATCTAAATAATAAAACCACACGACAGATTCCTATCAGACGTCGATGCACGCACGCGCACGCGCTCGGTTTGTCAATATTTCGCTCAAAAACGCGCAACATTTGTTTCAATAATTGCATACGCTTTAACTTATATTGATAATAAATAAATGTTATTTTCTCGCGCATCTCCCCTTACAATATTTACATAACAGGTATTAAAGAACGAAATTATTCCCTGTTAAATAAAAACGGTCGCAACGTTCTTACTTTAGTAATATAGATATAAAATGACACGTCATTACGTTTGATTTAATGACAAACTCTTCCCAGATCGTGCTGCTGACGAACTTTAAACGTCCATATTTCCAGCTGCGTTATTTTGCTGTAATAAGGAATGATAAAAGTGTAAAGTCTGACCGTTCCGTGTCCGTCTTCAGACGATGCGTTCCTCAGGGTGACAGCTCGAGGATTGAAGACGTTGCGAGACCTGCACGTGCGACCTCCTTCTCAGATGAACATCACAGCCCAACTGTGACATGTTCCAGAATGAAGTCTTCATGATCAGCCACAGTTTACTCAGCCTCCTGTAACTAAACAGGTTTGTGTTCTTAAGAACTAGAATGACCTGTCCTGCCTTGGGTTTGCTTCTTGGAAGACGTTTGTTTGCCTCATGCACCCCTTAGGAAGAAGAAGATCCCTTTAAGTTCTTTTCATACATATGCTGAATTAAAGGTCAACTTTGTGTACTAGTATGCATTATTTACTGCACTAAGTGTACTTGTGTCCGTTTAGGTCACTTTTACGGTACTTGTTAGTGTATCGACAACGCTTGGGATTGAATTGGAACACTTTCTAGTTTATAAAACCATACTTGCCTGTTTGAAATGGAAAATCCGTACACTTATATAATAAACTTCAATAAACTGATTTTGGATATGGGACATAATAGAACGCTTGGCATTTTGCTTTTAATTAATACCACTGATAAAATCAATGTCTGTTGTTCTCTTTATTTTAAAGAAGATAAGTGAAGGTGAAGGTCAAGGCAAATGTTCCATACTTGGAATTGGGCTCTGCGTTTTACCCTTCCTAGTGCACACACACAGTAAGTGCACACACACCCGGAGCGCTGGGCAGCTCGGGGAGCAGTGGGGGGGACGATGCCTTCCTCGAGGACCTCAGTCGTGGTATTCACGCTGGTTACGAGTCTCAAACCAGCAACCTTCGGATCATGAGCCCGAGACTCGAACCACCAAGCCACAACTGCCCCAAAAAGATAAGACTTGGAATCCATTACTATAAGCAGAGGCACACTTACTATTTGGAGGTCGTTTTAAGCTGAACATGCATCGTGTTTGGTCCAAACAAGCTGATTTATTACATATATTATATTATTTAAACCTGAAATATTGTGTGAATGTTTGCTTAAAAAGTCTTATGCAATACTCAAAGATTTGAGGCTTTATAAAAGATGCCAAGGATAAAAAGATCTATCTCATCCTATACATCTCATATCTGTTGTCACTGCTCTCACCCACATCACCATCTCTTCTATCTGGCACATTTCCTATAGCCTTTTGAGAGGCCTGCATCACCCCGCGTTTTAAGAAACGCTCCCTGAATCCTGAATTTTTGGAAAACTACAGGGCGGAATTTCTACTTTTTGAAGTCAAGACTCACACCGTTGAGAAACTAAGCTAGTTTGCCTTTTCCGTCTCTCCCTGCATATCTACTGAGCCCAAAATGTTGAAACAAAATTGCTCAATGTGACACTGAAGTTGTGTTCTGATCATCTCTGTAACATTATTTATACTGTGGCGAGTTCAGTCTGTGCACTTATATGCGTTAACTCGAAAGATATGAAACAGGGAGATTCTGATATCTATACTGCCGGACATCAGTATCGTATCCTTTCACATTTTTCAATATCTATACTACTTAAAACACTGTTCATATGAGATGTTTTCACAGAGCTTTCCAATCTATTCAAACGTGGTAAATCACTTGTTTCTACGAAACCCTCGGAGCTACGACTTGTCAAAGTTGGTTGCAATGTAAAATCTTAAGATTTTTGGAGTAATATTTGCTCCCCATTCAAACCTGCAGTCCAGATCGCTTATAAGAATGTTTCAGATGTGTCCTCTATAAGCGGGTCAATTTGAGTCCTCATTTATTGGTACATGTGAAACATAAGTGCGAGGAGAGTAACAGGCCGAAGACAAAGTAGAACAAGAAGAACACGACATTTACATGTACAGACTTACAAGTGAGAATCCCTAAAGAGTGAATCTGTACAAGTGTTAACAAAGCATACATTGTGAAATAATAATAGTCCTAGTTAGATAAAACACAACATACCAGCTGAATGCATTTTAGGAAAGGTAAATTTATTTATTTTTGGATAGAAAAGAGTGAGAATATGAAGAAAAAGGTGTTTTAGTCGGTCAGATGTTGATGGAACAAATGAGTCTAGGTGATTTTTAAAGATGGAAACTGAGTCCGTCAAACGTGTTGTAACAGGCAGCTTATTTTACCGTTGTGGACTCGATCCAGATGAGGTGCGTAAACGGGATTTCTTGCCTTTTTGTTATGGAGCCATTTGCCGTCAATCATTTGATCATTGAGATCTATAGGGACCAAGAAGAAGAACAAGAAGATCCTGCAAAAGCACCTCTAATAATCTTTGTAAAGCCGACATTATAATATTCTCCATTGAAAAGAGTGAAGGCTTAGAATTAACAAGCATATAACACACATGGTGTACTTTTGTCCGATGTGAAACTGCTTAGACACTGATGAGCCATTTGATTCTAGTAAAAACCCCAGCTGCTGATGGACACTCAAGCTTAGATGGACTACCACACCGTAATGTATTACAGTAATCTATTACTGAGGTTAACCAGGAATTTGATTTAAAACATTACAAAGCTTTAACACTTAACACAGAAAGAACATGATGTAATTTCAAAATATATTTCTAAGATGAAATGGCAAAATTGTATCACACATTATTATACATGTGTGCAGTTCGTATACAGTCACAATCTGCAGAGTTGCCTCTACCCCCACATAATTAACAAATATATTTTTCCCACACCATATAAAATCATAATTATTATTTAGTTTGTATCACTGTTGGAGCGGCCTTTCTCTACTCTGATCTAACCACTGATCACCCAGAACCACCAATGACTCTTACACAGGGATACAGTAACTTTAAAATCTGCAGGTGTTCAGCTTGGATCTGGTTTGGGATTTATGTAGACAATCAAAGTTCTTACAAATTAGACTGAATCAATAATTTCTTTTGAGCACAGGAACATTTTCATGTTGGAATAGAAAAGGGAACGGCCCAAGCCGTTGCTACTAAATTAGAAGTTACCAATTCCCTGGAATATTATATTATACTGTAGTATTTATATTTGTGCCTTTAGAATGACCACAATAGTTAAACCTTAATATCTGTGAAAACAGTGATACTTAAAACACACGACAAAGTAAAACTTAATGAGTTATCAGGAACAAACATAGAAGACTTCACAACAACAGGTAACAGAAACTGAACTCAAGAGAATACAGGCTTTAAATACACGGGCAACTTGATGAAACTTAAGAAACCAATGACTTTACAAAGCCAAATAAAAACATAGAACAAAACCAAACATAACATAACACATGACAATAAACAGCTCAACTCTGAAAACAGAGCCTATATGTTTTGATCTGTGATAAACCTCAAATTAAATTAGGCAAAAAGTGCATGTGTTTTCTTATATAATAGCTGATTTCATGTTATACCCTTAACCCATTTTTAAAGTGCAAGTTAAGTGGGCCTCCTTTTCTCTGAAGAACAAAATATTGAGACAACAATATCTAGGTTGAGATATTATCTGCTTTTTCAAATCCAGCGTTTTTATCTTATCATCTCAAACAGAAAGAAAGTACTTCTAGTAAATGTTTACTCAAGCCTCCTTATGTCATTCTAACTGGGTCACAAACTTCCATAGATCGCTATCAGATATTTTACTTATTCTACTGCAAAAGCTTTAGCATTATAAAATCATTTTTATCATCTCTAAATAAAACAAATGTTGTACTTTAATCTGACAAATCAAATGTTATTTAATGTAAGGTTTAATGTCATTCCATCAAAAGAGCTATTATCTCTTGTTGACTTTTGATTAAGGCTACGTTTTTTTTAAATAATTTGTTAATATCCCTTTAATTAAAACAGGTTTAATACAGTCTTAATGGGCTTGCACATATCATAAAAATAATATAGCTAGCCATGGCCAATCATTTTGGGATGATATCTATTGTAAATGGTTTTAACGTGATACGTGAAGGTCAAGGAGTAATCTTTTTTTTGAACAATTTGAAAAAAAGAAGATCTTGGCCAATTGAATAGCAAAGGTTTTACCATCTGGAGCTGGTGCTTTTATGGTCTTCTTTTTGCCTGGATATACATCCTCTTTATTGCGCTGTAGTGCAGCTGGTGGGTGGCTACAGGTGATAAGATTTATGGGAATTTCAGAGAGGATGTGAGGTGTGTTATAAAAGTCAATTACATCGCTGACATGGTGTTTCAGGGGTGCCAAACAGGGAAATCAATTTTAACCTTAGCTTTTGTCACAAATAGTCATTGTATTGGAACTAACATCCCAGAGTGTTGGAACCGAAAACGTCCTCATTACTGAGATGAAAAGCTTTTAATGACCACAGGCCCAGCAAATGGTTGGTTCTTAAATCTACCAAAAATCCACCCATAACGTCAAGGGATATTTAAACGCAGCCTCCATAGAAGAATATCAAGGACTTCTTCTGTGCCCTGCCCACTGCTCCACGCATGACAGTAGTAAAACAAATGGTTCAAAACCAGATGGAGTGATCAACAAACATGCTGTTTAACATTGCAAAATATTGTGCAGTGCCTGGTTGTGAAACAACACAATACTTGCTTAACTTTCCTAAAGGCTCTGAAATTAGAAATGCATGATTAAAGTTTATATTTAAAGACATTTAAGTTCACATGGGTAAGAAACATGGAGCATCTGTTCACCTCACTTCTTGGATTCTTATGTAGACAAGTTTAACACTTAAGACAGTGGCCCTTTGCATCCAAGTCTTTAATGCAACCCAGCCATTAAAACCAATTGTTTCTCGGGCCTACCTCAAAACCAGGGAAGAATATATCTTATGACTACTCAATTTAAATAGTATTAATTGTATAAACCACACGGACATCATAGGTAGACCTCAGACTACAGTATAAATAAATGAAGGAGCAAAATTCAGGGATGGCAGCTTTTAGTTGGTTTTTGCTATTTTCTTTTCTATAACATGAAAACAAATTAAACTTCACAGAAAGACTTAAGGCAATGATGCTCAATAATGTATATTACGATATTATAAGACAATAAAAGCATAAATAATGAGAAACAAAGTATTTAATCAATTCATTGCTGCTGTCTACAACACTTGTGACCCCGTTATGTGTGTGTGCATTTCAGTGCAGGAAACAAGCAGTGTGCAATTCTGGTTTCATATATTGATAATACGGACTGATAACCTCTAAATGGTGTCAGCAATTCATACTGTGTGTAGTGTTTGTTCAGGAAGTGGTTTCCTTTCAAAATCGTTACCCCAACAAATTAAACTAAATAGTATTATGAAAATACCCAGATATGAAAATAATGACTTTACTGCGTGCAATAACAAATAAATTCTGAAGCAAAATGACGGATGCAATTTACAATTATACTTGCAAAGAGTGTTACTGAACCGTATATCTTCACAATAACCCCTAGAACTCTAAAAAAAGAAGCATTTGGCTGAACTCAGATGGTCCCAAATAAACAGTATGATGCCGAAAATGAATTGTGAATTAGCCTTATAAGAGAACACGTATAAGAGAACCGTTGAATGAAGAATGAATGAATTAACATGCAAAATGCAGATGAAACAAATTCATAGGTAGATATGGAAAACAAAAGGAGGACGCAACAACCCAACACAAGATGATGGAATGAAGGAATGCAAAATAAATGAAAATCCTAATTATTAACATAAGCTTAATAAAACAAAAATAATAGTAGCAAAATAATAGTTTCTCAGGTTGTTGTCCTCCTAATGCATGTTGAACCAGGGATTGACACTAGTAAAGCAGGCAGGGAAGCCTAAACCCTAGTTTATGGTATGTCCTTAATGGTTGAGTAGTTGTTTGAGCATCGAGGACGCAATTTTGGGTGTGGACACCTACGTTGCAGCGGCCATAGTGTTAGCAGTTACAGGCTTTTTTTTCGGCTGTTTTGGCAGCAGACACAGGCGGGGTGGTGGCCACCTTGGTAGCAAATACAGGCATGGTGGTGGCCTTCTTGATCCCAGTGCTTCAGGGACGACATGTTGATGCAAACGTGACAGCCATCTGGTCGTCCATCTGGGTCGTGGAGCACTGAGTGACACCATCTTTGGCTTGGACACAGGCCATCTTGGTTTAATAGTTTAATGAAGCAAACAACAAAGCAAAAACTCATGACACGGTTAACATGGTTACACTAACAAAGACTGACCACAGACAAGGCAAACACAAGGGCTTATATAGGTTAGCGGCAAAGCAATGAATGAATAAATTGTCATGGTAATTGATAAGGTGGACGTGGTCTGTGATTAGTGTCAATGGTGACAAACAATGAGGGAAGGGGACGAGGTATTAATGTTTCCAGACATCGTAGTAGATGAAAGTAGAGGAGTTCTGTTGGCTAGATTGTGACTGGTGTACGGATGGTAGGAACCGACGTAGTTTCCGTAAGCGATTCTGAAATGGAGGATGATAAGTTTGAGGAAGATAGTGGGGTAAATTCAAGTTTATGGTCGGACGTAGTTAAAACAAAGAAAAGGAAGAAAAGTAAAAAAAAACGAAAGGGAAGGGAAGGCAACTGGCACTAAGGAAGAAGAAGGAATGTAAAGTGATGATAAAGTTTGCTTAAACCTTTGAAACTTACACACGCAATTAAATAAAGTGTGGAAATTGAATACTGTTGTAAAGATAGTTGGCAACAGAAAGCAACTTTGAGAATTAAATCAATGAATGGACATAAAATAGAATTCTCGATTTCAGAAGAGATAAACTGAATTAGAGGTGTAATATCTTGAATTCCTTTGGAAGTTTGAGATGAGATGATTTATAGAAGTGTAAATGGAGCAGCAGTAAAGGAAGTAAGACAGTTGAAATGTTTCAGAAACAATGAGAAAACTGACAATCTTTCATTATGTTTGCCTTTGATGAGTTCAAATTACCAGAAAGAGTATTTTTGGGTTTTTGTCAGCTATGGAGTCCTCCTATTGAGGTATTTCAAATGCCAAAAATACGACATGTGGCTGATGATTCTAGAGGCAGACAAAGATTTGCAAGATTTGGAGGCGATCAAAACCACAAAATACTGTAATTATGTGGGCGAGCACAGTGCAGATTATGAAGGCTGTGAAGAGTATTAAAAAGAAAAATGCAATTAAGGTTAAAAACTTGAGAATGGAAGAAGGAATATCATATGCTGAAGCACTTAAAAACAAACCCCCAAATCAAGCATAGTAAGATGCCAACAAGTAAAATAATTGAATTGATTGATGGAAGGAAGGAAGTTTCAGTCATTGCTTTTGTTGCAGAAGTAGAGAAATTGTTCAGCGCCGACTGAAAATAAATCTGAAAGGGTTGAGATAATCCTTAAAGCTGCAGAAAAATATTTGGTACTGCCTCTTAGAACATGCTTGGCAGACTCGGTCTCTCTTTAAAAAAACGTATAAAAACTCAACTCTTCCGTCTACACCCAACCCACAAGAAAACCTTCTTCCTAACCTACTCACTCTATATATGTTCTCTCTGCTGTTTACCGCTACAATGTCTCCTCGATTTTTTTTGTAAGACGCTTTGGATAAAAGCATCTGCTAAATGCCTAAATGTAAATGTAAATCACTTGTACTGTAGATTTGAAACCCCTGAGCAGACACTTCAAACCCACCATGACCATCTCGTTACAAAGCCATCAATTTGCGATAAATGCCCTGTTCTTCCTTCTTAAGCTGAGGAAGTACCACCTGCCACAGGAGCTGCATGAACAGTACAACTCAGCTGTCATTGAATCCACTCCTTGCACTTCCATCGCAGCCCGGTTCGGCTCAGCCTCGAAATCTGTCCTCCGAAAACTACAGTGGACAGTCAAGACTGCTAAACGAATCACTTTCACTGCTATTCCCACTCGTCAAGAACTGTACTCATCTAGAGTGAGTAAAAGGGCTTGCAAAATCACTCCTGACCCCTCACACACAACACAGTTTAGGTTTGAACTAAAGCACTAGAGCACTAAAAGCAGCCAGACACGAAAAGCTGTAATAACCTGTAATAACTTAAAATTTTAATTTTTTACCTTTTTTTTCCTTTTCTGCTTGTCTTTCCCTTTACATTGTGTTTATTCGATACATTGTGTTTATTCGATGCTTGCACCATCTTTGTTGTTTACCTGGTTACCGACATACGGGAATGGGAAATTGTGTATTTCTGGTGCAAAAAAAGAAGTTGTGGGAAAGGTCTATAAGCTCTTGGAGAAACTTGTGCACTGTGAATGTTAACATGTTATGTTTAATATAAACATGAAATCATACAATGTTTGCGTGATATTACTTTAAGCAGACTATGTTTGTCTATTGTTGTGACTTTGATGAGTATCAGAACACACTTTCTGCCTTAATATATGCAAAAATTTGATGTCAAGGGCTTACATACATTTTCCTGCAAGTGTATCAAGTCAAAAAAATGAGTCAATAAAGTGTTTGTAATGCTAAGTGATTTTCCCAAATCATGAATTTGATTTTGATAAATATAACTTATCATAATCGATCCAAATCATTCGATTTGGGCAGCTATTTATTTCCCTTTCGAAAGGGTGGTGGAGAATTGTTGATTCTATAGCGACCATAGTTTGTGATTATTCTTATTCTTTCATTGTTGAGTAGTGTTGAAACCCCTAAATATATTGATGTTAGAATGTTTTATTTTATCCTGTTCTCGTCTAGTTTGTAGGTTCAACTATATGTATGTTTAAGCATTCGTTCATAAAAAATGCCATCACATGTGCTGTTACCCCGAAAAGAAACCATCTCTATTCATAGGACGAAATAAGGCCTGATTGTAAGCTCCAAAACATGCCTCGCTGCGGGCAGCATCAGATAGAATAGCAGCAATTTGAGTGCTGTGTTTCGTGACAACCATGTTTTTGAATGGCATCTCCGTGAAGATAAGAGGAAATGTCTCTTTACCAAACTGCCTTCCAGAAAAACTAAGGTCGCTGGTGGGTGGAGTGATTGCCTCAGTCAAATTGATCATGCTAGTATTTTGTGGAGGTACTGCTGCCACGGAGGCAATGTTCACGTTAATGAATTAGTGCAGATCCTGAGACCAGATCTGGTGCTGATGTGGCAGTCGCTTTGGAGGAGCCGTTTTAGCTGCTGCTGGTTGGCAGCCCACTAGGCATAAGCTCCAGGTCTGCTTCCCAAAAAAATTGATTTTGCACAATGTTGTTGACTAGTATATTTTTAATCTTCAATGACAAAATAGGACATGAAGACATCACGTGACAATAGTTGCTTATCGTCAGTGTTTTTCCCCACAAAGACTTTTATAAAAAAAAAAATGTGAAGGTCATGGCACAAACTGTAGTGAAGTGAATGGTGTTCCATACTTGGAATTTGTGCTCTGCATTTAACCCATCCCAGTGGACACACACAGTAAGTAAACACACACCCGGAGCAGTGGGCAGCAGTGGGTGTGCTGAGACACACAGGAGCAGTGGGGGGGACGATCCTTAGGCGTGGTATTCCCACTGGATCTGAGCCTCGAACAGGAAACCTTCGGATAACGAGTCCAAGACTTGAACCACCAGGCCATGACTGCCCATATAAGAATTAATAAAAGAAATTATTTCATTTTGTAACAAAATTAAGAAGATAGTAAATCTTATTTTTCAAAACCCACCACCAGCACCTCTATCAGGTTGATACTAGCAAAAAACAATGTATGAGAAATTATTGATTTTATTATTGATTTGGTTTTCAGTAGAATAGAAGCACTCTGAACCATTGTTTAAATTACCTTCCATAGGGCCAGCACAATGTGCAATGCATGGGTAAAAAGGGATTTCTCAAAGATCATTGACTTTTGTAAATGTATCATTAAGGAAGATGAGAAAACACAACTCAATAATCAGAACTATTAGCAGTCATTAACTGTACCCACCCCGAACTGGAAATGGAAGGAAATGAATGCGGCCGTATTACTCAGTTTGGTCACTTAAATGAACTTGTTTAATGACCTTTATCAGAAATAATGCTTCTTTTGAATGCCTGCCTCTGTAAAGCAATATAAATCAACATTTATACCTATTTTTCTAATCATAATTATACTATTAATTGAAAATCCAAAACATAGAGAACAATGTTTTCAGGCAAGATTTTTTTAAATGCTTTTTTTGTGTCTTCACAGTGTGATATTTGGTTGTATTGAAATAACTGAATTGTAAAAGTTTTTTTTTAAATGAACAGCAATTAATTAATTTAAAAAGGATAAAAGGTAACGTCTAGGTTATCAGTGTAACCGCTTGATTTCTAGAACTGTGATTTACATGAGTATGTGACAGGAAGAAATAGTGCTCAAAAACAGATCATTAGAAAGTAGGCTCACTGAAATACGTGGTGGGGGCTTTTCCCACAAACGACAACAAAGCAAACGAATGCATAAACAACAATAGCTTCACTTGGATTTGGAATTCTTTCATATCATTAAAAGGGCAAATGTGTTGATTATGTAAGTAATGCCATGTGATATGTGTTATTCTTTATAATAAAGTGAGTCCGTCAAAATTGGTTATTTGCATTACTTTGAAAAATGCTTTTAACTTTTGTTCAGTTTAATACTGATTAACCAGTTGTATTGACTAAAGACCAAGGAGTTTGGAATGCAAATAATATAAGAAAATGTACCGAAGAAAAATAGTTTGTTGTTCCACAGGCTGACCTGCGTTCCATTTAGAATACAGGGATATTTATACTGATATATCTAACATGTGTCAGTACTTTGTACATACATACTCATGTAATGGTTAAACAAAAGACAAACTCAGTAAAAGGACATAACATCAAGAAAAATGGTCATCTGGTTCTATAGATTATCAGATTTGAGAGCGAATCATCTGGAAATATACAAATATGTCATAGGTCATCCCTTCTACCGGCCTATCTATGGCTACACACAGTGAATTATAACATGAGGAATCAACCAGAACTCTACACTTGATTTCATAGACAATGAGCTATCATTCCGAATAAAATCACAACAATTAGGATTTAAATATCTTTATAAATTAGAAACTCGTCAGTTTTAACATAAAATAAAATAAATCTGACATTTGTATCCTTTATGTTTAGGTGGAAAGCGGTCAGCAAAATCTTCTGGAGCATCGTTGAAATCAGCACTAGAAAGTGCATACCCATCATTGTATTTTTGTTTTAAATCTGTTATAGGGTCACAAATCTGTGCTCTCAATTAAATCCATAGACATTGCAAATTATTGAGGTGGAACTGTTTGGTTTAACAATCAGTATTTTTTTGTATCAGTACATTATCTGAACTAAACATTTCTAAATATTTCTAAATTTGTTTCTATAATTAACATAATCTTCCCATTGGGTTTTCAGAAATTTGAGTCCAAATCACAAGAATGAGTCTCTTGAAAAAAGTACATGAGCTTCTACATGTAACATAGGAAAAAAATTCTAAGAAATTCATTTGAACTCACCCAATTTGAAATCAGCTATGCAGAAATAACTTAATAACCATTATAAAATAAATAAATACATTTAGAGAAAATTTAAATTGTGAAAGCATGAAACGTGTCAATCCAAACACTTGGATAACCCTGATACATATCCATAACCGCTGTCAATCATCATATGCTCAGACACATTGATGCCCAACCCTTCAATGAAAGACGGCCTTCTTGTCCTCTACTCTCACACGTTTCACCAGTGGCCATACTTTGTACCTTTGAAAATAGATATTTCTTCATGTGTACCCCAGTGTCTTTCCACTCTGTATCTCGATAAAGACACAAGGTGAACCACATAATTATCACTCTGGGGCATCCATCAACTCTTTGTTTGTCCCAGCTTATTAACCAAAACCACAATATCTGGAAGTTTTTGTGCAATGTTTGGAGAAACTTTGGAGAGGATCTTGATTACTACTTCTCGTTTGTTTGTCTCAACCACTCTTTTTGACCCTGCAAATCCTGAAATCCCAAGAATTTTCCAAGATTCCCTTCACGGACTCAACTCTCAAGACATCTGACTGATGCTTACTCACTTTATCATGAACTTTGGGATCTTGAAATTCATAGATTGTTTGCCGGCACTTATACACACACACAAAGAAAATGTAAAAATTTAAAATGAGTTTTAGAATCCAACACTTTAAGCAAATAGAAATTCCTTGACATGGGTTAAATGAGAGGGCTTTGACGGGATTAGAAATACAATGGGCCACATTATTGAGAGGTAATCTACTAAATCTTTTCATATGACTCTGACAAGAAACTAGCTTCTCTGAAAGTGAGCAGTCAAGAGCTCTCCAAATATTATATCCAAATATAATGTCTGTGAGTACAATTTTTTTTATTTATGTCTTTAAATGTGTTTCCTTTAAGTGAAACAACAAAGGTATTGAGAGTTAAATATGGTTTACAATAAGACTTTACAATAAGGTTGTAATTGCTAACATTAGTTAAATCAATAGATAACATGAACTAACAGTGAACAGTAACTCAGCATTAACTAACACAGCTTAAATCAATGGTTGTAACTGTTAATATTAGTTATTGCAAACTTAACTATTATGTACACCTACATAAACATAACTTCCTTTTGGGCAAGACAAAGGATAAACACATGAATGCGTTTATGAAGTAAGACTAAATTAAATAATAAATTGTTTTAATTCAAAGATGATGAGCTTGCAGTGACTTCAAACCCAAACAGAATTCATTTTTTTGTTAATGTTCCTAAACATTATGAATATAATCTACAGTTTAAAGCATATATGAAATGTTAAATCGTGTTAGGTGGGTACCAGCACATGTCCGGCTAAACAATAATAAGAACACCGACTTGCTCCACTTGAACCATTCAAAATTGCTGAAATTGCTGAAATTGTCCATTTTACAATGGATTAAGGGTCTGTTTTATTTTACATATAAATGAGATTTGTTACTTTCTGTTCCTATGAGAAATGGAAAACTGTAAATCTCAATACTTCAAAACTACACTGTAGGCAGATAGAGCCTTATAATTGGTATGTATGTTATTTTGACACCGGGAAAGTAGTACACCTAGGAAAGCTCATAGGTGTTCAAAAACACGAAACATTTACAATTCATGCGAATGCGTTTCTGCTGATTTCTATTGGGCCGGGGCTTTCCGGAATATAGGCTTTCCGGCTCTGTGTGCTCTTGTGGTGTTATATCTGTATCTGAGTTTTTTCCTTATCTTTCCTATTCATAGATTGGCGTTTAAGAGCTTTTTTTCTGGTGTGCCATACCTGAAAGTTTAAGACACCAATCTGTGCTTCTTGTACAGTGTGCGAGGGTGCGCTTTCAAAGCAACTTTTGATTTGGTTTTAAGCTTTGGAAGGAAATGCAATTTAGTTTGAGTCATATTTTATCATATTTATTGTAGTTTTACTCAACTAAGTATTAAAAATCACGATATTGTGTTTAGTCTAACAACATCATCTACTAAATAACTTAGTAATATTTAATATTATGCACAAAGATTTAACTGTTTTGACATCATTCACTCTAGATTTAAAGGTGGTCATTACTTTTAGACAAGCAGAACATGACATACCAGTTCCCTCAATTGTTCATCAAAGGGCGAAATCATTTAAAATCTTTGTCACCACTCACACTTAAACGCTATTTGCTCATTCATTTTGATGATAGAGATGCGCTTAGTGTGTTGTCTTTGCTCAAGTATTGATATTCCGTGAATGAGAAATATTATTCAATAGCAAGGTCGCCGGTCCGATACCCAGGTTATGACTGGATAGGTAATTACTGACTTGCCCTTGAACAAGGTACCTTAACCCCGTTGACTCCCCAGCCGCTGCAGTGATAGCTGCTTACTGCTCCTGGTGTGCCAGTCGTGGTGTGGTGGTAGAGAGTTGGACTTGTAAGCTGAAGGTTGTGGGTTTGAAACCCAGGGTCACTAGACAATGGCTGAAGTGTCCTTGACCAAGACACCTTAACCATGTTTGCTCTGCAGTGATGATGGACTATAATTCACTTTGGATAAAAGCGTCAGTGGAAGGAATAATTGTAATTGAATAATTGTGTGTTCACGACTTGCAGTGAATGTTTTTACTACTCACTGGATGGGTTAAATGCAGAGGACACATTTTGGGTATGGGTCATCATATCTGAAAAATATGTCACTTCCTCATAAGTTCAACGAATAAACACTGTGGTGAAAACTTTCAGCTTCTGGCCTGGCACATCAATATGTTTTATGTGAGGTCCATGGCTGACGGCTTTGTGAACAAAGCCCTGTCTTCTACACACTTGATAATGGAACTGTGGCCATTAAAAGCTTGCATCCTAGATTGCACCACAAATCCGATATTTTTCTACATCAATCTTTTGACTTATATAACATCGGAAAGTAATGTTTTTCTGTTCTTAGATTAATGTACGTGTGACTACAATGGATGCTGAGCTAGACTTCTGCATTCAGCCCAGTACAACTGGCAAGCAGCTCTTTGACCAAGTATGTATGTAGAATAACCTTAAGATGTTTTCTCAACTTCAAAGTCAACAGGAAACTAATAGAATAGATGTCAAAACGTAGGTTGATTTAAAAAATCGTCTTTCGTTTCTTAAAGGTTGTAAAAACCATTGGGCTTCGAGAGATATGGTACTTTGGATTGCAGTATCAAGACAGCAAGGGCTATTCCACTTGGCTAAAACTTAATAAGAGGGTAAGTCTTAAAATTGGTAACAGACTATCTAAGGATCGTATCTTAATAATTTTCATGTGTGTTTTCATCTTAGGTGGTTGCCCAAGATTTTAGGAGGGAAAATCCACTGCTCATTAAATTCCGTGCAAAGTTCTACCCAGAAGACGTAGTTGACGAGTTGATCCAGGAAACTACACAACGATTGTTTTTCCTCCAGGTGAAAGAGGGAATCATCAATGATGATATCTATTGCCCACCTGAAACAGCTGTTCTACTGGCATCATATGCTGTGCAAATGAAATACGGTGACTACAATACGGAATATCACGTGCCGGGGTATCTGTGCCGAGAAAAATTGCTCCCACAAAGGTGTTTATTTACACATTTAAATTGAAAAAATTAAGTTAAAAGGTACTTTTTTCAATTAAATGTACAATTTATTTTAGGGTTTTGGAACAACATAAATTGACTAAAGAGCAATGGGAAAAACGAATTCGGGTGTGGCATGAACAACACAAGTATATGCTCAGGTACAACATGAAATGTTATGTCAGTCTATTTAAGAACGTACACCATGTATTTCTTCTCGACCCATTTATGGTGCATATTTATAGCATTATCTCTACAGAGAGGATGCAGTAATACAGTACCTGAAGATAGCCCAGGATCTGGAAATGTATGGCGTCAATTATTTTGGCATCAAAAACAAAAAAGGATCAGAATTGTGGCTGGGTGTAGATGCTTTGGGACTCAACATATACGAACATTCCGACAAGTATGGCTGTTGTGTTCTGTCGCATTGATCTGACGTGTTTTTCTATGCCCAGCGTCATTTAAGTTTTGTTTTGTCGACAGGTTGACACCCAAGATCGGATTTCCATGGAGTGAGATACGGAACATTTCTTTTAATGACAGAAAATTTGTCATAAAATCTGTAGACAAAAAGTCCCCGGTATCAAAATCTCGTTTCATTTTTAATCTTTCAGTTATTACTATTTGCCTGTTCTTATGAAAATGAAAATGAAATTTTATATATAATAATAATAATATAAACGCACGTGGCATCACCTGCTAAAGGTTTTTGTTTAATAAACGCTCATATGGGAAGGAAGGGACAAATTGCTTATACATATGGGTTGAAAGATTGTTTTTTATTATGTCATGTTCTTTGCTCAAACCCCAGGATTTTGTATTTTACACACCTCGCCTACGTATCAACAAACGCATTCTGGCTCTTTGCATGGGAAACCATGATCTCTACATGCGCCGCCACAAGCCAGACACCATTGAGGTGCAACAGATGAAAGTACAAGCTAAAGAGGATAGAAAGAAGAGACAGAAAGAGAGGTAAGAACAATTAAATATTATGTACTTAAGAAAAACAGATTGTGGAAGATATGGCAGAGGACCTAATCATAGGCAAACATGAGGTAGATAAGCAGTTAGTTATCCGCTGACAAAGTTTACATGTTCATCATAAGTCTTATATTTAACTCAGTTTCATTTTTTTATAGAGCTCTTTTTGCAATGCATGTTGTTTCAAAGCAGCTTTGCAGAGAAGGAGAAAAGAAAAAACCCTGAAAGAAAATACAATACAGTGCATAATATCATAGAACAAACAAGTGTGGCAAAGCAATGTAAATAGAATTCAGCAAACCATATATTAATCTGTAAAAGCAGTCTCCTGATGATCATTAATGTATATGTAATGAAAAAAACACCTCAAGAGAAGCCAGCCTCAGCTGGGAGGGTCATTTCTCCTCAAACGTGTTACAGTGGTACTCAGTTAGTTTTATTTACAAGCAAATTAATTATTGATTTATTTTATTTTTATTTTGATATATTAGTTATTAAAGATTCTGAGGGAGAGAGAGAGAGAGAGAGAGAGTGGGAGGGAGGGAGAGTGAGAGGGAGGGAGGGAGAGAGAGAGAGAGAGAGAGAGAGAGAGAGAGAGAGAGAGAGAGAGAGAGAGAGAGAGAGAGAGAGAGAGAGAGAGAGAGAGAGAGAGAGAGAGAGAGAGAGAGAGAGAGAGAGAGAGAGAGAGAGAGAGAGAGAGGAGAGAGAGAGAGAGAGAGAGGGAGGGAGAGTGAGAGAGAGTGAGAGTGAGAGTGAGAGAGAGAGAGAGAGAGAGAGAGAGAGAGAGAGAGAGAGAGAGAGAGAGAGAGAGAGAGAGAGAGAGAGAGAGAGAGAGAGAGACTTGTGTTAGTTATCAGGATATGATGCAACTATGGTTTAGGTGAGGTCCAGAGTCGTGGAGATGCATGGAAATACGGTACTGTAAAACAGTAGGCCCTTGCAGATCAACTGTGAGATATTTAAGGTCCCTGGAAAAAAAGGCTTGACTTATTAAAGTATATATAATTTGACTTTTACAGTAAGATATTCACATAATGCATAGACCAGGTTATGGGATATGCAAACCTAATGGGACAAATCTAAATAAAAAAGGAATGTAATAATTTACCAATCTCAAATTAAGTATCAGAATCAGATGAGCTTTATGGCATGTTTGCTTACACCCACGAGGAATATGTTTTGGTTACATATGCTTCCAGTACACAATGTAGGTGACAAGACAAGTGACAAGACACATAGGAAAACCAGAGAGTAAAAATAAATTTGTAGTTAACAGACAATGGTGGAAATGCAATTAAAAGTTATAAGCTATTATAAGGTAGTTATAAGGTATTATGAGGTAGAGTATTGCGCACAGCAGTATTGCTATAGGATATCTACAGGTGTTTAAGCAAATTTACAAATTATTAAATGTGCTATTCACATTTTCTGACGGAAAGTTATTTATTGCACAAGGTGAACATTTAACTTTTCACGGGGTAGATTGTCGTAACTGGTTTGGAAAGAACCCAGGTAAGGATAGGAATTGGGGTAACAACGAGACTTAAATAAACAAAAATCACCAATGAAGAAAATAGTTACAAAATACTACAAAAGGCAATACAAAAGACTTTCCACAAGGGGGCACAAACCATCATAGTTTAACACAAACTAAAAAACTTAAACAGGGCAGTTCAAGTCAAAACGCACAATCGAGACAGTACATTAGGACAAGGAACATGAGCAAAGTAACTGCACGGGACAACAAACACAAGGGCTTCAAATAGGGTAACACAACGAGGGAAAATGACAAGGGTCAGGTGAGGGGAATGAAACAATGATGGGACGATAGACGGGACAACGAGGGGGTAGGGTCAGGACACGAGACAAGAGAGCACATGGCACCCTAGGGAAACATGTATAAGGGGACACGGCTGACAAAAATAGACAAGACATATGGGGACAATATCCAAACACACACATATCAGAACAAATCATGGCAGCATATACATAACAACAAAAGGGTTGGTGCGACACAAAATAAACAACACTGAAGTGATGGGAGGAGGTTGTTCAAAATGTCCAAACTTAGGAGAACCAAACAGGGGTGTGACTGGGTGGACTCAAGGGCTTGAGTCCTGCGTGGGCTTAGGGCAGGTGGGTTTTGAAATAAATAAAGCCGTGCTCTGACAGGCACTGAGCTGTGGGGACCCGGCGCTGTGACATGGACATCCGCATCTTCTTTCTTTAGCAGAGGTTGGTTAAGGAGGCGCATGGTAGGGCATGACCAGTTCAGGCCGAGGAGTCCGACGGAGGATCCCAGGACTTCCTCCTCAAACACCTTTCTCTGAGGGAGGACCGGTAGGGCTTGGAATGGGGGTGGGTGGAGCTGAGGGCTCCAAAGAAGCTGTAATCCAGGACACAATCTTTTGGGACTTTCCAGGATGGATCATCCCGGTCGATCACGAGCTTGAACACGTCTCCAAAGTAAAAGTAACTCAGCTTCCTTAGCTCACTGTACCGGAAGGAGGTCCTTTAGGCAGCCATTGAAGATGACCGCTATCTTCCCTCCGAAAACTTAAGGCTCTAGTCAAGCATTAAAAAAATTGAGTCATAGAATGAGGCAAAACAAAGCTAAAACTAATTCCAAACATATTTAAATAAATCAATACAAATTAATATAAATCACTGTTTAAGTCTATGGTTATTTATTAATTTAAAGTGAGAAAGCAAATCCTTTAATATGAGTCATATCCTTTAATATGATATAAGATTTTGGGCCATCCTGTTTTGTCATAGAATATATTTCTAGCTTATTTAAAACTGTAACTCACTTGCATTTACGTTGACAAAACCAACTATTCTTACAAGGATTCTTGATAATATGTTAAAGAATGTTTAAGTATGCCATTCGGAAGGAGCTTTTTTGTGTGGTATTCTACCAGGTAAAGTTGCTGTCTACGGCAGGGTCATATTTTTGGTATTAGTACAGTTCCAATGCTTTTCAAGTTAAGTTTCAATTCTTATTTCAGGGCACTTCTGGAAAATGAGAAACAAAGAAGAAGAGATGCAGAGAAAGAGACGGAAAAGGTTGCACGAGAGACAATGGAACTTGTGGAAAGGCTGAGACAAATTGAAGACCAGACTAAAAAAGCTCAAGAGGGTTTGAAGCCACATCTATTATTTTTACTTTTTAAAGTATAGCTTAAAAAAGCCTTACAAAAAGAAGAAAATAGAATTTAAATGCAACTTTTTAAAGAGCAGCTTTTCATACATTCTAGCTGTTGTTACTGGATTTACAAGATATAGATATGGAAACTAACTAAGAAGGTAATGATTCACCCAGCTCACAATGTGATGCTTGTCACAATTATGATCTGACAATAAGGTGGCCACGAATCAGGATTAATTTTTTATATGACTTGACAAATTAGAAATTAAGAAAGTGTCATTTATAAATACTCAATAAAAACCAATTAAAAAATGTCCTTTATATTAAATGCAAAATATTTTAATATTAAATTAAAAAGTAAATTGTGCTGTCAGTCTTTTAGGGTCTTTCCGACATTGACATTTTTTTGGCAACCGCCAAAATAAATTTCAGTCCCTGCAAAGCCTTGTCAAGTCAAGTCAAGTCACTTTTATTTATATAGCGCTTTACACAAAATACATTGGGGTTGAACAACATTGGTTAGTAGAACTATGTGTCCATAATGGAAAATTATAGTTAAAGGCTGTTCATCGCTTCAATTCGCGTCAATTCAACGATATTGCTGTAAATGAAGATAGCCAAACTAAGCAAGCCAGAGTCGACAGCGGCAAGGAACCATGCTGCAGCAGGGTGGAGAAGAATCATTTGTATCCTGTGGTCTTATCCCGATGGTCGTCTGAGGCAAGGTTTTTGCAGGGGATCTGTATCTGGTTGTCCTGGTCTCCGCTTTCTTTCAGGGTAGTAGAGGGTTTTTCCAGTTCCCAGTCCACCATCTGGTCTGGATACGGACTGAATCTGGTTAACTACAATGTCCCTCTTATCTGGGTTTAGCCTAGATCTAGTGGTTTGGATGAAGAACTAGGCGCAGTTGGGGAGCCATTTCTCCTCTGACCAGATGAAACCAGCAGGTCAATTCCAGGCTGCCGCAAAGCCAAGAAGAATCATCTGTTTCCTATTGTCTTATCCCGATAGTTGTCTGAGGCAAGGCCTTAAAGAGGATCTATATCCAGGGCTCTAGTTGAATGGACTCTGCTGTCTTTCAGGGCCGGTGGCGGCTTTTCTATTTCCCAATCCACCATCTGGACTAAGTGTATAGAACATCCACCCAATAAATAATTCATAAATAATCCAACCTTGACGTCATAAATACATGGATTAACATTTCTGCATTTGACTTTGAGAGTATAGGCCGTAATTTGGATGTATTTTGAGATGGGAAAAGCAGTTTTACAAATACTAGAAATTTGGTTTTCTAAGAAAAGATTCTATCAAATAACACACCTTGGTTTCCAACTGATAACGAAGAGTTCACAGAGCAGCCATAACATTTTTAACAGTGTTCTATGTTGTTACATACAGAGTTTTTGGTTCTATAATTGAAACCTCCGTTCTTTCAGAGTTTTTAGCAAATTACTTGTCATCCAGTTTTTTATATCGACAATGTATTCCTTTTATTTTTCAAATTGGTGTTTTCACCAGGCTGCTAGCATATATAGAGCTGAGTTTCATCAGCATAACAGTGAAAACTAACATCATGTTTCCTGATGATAACTCCCGAAGGTAGCATAAAGAGAAATGGCCCTAGAACTGAGCCTTGAGGACCTCCATTCTGCACTCTTGAACGATGTGATAGCTCATCATTAACTGCAACGAATTGAAGATGGTCAGTTAAGTACAACGTAATCCATGCTAATGCACTTCCATTTATGCCCATAAAGCTCAAAGGAGAGCTTTAATTGTGAGGATACTACCTTTTTTAGTATCTTTGACATTAAGCGAGATTTGAGATTGGTCTATAATTAACTAGATCTTTGGGATCAAGTTTTGTTTTTTTGATGAGAGGCTTTATAACAGCCAGTTTGAAGGATTAGAGGACGTATCCTAACGACAGTGAGGGGTTATAATAGTCAGAAGAGGATCTATGACTTTAGGAAGCACTTCTTTTAGGAACTTGAATGGAATAGAGTCTAACATACATGATGTTGTATTGGATGATTTAACAAGTTTATATAACTCTTCCACTCCTTTTGTAGAAAATGAGTAGAACTGTTCCTCAGGGGTTTCAAGTGCACTGTTTCATGCAATACTGTAGCTGACGGCTGAATGGTTACAATTTGTTCTCTCTATTAGTGTCTCTCTAATTTAAGAAGTAAAGTAGGTCATCAAGTGATTACAGCTGTGATGCTGGGAGATGTCAGCACTTGTTGTGGCTTTATTTTTTGTAAGGATATGTTTGTTTTCTTCCAAAAAAGTAGAAAAGTAGTCGGATCTAGCAGTTTTTAATGCTTCTCTGAAGGATATGTTACTTTCCTGCCAAGCAATAAGAAATGCTCTTTTGGTTGCGAGTATTGGCATTATACCATGGTGTCAAACTGTTCTTCTTGATCTTCCTTAAATGTAAGGAAGCAACTGAATTTAAACTGCTGGAAAAGAGAGTCCATAGTTTTGATTACATTATCAAGTTGTTCTGAGGTTATTGATATACTATGAATTCCAGATACATCAGGGATTAAACTACAAAGTCATCTTATGTGATAGAAGTAATGGTTCTACCATACTTGTAACAAGACGTAAGATTTACAGTTTTGGCTCTATGAAGTTTTCACAAAACTTAATAGGGATCTGAGATATAATTACTTTGTTGTACAATTTAAATACCATCAAGATCAATTCCATTTGACAATATTAAACTACAGAATGATTTTAAACAATGAGTAGGTCCTGATATGTGATGTGCAAGAGAAACACACACGCGCGCACACACACACACACACACGCACGCACGCACACACGCACGAACACACACATACACACACACACACACACAGACGAGGAACAATCTTGGGATGCGAGAGACAGCTAAGGTAGTCCTAGTAGTTGGCTTTAGGTAATCCTTATAGGAACCTGACCAGACAGTGAGTGAATGTGTGTGTGTCTTTTATGTTTGGGTTGATGAGAGTGTTAGTAAGTGAGAGGTGTGTGTGATCAGTATTCTAGTGAAGGAGTGCGCTGTGATTAGATGGGAGAGCCTGGCGTGTCCGTGACAGTACCCTCCCACGACCCGCTCCAGAGGGCCGAGGACCCTGATGTCAAGGTGGTTCTCCTCGTCCACAGGGAGCAGGTCTATTGGGTCAATCAGCGTGGAAGGAGTCCAATAGAGCTGGATCAAGGATGTTGTTGCGTGGGACCCAGGAGCGTTCCTTTAAACCATAGACTTCGCTGTTGACTATGTATTCGCGCAACCCGCCACTATGTTGGGAGTCTTAGATCTCTCAAACTACATAGACCGAACCATCTTCCAGGAGGAGTGGCTTCAACAGCAGCCATGCCAGGCTCTATGGAGAGGAACAGAGGGGTGGTAAGGTTTGAGGAGTGAAACATGGAATGTGGGGTGAATCCGATACTCAGGAGGGAGTTGAAGTTTGTAGGTGACTTGGTTGGTCTATTCGGTGATGCTAAACAGGCTGATGAATCTGGTAATCAGCTTGCTACACAGTAGCCACAGGCGAACGTCCCAAGTTGACAGCCAGACCCTCTGTCCTGGTTGATATGCTGTACCTTTAGAACGGCGAAGGTCTGCTGTCATCCTATGTCTACGTAGGGCCAATTGAAGCAGGTGGTGTGCAGAGTCCCACCACCTGCTTCTCTTGGAACCAGAAGTCGACGGCTGGAATGTCTGAGAGTTTTCTGTGCATACTCGGCCCACCCGAGGAACTGGTTCCAAGAGTCCTGGTGGCCAGAAAGAAGGTAGGGAGGAAGCGACCGATCTCTTGGATCTTCCTCTCCCTCTCTTCGTTTTACCATGGTTGGTCCGCTGAGGACATGCTGATGCCACACTTAGGAGTGAGAAGAAAGCCTTTCAGACTCAGAAGATGCAATGTCCTGTGGCATAAGGAAGTATCGAATAATGTGTTTGAACATAAGTTCTGCTGTCTCCATGGCAGTGAGTAGTCCTCTTTAGAGACGGAAGGATTTGGAGAATCTTTCAACCACTACTGGGATGCAGGTACAGTTATTCGAAGGTGGCAGATCCATGACGAAATTCACATCTAGATGTTACCATGGACGGTTTGGAATAGGCAGCAAGAGGAGTTTGCCAGATGATGGATGGCGTGGGCTTTTAGAGATGGCACATGCCCTACATCCCTGCATGTACCTTCAGACATCTGATGCCATGTTGGGCCAGTTCCTAGTGAAGTGTGAGCAGAGTGAATGAGTGGAGCGCGCTGTGTCCTGGTGATATATTGAGAGACTGGTGGGCAACCCGGCAGCGCTTGGTTGGAGGCATTGGAAGGAGGTAAAATCTCTGGGGACCAAGTAATGGGCTGACAATGAGTGAATCGGGGAGAAATGTTTTGGGCTCCTCCATACTTTCTTCAGGAATGTGACATTTGGATAAGGCATCTGCCTTGACATTTTTCACCTGGCACAATAGGAGATGGAGAAATTAAAACAGGTGAAGAATAAGGCTCAACGTGCCTGTCTGGGGTCAAGTCTTTTGGCCGTTTGTAAGTATTCTAGGCTCTTGTGATCAGTGAGGACTAAAAAGGAGGGATTAGCTCCCTTCAGCCAATGCCTCAATTCTTCCAGCGCTTACTTGATGGCGAGGAGCTCCCGGTTTCCAATGTCATAATTAGCTTCTGCTGGGTTGAGTTATTCCCCTGCTGCTGTGAAAGTACTGATCCTACTCCTGTGATGGATGCGTCTACCTCCACAATGAAGAGTTTGGTGGGATGTTGTAGCTAAGGAACTGCACTGATGGTTGATGAAAGGAACATGTTTCCACCTTCAGGTAGAGCTGGGAATCCTGCAGTCGTATCAGGACCTCCACAACATGGTGTTGATGTTCTACCAGGCTCTTGGAGTGAATTCAGATAACTTCGATGTAAACCAGAATTAATTTGTTAAGGAAATCTTGGAGAACTTTGTTAATAAAATCCTGTAATATGAAAGGGCTGTTAGCAAGGCCGTACGTATGGTATTCATAGTGTCCAGTAGCATCAATAAAGACTGCCTTCCACTCATCCCCTTCCCATATTCAGATAAGGTTATGCGCGATGCAGAGGTCCAACTTGGTAAAGACATTGGCACTATGGAGATGATCAAAGGTTGCTGGGACAAGAGGCATTGGATATCGAAAGATAACTGTTATATTGTTGGTCTTGGGGGTATAACATGAGGGGATGTTGACTGACAGTTTTTCAACTGGATTCTCGATGGATGTGACACAGAATTAGAGCTATTCAAGAAGAGGAGAGGATGGGACTGGTAAACCTGACCAACATCTGTGAAAAAAATCTTCCCCCCACTTCAAGATATCGCGGTTTTCAAGGAGATGACGGGGTTGTGTTGCTCCAACCACGGGCTTCAGAGGATGACGTCAGCTGTGGATTCCTCCAGAACTAGCAGATGAATCTCCTCTCTGTGAAGCAGATCGAGTTGGAGGTGTAGGGGGCCGACTCTGCGTCAAATCTGTCTTCGGCTTAACGGTTTTCCACTTAATGAATGGACCTAGTAGGCAGGTGGCGTGGCCTTAGTAGAGAGGTTCAGTTGCCGGCAGAGGGCACCGAGAAGAAGTTGCCAGCTTACCATTATGGAGAGGTGCTGGTACTGTAACAGAGATATTGGGAGTAGTAAGTGTTACAATAGTGGTGGAAGGAGTAGAACGGGTGGGACATGCCGAGATGATATGCCCCGGGGTTCCACAGTACAAGCACAGTTTCTGGGTCAGCCTTCTCTGCTCAGCAGTTAGCAGGGTGGAGTCCCCTTGCATCAGTTTGGGAATGGTTCTGCGTAGCTGATGGCCTCTGGTTGGTGGCTGTATCAGTGGAGAGGATACTGGGTCCTAGTGCTCCTTGAGACTCAACTGCACCGAAATGCAACCTCACACGTGGATCTAATCCAATAAGGCTTGTTTGTTCCATCCACTCATGGCCGCGAGAGTCTTGAACTTCAGAGCATATTCATCGACAGACATTTTTTCTGTATCACCTGCATACCGGTCAACACTCCCATTTTTCCCGGGTTTCTCCCTTTATTTAGCCCTATCTCCCGGACCCCTGCCTGTTTGTTATTTCTCTCGGGAAACTCCCGTAATCTGCATGGCCCAAAGTAAACTCCTTTATGAATAATCTGACAAATATGTTTGTCTAATGTTGACCTGTTGCCTGATTGTATTAAATGCAATATATTCACACAATCCATACACCATTTAGAATTTCAAACCTTTTTTCACCTCAACCTGGCAACCTATAACCCAGTTGCCCAATCGCGGAAACTTTAACCTGAAAGCGAGCTGATATAGATATGAGGGCAGGTGAACGCTGTTTCCCCGCAAAGAAACTGAAGTACAGTTGCAAATTTCAACAGTGTTGGACGCAACAATTTTGCATCTTACCCAGTCATATCGACTACCTAATATTAATAAATTAGGAGGTGATGTTTTCATTTATGTGTATTGCAATATAAATAATAAAGTTAACACGTACAGTACACTTCACAGCACCAGCCTACCTCTTGCTATTGCTATGCGATGTGAATGCAGGCTGCGCCCTTGATTGTGAAATGTGCATGACGATGTGCATCATGACAATCTTGTAATACTCCTGTTATACTGACCTGCAGTGATTTATGTTTTCTAACATTTCACAAATTTAACACAGTTGGACATTTGGATTGTTCGTTTAGCAGCATAGGTGTATTTATTTGCATTGTGTTTAAGAGAGAAATACTTAACATTACTGGAACCGAGGGTCCACTTAAGAGTTTTTTGAGAACAAGGCTTTCAGTAAAGCAAAGAAGGAAGACAAGTGACATCAACGGAACATTACACGTGAGATGGGTGTCATTCTGATGACATTTATTTGTGTAAGATGTAATATGGTTGTGTTTTATAGAACTGGAAGACCAGACCAAACGAGTATTGGAGTTGGAGAGGGAGAGACAACTTGCTCAAGAAGAGGCTGAAAGACTAGAGAAAGACCGCAAGGTTGTAGAAGAGGTGAAGACTACATTACTGCAGTCACCAGAAAATCAGATCAAAAACAAGGAGAGTTTGGTATGAGGAATTATTCCAATAAATAATTTTTTCAGAAAGTGTCTCTCATTTAGATTATTTTTGTGTAACACAATATAAGAAATGATGTTCTTATCCATGCATTTAACTCTCAAGGCAAAAGAGTTGGCTGAACTGACATCTAAGATCACTTTTTTGAAGGATGCCAAGACAAAGAAAGAAAATGAAGCCAGAAAGTGGCAGAAAAAAGTAAGCATGTTTAATTTGATAACTGGGTCTGTTTATCACTTTTGCCTAGGACAAACACATCAGACGCCCAGAAAGAAATTTTTTTGTATTTGATTCTTGGCAGACATTTATGGCTGAGGTTGACTTGGAGCGGACTAAAGAGGACTTAAAAAGTAAGCTAATTGGGGTCCACATACAGGCAACATCCCACACTGAGAATGACCATGATGAGAATGATGAGAGCTATGCAGAAGCAAGTGCTGAGCTCAAATCCACTGGAATGTATCAAGACCGTAGAGAAGAACAACGGACGACAGAAGCAAAAAAGAATGAATGCCTTCAGAAGCAACTACATGTGAGTAAACGATATACATTAGTAAAACATAAAAAGTACTACTTTCACATCCCATGGAGTATTCTTATCACAAACATTTTATTAACCACTATTGTATATTGTAATATACAAAAAATACAGCAACATTTCACAGTAGCAGCATTAAACTATTCATGAGAGAAAAAATTAATTCTTCCAGTACTATATATTTAAATACTATCCTGTTTCCCAAAAAGTTGGAACACTGGACAAATTGTGAATAAAATCATAATGCAATGATGTGGAAGATTCACATTTTAATATTTTATTCAGAATTCAACATATATGACGTATCAAATGTTTAAACTGAGAAAATTTATAATTTTAAGGGGTAAACAAGCTGAAATTTCATGGCAACAATGCATCTAAAGAAAGTTGGGACAACTGTGTGCCACTGTGGGGCATCCACTCTTCTTTTTATAACAGTTTGCAAACATCTTGGGACTGAGGAGACACGTTGTTCAAGTTGAGGAATAGGAAGGTTTTCTATTCGCAAAATACATATAGTATATATGTAAAAAAAAAACAACGTTTCACACCCAAATAAGTTAACAATTGATCTGTGTCTGCAATAAAAGTTCCTTGCTGCTACTCTGAATGAGCTTATGAGAGACAGATATGAGAAAATTTATGAATCACATAAATTGTGTATCGTGCAATACTTTGTCAATCTTTTGCTTTGAAAATTTGACATTCATGAACATTCATAATTCACGGTTAGTTCTGGTCCTTTGAATAATTTGAATAAGTCCTAAGCAGTTATAAAATGTCCCTACAATATTTTTATATGGAACTGTATTTGTTTTATATTTTTTATTTTAACCCAGTATTGTTTTCGTTTAAATATTATGTCCATTCATAGAATAACCACAATACAGAAGTGCTTTCTTGACAAAAGACCAATTTCTTCTGTTTCAGCATATTTAAGTTGTATGTATATTTAAAGTAATTCAATAGTTTATAATTTGGCCAAAATATGCTTACTCAAAAAGGGCCGAACTCATACTGCGTGTTTGGGACTGTGTTTGCAGGCTTTGAGCTTTGAGCTGGCAGATGCTCGTGATGAAAACAAGAAGACAAAGAATGACTTGATCCATGCTGAAAATGTGAGGTTAGGGAGAGACAAATACAAGACTTTGCGTCAAATCCGTCAGGGAAACACCAAACAGCGAATTGATGAGTTCGAGTCCATGTGATTGCACAGATTACACAGATGTATCACTGCTAGTGACCTTCCGTTATTTCATTATATCATTTGGATTTGGATATAATTTGGTGGGAGTTTCACTTTTAAAATCTTTTGTGTTGAAAATGTGCTTGAGTTTATAGCAAATGCATATTCATGGTCGTTAATAAAGTAAACAACATTATGTTAATCAAATAAAATATGTATACACCAACTTCACTTGATTTATATCACATAAAAACCGACTTCTCACGATGATCTTTTTATGAATGATAAAGATAAAGCGATACCTACAATTACAGTATTATTCATGTAATATGTTCGTTCAAGGACTTTCAATAAATTACTTTTTTTAATCATAATAATACCTTTTTGTGCAATTAATTCATTCTATCTTGTAGTGGTGTTATTTTATTGTTTCGGTTTTTGTTATTAGGTCTTGGTTCCTGTTCGTAGTGTCAGGATTTAAATCGGGGTGTCAATCTTATTTAAAGGTAAAGGTGGATTTGGAAATAAGGTCAACGGTACCATTTGTGGGGCAAATATTTTTTAAACCTTTGTGTGCGACTAACTGTGTTGATTTCTACGAAATAAACTACAAATTATTTAACATTGTCTAGACGTCTGTGTGTGAGTACAAACTGTGAAACTGTAACTGTAAAGCTGTGACATGTACAGAAATAGAAACTGATTTAATCTATTTGTCACTTAAAGCCTTAATGAATTATTAGCACAAAACTGAAGAAAAGGAAAAACTTGTGCCTGGTAAGAATATGTGGTCGTTTTTATATTGGGTGGCCAAGGCTACCTATGGGGGTCCACAGACCATAACAATAACCCATGGGTGGGTGATAAAAGAAAATAACTATATCACAATTTTTTTCTAGAAAAATCACGATTCACAAAGCTAAAACCAAGCCAAACTATTGTCCCCATTTAGAAAATACAGACTTCACCATTTGCTTTTAAGAATATTGTAATCAAGTAAATTAAATGTAATCAAGTGTTAATGCAAGTGCTATTCTGCATTACATTACATTGCATTGCATTACATTGGAAGACTACATTACGTATTAACAGATAAACTATGGTGAAACGTATTAATAAATATTAATTAACCTGCATATGAACCACATATATGAAACTAGCAGGGAAATAGTGATGCCACAGTAGAGCTTTTTATTAACTGTTTAATTGATCGCGGATACAGGTATCCTCCATGGGGCCTGGTGGCTCGAGTGTTGGACTCGTGTTCCAAAGGTCGCTGGTTCGATAACTCTGTACCAGCAGGGAGTGTAGGTGGGGGTGTGACCAGCTATCTCCTGCACCTTAAATACAAGAACTGAATTGAGCCCTTTAAGTCACTTCGCTTTCATCGCGAATAGATAAACGTGTCACCATACATCATTGAGCGGCTTTCTCACATAAAGTCAATGTGTGTGGAAACACTGCTAAGTTCCGTTATTTCCAGCAATAACTGGCCTGTTTGCTGTGTATTGGTATTGTCTGGGCCTGGAAATGCATAGAGTATCAGTATTGATTGCCCTATACCAATGACATCAAAACTTGTGATGGAGATAAAATAATAAGATTGTTTTAAAATTCTAATCCTTAATTGACTGATTATACATATAAGGCTTAAGCTCAGAATAATGAGTGAAATCTGCCCTTAACGTGCTCATGTCTGCTGGCTTGTAGAGCCAGTTTAGGATTCTGCCTGGAGCTCGGTAGCACATATGGGTTTAGACAACAAGCCTCAAAGCCTGGGTGAGACACTGCACCTCAAGTGTAGGGGTCTCATTCCCCACTTAGGCCCAGTATGCATCCAACTCTCTGCAGCACAGACTTTCCTCAGTTGTGACCATGGGCTCCAATCTACCTCACAACCTTCGTGTGATCCCATGTTTCAAACTTTAGTTAGCTTGTAATGTTGCTGTTAGATGTTAATAATATATGGGCTTATTACTGTACATAGGGATCAGTGATTACAATTTATATTTACCTTGGTTCCCGAAAATTATAATCCAAATGGAAAACTATGTGTATATGAATTGAGAACAGCTTATTCAATCACAATCATTTTCAAAATTATTATTGAAAGTTGGAGCAGTTCACTCTTTGTCTTAAGAACGTGTAGATTATGGACGACAACTGGTAAGTGTACATTATTATTTAAGTTAGTGCTTTTAACGGTTTCAGTAACTTATTACACAAAGGGCGATGCTGTTTAGCTTTATTACCTAGATGATAACTTAAAATAATCTTACAGACATTTAAAAATTCTTAGGAATTCAACCGAAATTCAACCTTTCCGGGCAACATGTGCTTAGCTGCTGTTGTATCACAACACAGGAAGTGATGACACAATCAGAACTCATTACGTTTTTGTTAAGGAGGGACTTCAACAAGGTTTAGAGATAAGTAAATTGTGTAAAAAAACTTTTTTTTACATGCGAAACAGTAACACGTGTTGTATTGCACATTATAAATGAAATCAAAGCTTAAAAAAAACCCGATAAAAGGGACCTTAAAACAAAACCCGGTTTATTTGCCTCCCTTTCTCTTTGTCCACCCTTTCCCTGCAGTGATGAGAAATGTCTGTCATGTAACTGAGTATGAACTGTTACTGTGAGCAATTGTTTTCCTATTGGTAAAATTGACCAATCACCCTCTTGTTACCCTTTTATTTTTTATACTATTACATGAAATCATCTCGTAGTATAAAAACTGTGTACGGCAGTTATAGTGACCTTTATTTATATAGCGCTTTAAACAAAATACATTGTGTCAAAACAGCTGAACAAAATTGATCAGTAAAACAGTGTGTCAATAATGCAAAATGTTAAAGGCAGTTCATCATTAAACTCAGTGATGTCATCTCTGTTCAGTTTAAATAGTGTCTGTGCATTTATTTTCAATCAAGTCAACGATATCGCTGTAAATAAAGTGACCCCAACCAAGCAAGCCAGAGGTGACAGTGGCAAGGAACCAAAACTCCATCAGTGATAGAATGGAGAACAAACCTTGGGAGAAACCAGGCTCAGTTGGGAGGACCAGTTCTCCTGTGACCAGACGAAACCAGCGGCTCAATTCCAGGCTGGAGCAGAGTGGAGAAGAATGATTTGTATCATTTGGTCTTATTCCAATGGTCCATTGGACACCCCTGATATAAATCATCGATTTTTCATGTGCTCTGTGTTTATAGATTTTTATAGAAGTGTATTGTCATTTTTGCCTGTTGTTTATTTGGGTTTGTTTGGGTTTTGACTCTTATTGGCAGTTTTACTTTCTGACCTATTCACCTCAGCCTATTTAGAAAAGCTTCCCTGTGTGTTCCATTCCAAGGGATTGCATATTATCAGAATAAAATGTATAAGTATATTCTAATGTATGTCCCTTTGGATAAAAGTGTCTGCCAATTGCAATAAAGTAAATATAGGCAATTTGTGAGAGAGCCATTAATGACTTCAGTGGTGAGGATGAAGATCATTGGCAGCCACAGGTATAAAAGGTTCTGAACCAAACCAAAGGCTCTTTAAAGAGCCAACCCCGCATTTAAATCAAAGCATTTTACTGTCAATTCTTTGTTTTATCACAACAGAATATATAAGGTTTGTTTCCAAACTGTACCTCTATATTATTTTATAGTCATTGTTTTATCGCACTATGGATGAAACACATATATATAATGTGATATATAACATAATGGTACGGTAAAATCACTTTGAATTAAAGTTTTACAATTTTAATTCGCTCACACTCTTGGTGTATACAGGCAAAACACTGATACAATATATTTTTATTACTACAATTTACTGAAATGGATATGTGAGAAAGATAAAAAGGCCGACAAAGTCTAAACCGGGGACGTAAACATAATTCGGCCCTGGCCAGACTACCTTTACCCTAATTTTGTATTGTATTATGGTTATTAAAAAACTTTATTTTGGTGGTCACACACACACAAGTACACATATTTTAAATAACGACATACCTAAAAAAATTTAATAATAAACCATTTTGTATAAATTAAAACTGTGAAGCAGCAAAAGAAATAGAACGAGAAAAATGATGGTAGTATAGTTGATCACTGATCCCTGTCATGCAAAGTTGTAATAAATGAGGAAAATTCGATTTCAACATGCCATTTTTTCAAATATAATTAAGATCGTAAGATCGTAAGATCTTGTATAAGTTATACATTTGTAGAAAAATTATAAAAGATAAAATTGTGAGTAATATTATTTTACTATACTTACAAAGTTTAAGATTGTAGTTTTTTGTTTTGCTAGTGGGAACTTACATTGTCCCCGAATTGATGTGCACGACTTTAAATAATTTGACAGAATTATGAGCCTTTTTATTTAGTGAGACCCAGTAAAATGTTCTCTAAAGTGGGTTTGTCATGAGTGTTTACTGAATTACTGAGGTCATCCGGCCCACACATATAAAGCTAAATCCCACACACACTTACAAATCTGAATGAACTTATATTGGTCATTATTTATGCTTGATGGTCTTGGATATTTTTGTTTAGCTCATATAAATCGAGGTTTTAGGTGAGCTTGAAGTCAGAACTTAGGCAAGGGCACCCTAAAGTGAAGATCTAAAGATCCGTTCAAATTTAGGTAGGTTGGTAAGATTATAAGGAATGGTTTCATGCAGGAAACAGATGCTAGACGGAATACTAAATCAAACTTTTAATAAACCTAAAAATGCTAATATTTTATAAAAATGTGATTGACATGGGTAATTCCCTGAAATTGTCAACTTTACCATGAGGATATAGTTTATAACAGAGGTTATAAGTGTACTTATAGCAGTATGTCAACAATTGGTGGTTCAAATACCAATGTAAAGTCTTATAGCATTATTTTTAGTGCCAGATTTTGCAGGGCCAAGTAAAAAAAAATTTTCAGATGTGTCATATTCGACAAACACAACATTTTTCTTATAAGGCTTGTTACGACCAGTTCAAGGGGCAGAAGAATACTATAAAATTGCAAAGTCAACACAAAGAGTCAAAACAAAAGAGTGTTAAAACAAACCAAAGTGATCGCTGTTTGATTAGGTTTATTCATTGCAATGCACACTTGCAAACTAAATTACTGGAAATGAAAAACAGTTTTGACCTTTCCATTGCATTGGACATGTTGTGCAGCTTCTTTTTCACTTAACATTAAAACACAACCCCTGCTATAAAACATCATACAAAACATTTCAGCAAACAGAACGTTTCGAATTAATGCCCAAGTGGGAAACATACAGCACGAATACTGGTGTACCGCCTCTATACAAATGAACTCGGCTAAAAGGAGACGATCAGTACATACATTTCAATTTTGTACTTAAAATAAATTAGATCCTTAGTATCATTACTGTGTTTTTTATACCAAAGACAAAAGAGACAAAAATCCTCAACGTTAATGTCAAACGATTGGTAACTTAATGTGAAATACTGCAATAGGAATGCAGCATGAACTTCTCTTGATTAAATCTCATGAAAAGTGAAAAGGTTTTATCTTTTGTAATAAAGCCTCGTAATGCTTGTTTTAGAGTTATTAATTTGAATTTCAATTCTGACTTATCACAGTGAGTTTGGCCTGCTTATGCAGAACTTCATTTTGACTTTTGTAACACTTTTGAAAAAAAGTCACGTCAGTGATTTGACACGGATAGATATAATAGAAATTTAAACATAATAGAAATGTTCATCCCGTAAAAGCAGAGATATTATTTTCACAATGAACCAATAAACATTTGAGGAGAAGTATCACAGTGTCATGCATTATAAGGACAATATGCTGTTAAACATGTTGTGTTGTCACGTTCAACATCTCCGTCTATTATAAGATCGAGTTTGGACGTAGTATTTCTGTTCTCAATACATTACTGCTTCAAAAAGATTCTTTCAAATGAGTTATTTATTGGCCATTCGCCTGTAAAATTCCACCCACACACCAATCAGAGAGCATGGAAGAGTACGAGTGGTAGTTAATACTCTAAGACTTCAAGTGTTTGCAGATACAGCATATATGTCAATTTAACATCAGTGTCTTGTAAATGTAACACAAAACATATAACAACCACATTATGGTTATTTATGATATCAGAAGGATGCAATCAAGCAAATTTTCAATGCAAGCAGAGCTAGAAATTACATCACTTTATATTGGTTTTAATATTCTGCTTGATTAAGTAAATAGTTTAGAACACATTCACATTCAGGGACAGTAGAATATTCAAACATACCATAAACCAAGACACTTAAAAAAAGTTTAAGTATGTAGTGATGCAATCACATGAGTATATCAATCAATCTATCAAGTACATGTGCCCTTTTAAGCCGGATACTAGATACTATGTGCTTTGGTTTTAAATCAGCATGGGGCCAAAATCATTTAAGAAGTTGATCATAATTGGTCAGATAGAATATTCAACCCACAGTCTTTCACTTCAAAACTGTTCAGGTCATGACTGTACCCAACATAAAATTTCAATCATTAGAAGGTCAAGAAACTTCTTGCATCATTTCAAAAGAGGAAGTGTGCGAGAAAGAAAAGAGAACTTTCTTTTTCATTGCTCACTATATTCTTCTGCCAAGTGATTTGATATTGTTCGCCTGACATAGAAAAAAAAACATTAACAACAAAAACAAACAACAACACAGTGTTTCAGTATCAATCATCACACAACTACTCATGTAACAAATTTTAAAATAAGTAGAAAAAAATGTCAGTACCACAACAGAAGAAACTATAACTCCGACAGTTTGTCATCTGCCATATCAATACATCAGATAAAAGAATCTTACAGACATGTCTACGTTTTTTCATAATTATTACACATTAATAATTATACGTTTCCCCTGATTCTCTTAATCTCACTAAACATGTACAGTACCCAGGTCCTGAAATGCCCCTACATGTCATGAAAAGACAGAAGAGATAGTTCAACCAAAAATGTAAAAGCGTGGAATTCATTCACCCTTGTGTCACTCAAACCTGTTTGACAAAAGAGGATATTAAAAGAAATGTCTCAGTATTTTTGTTTCCATACAATGGAAGTCATAGGAAGGAATATGTTTCTGGGTTGCCACCATTCCTTAAAATATATCTTGGTATCTTGCATAATAAAGAGATGCAGGTTTGGAATGGCATGACTTGACAGTAAAAATGGGAGAAAAATCTCCTTTAAATATGACTAAAAAACCCTTTGCTGATAAAATAAACTAGATGCATCCATGTGGAGCCTTGCGATTTGAAACAGGGGACATGTGGCATGCAGCAGCACAAAAAAGAAGTACCAAAAAAGGATGTTTGAATGGTCAAAAAGCAACATGACTGTCAAGTTAAAGCAACTAATCTCATTTCACTTTTTGCTGTATCGTATTTAAGGATGTGGAACTGCTCCCACAGTAACAGACAGGTGTGCATTCACGTGTCAAAAGTTATGAACAACTGTGTCACATATTATTAAGAATTTTGTCAAGTGTGGTTAAGAGTGCCGTATGCCTGAAATCTTTGAATCAGAAGAGGTGCTAACCGTCGGGTAGGGCTGTGAAATATATTAGAATATCGCAAAAGTGCATATCGCAATGGTTTGCAAAAACTGAGCTGATTAATTCTTTGAAAATTATGTATAAAAAATATATCATTGTATGTACAAAGTTGGAT
The DNA here is from genome assembly GCA_033220385.1 of Triplophysa yarkandensis. NCBI lineage: Eukaryota > Metazoa > Chordata > Actinopteri > Cypriniformes > Nemacheilidae > Triplophysa > Triplophysa yarkandensis. The sequence goes on along the minus strand of CM065667.1, from coordinate 110,866 downwards.
GTAGAGATGTCAAACATGTTGGGTGTACGCCAGACTTCTGGTCCAACGATCTGAAACAATTTTTGCATGAATGCAGAAACGTGACTAAGCAAGCAAGCCATGATAAGAAAGCAATAACTTTCAAAAGTTGTAGTAATGCTTCCTTTTTCCTTAAATAATGTGAAACACATGTGGTTTATATAATTATTGGAAACATCGTATCGCACATATAACATCTAATTGTGTAGCATGCTATCGAATATCGAATTTTTCCCCTAATATCGCACAGCCCTACTGTTGGGACATGACACGGTCATACAATACTGTTACAGAAGCCTTAAAACCCAACCCTTTGGCTGGAGAAAAATATGGAATATGTTGTTTGTACCAGATGTAAGGATTACGTATGTAAAAAGTACCTTTACTTTGAGTTACGTATTCGATGGAACCATAACATGTCTGGCTACATGTGTGGCTGTACCTACACTTTGTGTTCTCACACCTGTAAAGCGTGAGAGCTTCAGCCAGTAGGCCCACGGCCTTGTAGCTTTGCATTCAAAGGCACCTTAACAGCACGACGTGCGAGCCACTTTACGGTTTCCATGGAGATCAATGGTACTACCCATCAGGGTGTGGTCCATCAGGTCCTCGCCAGCCAGAACCTCCCGGACCGCCGCTTCGAAAGCAGCCCCTACGTTGGTATCGTCTTTGGCGCTAGTCTCAAAATATGGACAGCAACCGTTTTCCTCACACCACGCCCTGGCCTCATCCTCGCCGACTTCACGGTCCTCCTTGTCCACCTTGTTTCCGAGGACCACAAAGGGAAACCGCTCAGGGTCTCGTACGTCTGAATAAAACATGAACTCCTTCTTCCAGCAGCCCAGGTT
>CM065667.1:25000-105000 GCA_033220385.1 Triplophysa yarkandensis | reverse complement strand
ACATCATAACATGAGTTTCTTTTAGCAAAGGTAAGACATGATGAGCTCAGATCAACTCTGTATCTGCTGCCAGTGTTTGTGACTGTTCACATGACAGCATTCTGGTGTCAAACTGGGATGTTCTTGTATGTAAGCTTGCTCTTCTGCTTTAAGATGGGTTAAACCCAACTATATACAGGGTAATGGAGGTGTAAAACCATCCAAGAAAGTCTCCAAACAGATGGAACATTCCTGTTCCAAACATCTCACAGACATCATCTAGATTTCTATACAGGACCTGATAGGAGACATATTGCAGAAGACCTGAGGTATACGTCTAACGGCAAACATTCTGTCTCTCTTTTTTCTTTAGGATGACTATGATCCTCTGCTTTTGGCTTGTTTTGATTCCAGTATCATGCTGGGGCCAGGAGCCGCTGGACACCGGGGATCGTAATGCCTTCCAGCCTCAGAGCGCTCTCGCCGATGTGGAGTTCGCCGCCGCTGTGAGCACTTACCGAGGCCCCGGAAACAATGACCATCGCCCTAATAAAGATTTGCCCATTCTTTTGTGGTGGAGTTCCAATCTGTTTCCCCACTTCCCAGGAGACACGGAGCGCGTGGACTGCGCCCGCTTCTCCTGTCTTGTCACGCGCAACCGCAAAGTCCAACTGTACCGCCGCACGGTGTCCATTATCTTCTACGGCACGGACTTCCGGGCTTACGAAGCTCCACTGCCACGTATGCCACACCAAACCTGGGCGTTATTTCACGAAGAGTCACCCATGAATAACTATCTCCTCTCTCACAGTGTTGGCATCAGGCTGTTTAACTACACAGCCACGTTCAGTCGGGAGTCGGACTATCCACTAACCCTGCAATGGCTGCCCTCGCTGGATTATCTTCGGACGCCGACCGCCGTCTCCCTGCAGGAGAAGAACCGCTGGAGACGTGCCGGCCTTGCTCCTGTGCTCTACATGCAGTCCCACTGTGATGTGCCTTCTGACCGGGACCGCTATGTTCGGGAGCTCATGAAATACATTGAGGTACCTAGTGTTGCAAATATTAATTTGACATCTGTGTTATTCTTTGTATGCCGATAAGGCTAGCTACCATTCAAAACAGTTAAGCAACCAAACAATAAATGTTTATCTTTACCAGATATAAATGTCCTTTTCTGCTGAATTGTTTCACCTTTAGATTGACTCGTACGGGAAGTGCCTCAACAACAGACATCTACCAGAAGAACTAGAGGACACCAGCACAGCAACTGGTGAAGACAGCCGCTTTATGAGCTTTGTTGCACGGTATAAGTTCCACCTGGCCCTAGAGAATGGCCTTTGCCCAGACTACATGACCGAAAAGCTCTGGCGGCCTATGCACCAGGGCTGTGTGCCCATATACAAGGGCTCGTCATCGGTGGCCGACTGGCTGCCAAACAATCATTCTGCCATCCTTGTTGATAACTTTCCCTCTCCCCGAGATCTTGCGGAGCACATAAAGGCTCTAGATCGAGACGACACGGAGTACTCACGTTATTTGGAGTACAAATCAACCGCAGAGATCACTAATCTGCACCTGTTGGATGCATTGGAGAATAGAGAATGGGGTGTGAATGACATGAGTAAACCCAACTACCTGAACGGCTTTGAGTGTTTTGTGTGCGAACAAGAGAACGAGCGTCTGGCCGCTGTAAAAGCGCACAAAAAGAATCCAGAACAGCACCCGCTCCCGCTACCAAAAATGGCCAACGGCTCACACATGGGATGTCCACTCCCCAGTCCTGGATACGGATCTGTGGACAGCATTGACGACAATGATAGGTAACAAATACTGTTTACAAATTCAAATGTATGTAACACAATTGATGCATTATAATGTGAAATGTCTATATGTATACCCTGACTTACCCTTAATAGATAAATTCTTTTTATTTTTGCATGATTCATCACAGCATGTTATTTATAGCATGTATATTCTATGCCTCTAAAAATACATATCCAGAATGCAAGGACAGGTGTTGCGGTGAAATTTCTAACTCCATTTCATCGTCCTCCAAGTAACTGTAATAGCATTTTCCTTAACAATCCAAAAACTTTAGCATGAACAAAGGAAGCACAGAAACATTGCAGCTTATAACACAAATACACCTGCTCTTCAAATCTCTAGAGAGACATTGTTAAACCAGGCTGTGTAGTGATTAAAAATGTGCATTTCTCTACAGCTGGCACCAGATGTGGCCACAAGACTACTGGCAGAGTCTGGATCAAGCCGAGGGCTTGGAGTCACTGATCAGACATAACGTGTCAGATCCATCATTACTATGGCAACACATCCAGAATATTGCTGTGCGGAGAGCTAGAAGTCACGAACAATGATTCTTCATTATCTGCTCAAAGTGTTGTATCCAAACCTCTCTTGACAGCTGAGATAAGACCACCATCACCAATATTTTCTCATCTCAGCAAGTCCTCGACTGTATGCACATGAATGTTATGTAAATAATGAAACCGATAAAATGACACATGGAGCCACGCATTATTAGATCAAAGGGATCCTGTCCTTGAAGTCAGTGTTTGAGCACCATATTCTGTCTAACTTTAATGTGTATTCTGAAGGTTTCAGAAGGTGCTGTAACTTAAAGCCTCAGATGATGTTACAATAAGTGTTTGCTGTTTGTTGCAAAATAATCAGTAATTGAATATCAATGCAAATAGGATTAAGTTGTTATCCGTAACATTTGGTTATAGCCTAAAAGTAATATGATTATTGGGTAAATTGTTATCCTGTTACCAATTTATATGCAAGTTCATTTATAAGCCTTTGTATATCTCAGTGTTATTGATTTGCTGTATTTATATTTTCTACTCCAATACATTAAAGGGAAATAAAACTGTTTATTTCAAGAGAGCTGTAATACAGAAAATAATGTGTAGCAAGATAGAATGTAGAATACACTTAACACAGAAAATTAACATTGGTTTTTGTAGATTAAATACATGGTCTGATGACACTCAAATGAAAGTGAAGAATGAACGCAAAAAAAACCCAATCCTGTATCCCCCAAAGCAAGATCTTCTACTGTTCTACTAGCACATATAAATCATCTTGCATTAAAGCCTCATTCGACATTCTTTCTATGAGGAAGGAGTTGTCCGTATCGGTGAAGTATGTCCAATTGTTCAGGAACTGAATGCCAGACTTAAAGAACATTGCTGTAACAGCTCTCACAATGAACGATCCCACGGTGCAGAAACATGTTGTAAAGAAGATCTCCCATCGGTTTACTGCAAATACCGCACTTCAGAAAGCAAAAAGAAAGAAATTGAATATGCGTCCTCTTTAAGGCATGTTGTCATATGTTATTACGTGTGGTCAGGTAACATTTCATACAAACAAACAAGACGTCTCATACAAATTGCTGAGGTTTCTACATTACTAACATCTTTGTGTGAGCAGGTATAGTAACGTACCTTGAAGCAGGATGGGTGACATGATATGTTCATGTGCTCAATGGTAATCTTGTCGCTTCCCACCAGTTTTCCGCAGTATGTGCAGGGACTTTCTTTCTGGCTAAAGAGACAAAATGAGGCTGTTGGTTAGGGATCATATGACAGAAAGCCTACTTTCATCATTGTCCAATAAGGAAATGACATTGTTCTAACTGTCATCCGTAGGGTGTGCATGTAACCCCACGTTCATTAATAAAACGACGTGAAAAATTGTGTACCACATTTAAATGTTTTATGCATATGCAACTTTTAAACATCAGACCCCAGCTCATAAATCCAAAACTGAACAAAGTCATTTGGAAGATAGAAAGACTTTTAGATTTTCTGGCTAAAAGGGATTTAAACTCGTAGAAATGTGCGAGGACCCACGGCTCTGCCAGGCTTATTGCTTCATCATTTATTCTGTCATCATTTCCTCGCCCCTTGGCCTTTTCCAACCTGTATGATTTACTTTCTTCTACCGAACACAAGAGAGAATAATCTTCGATAGAAAATGTCTGGTCCCCATTGTCATGCACTGGTTTTGTGTCCATCACTAGGGACACAGGGTTTTGGGATACCAATATTCCTTTGAAATTTCTCGTTTTCATGTGTCATACAGGTTTCAAGTGTCAAGAGAGTGAGTAGATCAGAGTTGTTCATATCTAGGTGTTTCCTTGAATGACAATGTTAGATTAGTAAATTCATTAACTAACAGGAAAAACCAGTGAGCAATATTGTTTTTTATCCTTAAATAATCCTTGTTAAAGTTACTGAAATGTGTTAATGTCATAACTGACGTGAAAGTGACAAATGATGAATACAGCTGTGCTGTGGTTATGTATGATTATACAGAAATGTTACCTTGAGTAGTAACTCGGGCTGCTGTAATTGTAGCTGGAGGTTGATGAAGACACATAATCAGAGCTGCTAAGACAGGGAAGACTTTCATGAATAAGTGTTACATCAATAAGACATCCTTAAGTATGTTCTGCTCTGTACACCAACTTTCATTTACAACAGTTTTAGTTGAAGCATGTAAAAATTGACAATAAATAAGCAAATTCTTAAGTGGCATGCTTGTAAAATGCAATGCACCAATTTACCATGTGATTGATAAGTTATAACACAAAAAAACCTTTTCATATCTGAAACAATAACCGGGCTAGTATTATGTGTTCGTTATTTCTACAAACACTTTTGTAACCTAAAGGCCAGTTAAAGTCATCCATAAAATCTAAGATAAGAATTATTGCATTTACCTGCCACCAAAATCGGAATTGTTCAGATATTCTTTAACGTAGACGAAGCCCCTAAAACCCAAAAAAAAAACAGCAGTCATTAAACGACGAAACATTAAGGATACAACAATAAAGTTCTATTAAGACATTGAATGATTTCATACTTCTTAGATTCTGGTTCTGGTAACTTCGTTTGTTCAGCACTTTCCACGGTGTTGGTGCTGGTTGTGCTACAAAACAGTCGGGATTATATCGGTGAGATTGCATGACATGCACAACAGAACGCTTCTATTTGCCTTCATTTATTCTGGTTTGGTATAATTAATAGTATTGTTCATTTAGCATTTTAGTATACTGAAATATTGTCTTTTGTTAAAGGGTTGTCTTTACAGGGCACATGTACAGATAACAATAGGTAACCCAAGACATAATGAAGGGCTTTGCTTGTGCGGTTGTCCTAGAAAACCTGCCCAAATGTCTCAGTGTCTCATTTCTTAATATTGAATGCAGATGTGAGGTAGGAAAATCAGGTTTAGCCCATGAACCCATGCATGTATGACTAATATGTATTGCACATAGTTTGACCGGCCTGGATGATTCAATAATACAATTAACATTCAACCTTTAAGGATTATATTTTATTATAAAAGCACAAATTAGAGTGTATAGGGAGGGTAACACCCGAGCCCAGGTTTACATCATTTGTTTAATAGATCATACATTTTACTGATTCATACTTGTTTCGCAGATAAGGACATTTCTATGATCAATAAAAAAATTGTTGATGGCCTGAGCCCAGATGTAGGTTATTTGTAACTATTACTGAAAAAATGAAAAATCTGATCATAGAAGAGTAGAATTGGTATGAAGAAGTTGGCGGGTATATGTCAGTGATCTGTAATGAAGTTTATTAAATAAAGAACAGCTCTTACCTTTCCATGTTCAAAGTCCAATTCCTCCTGTAAATAAATCAGATGTTACTTATAGAATGATTGAAATGTTGTGTGATGTTAGTCTTCTCTCTGGAGAGATATTTTATTGTGTGTAAGGTGTATTGTGAGTTTTTATAGACAGCTCAGGTGGAGTTTTAGGGTTGGGTTTGACTCAAACTGATACCTCCTTCATACATTAACCCATTATTGGCTTGCTTTGACGATATTCATGTGAAATATTTAAAGTTGATCTTGTATAGATTGTTTCTCAAAATACCTATTAGTGTTAATAGGGATGACATCCTCAGCCAGAGAAACCAAAACATCTGGGGACATGCTATAAATGAAAGCAAAAAGATTAGGAATCAAACTGCCGTGTTTGACATTGCAATAAACATAATGGGGGAAAAAGAGTTCAACTCACTCTTGATCCACATTTTTGGGACTCTGATAGCGAATAGTTGTATCTGTTGCGCTGCAGGTTAAAATCATTATCTTTTCTTTATCAAGAAGAAAACATAGAAAGATGAAATCATTCATTAAAGCCCAGTTACCTGCTGGTGGAGTCTGACAGTTGATCTGAATACCACCCAGGACTGTGAGAGAGAAAGAGAGAGAGTGATATAGAGGTTGTTTAACATTAGGAAACCTCAAAGTCAAGATGAAATCATCACCTCTTTGTTGGAAGATTCCCTACTGGAATTGGATCAAAAGGATCAGCGGAGCTGAAATACAGAACAGTTTAAACAGAGCTCAGAAACAGTCATCTGTTGTATATAAGTTGATACGTAACAGAACTGCATTTGACCAAAGCCATGCCACTTTATTTTTAAGGTTACCATAGTACCATAGCTAATGTTGCATATGAGCATTTATGTTCTTTAAGGATTGGACGGTTTTAATCCTCACACTAAGATGCCAAAATGATATGGAAAATATATCCGAGACATAATAATTTCAAAAAGAAAAGGAATTCTGCAGTACCTCTCATAATCTGTTGTGTTTTTGACAGTGGTCCTGCTATAGGTGTAGTCAGAGCTGATTCTGAAAGGGATTTTACATTATTGTCAACATGAACATGCACTTTTACACACACACATATATATATATATATATATATATATATATATATATATATATATATAGAAAAAAAAGATTAAAACCTGGTAGCACTGGTATTGATAGGGATGACATCATCAGCGAGCAGGTCCACAGCCCTCTCAGTCTTCTTTGTGTTGGACAGGAAACTGTAAAAAGAAATCAACTGTGTGGCATTGTTTCCAACTTAAATGACTCAAATGATAATTCAATAAGATTTGAATGATGTGATGAATTCATATATTTTATGCTGGAATTTTATTTGTACTTCTATAGCTCTTTTACAACAGCATTTAGGTTATCGGCCAGCCAAAATAATGCATCTAGTAGAAGTCTACTATAGAGCCCTGCATTTCAGCCTGAGATCGACGGGTCCGACAAATTTACCCTCATAGGGAAGGCTTTGGGACAGTTTTAATATATATTTTTTTACGCTCCCATTCTCCAAAGATGCTTTAAAACCACTCCCGCAGACTCGTGTCCTGATCACTCCAGACAACGCTTATGTCCATTACACGTTATATTTGGAACTGTTTGGAAAGTGGTGACACAGGGCTACATGTAATTATGATATATGCATCATCTGTTTTTTTAAAAATACATAAATGACTGTAGAAAAGAAAAAAACCTTTGAAGGACTATAGCAGTCTCTTTCAAATTATGCATTTCAATAAGCAATTCAAAGTAGTGGGTTATTAAACAACACGCTGTGCCTTAACCACATAGATAAAGTATTTTAATCACTGTTTTTTCTTAATTAATGTAATAAAGAAATGAAAAAAAAGAAATGAAAAAACAACCTAATCTATTTTAATGGATGCAAAAGTTTAAACCGTCTCATGGTTGAAATAAATGCTGTACACCGTTGTGCATTGTCTGCAATTAAACTGTGTAATAACGAAAAATACTACACACATTTTTATAAATTTACTTAATAATAAAACTTTAACTTTAATAATGAAATTAATTTGCCATTTAAATAAAATAGAATGATTTTAATGTCTGGCTTTGTAAATGAGAGGTAAAAACCCATGTCAAATAAAAATGGGTTCAAGTGGGGCTCTGGCTGAGATTCTGATAGGCTGTTGGAACAGGGCCTGAGCATCTTGGGCGAGGGCTTTAATTTGGGGCATGTGCAGGGCTTCGAGGCTACCTGGTTAGTATGGACTGTTCTCCTGAATACAGTTTTCTTGCTATTTCATTGGTAAGATATTAAAGATAGAACACAATATGGATAACAACAAAGGATGATCATTAAACATCCCAGATTGTAAAAATAAAGCAATATGACATTTGCGAAATAAATGTTGAATATAAGGTCGAATAATAGAAATGTTTTACATGTTATAATTGGTAAGTGGATTTTATGTGCATGTACAGCCTCTCTCACCTGTCACCCGTAAGTAAGTCTTGACTAAGGAGATCAAGTTCAGCTTTCCTGCAGGATGAACAAAAACAGCCAGAATTATGAGCTGAAATCGGCACAGACTTTCGTAAAGCTCCAGTGCCAACTACTGGACTGTAACAGAGCAGAATCTCTACTGACCTAATGTCAAATATCAAACATGTTGTCATTTTACATATGAAAGAAAAGTTTAGGTAAAGGTGATGAGTAAATAACAGAGGTAACACCGCATATCACTGTGTCATACGAACCTCTCAGAAAGATCCAGAAGCTCGTCATTCTTCATACCATTTCTCTCTTCCGGTTCAGGATCCGTTCTGACACAGCAAAGAAATGCAGAATATATGAAATATATATATTTTCACAATCTTTTTTTTAAATCCAAACCTTCAAAATCCCTTCCCTTTTTTAACATACAAAGCTTTTTTTCACTCTGTTGCACAGACAATGCTGAACATATTTCCGTAAAGAAATTTTCAGCAAAAAGTGCCGTAAAATACAAATTGTCATGTGAAGGAATCAGATCATCTTGTACCTGGCAGGCTCTGTACTGAAGGATATCAGGGTGTCTGAGAGGGCTGTCAGGCTGTCAACACTGCAACAGGATAACAAAAGCCCAATGAAGCAACATCAGGACAGAGCATCATTCATGTTTGTTAGATCTCATTTCTAAAGGCAGGGTCTACGATTTTTCAAAAGTCCTTTGGAGTCCCAAAAGAATCGTGTAGCCAATCTGGGAGCAACGTATGATGTTCAAAAAAGGATGTATGGGCCATTGGTGGTTTTAAATGTCAACATTGACCACTGGAAATTGTAGACCCTGCCTTTAAAATTCTGAATCTGAAGTTATGTGCATTTCATTGAAAGGATTTACCTTTTCTCGGAGGTTGGCTCGGGCTTTGGTTGAGATGCTTGTTTTGTCGTCTCAGACACTGTTTTAGCTGTGGATTTGGTCGTTGTTGTAGATTCAGTTTCATTAACTTGTTTCATTTCCGCCTTGGTTTTGGGCTCAGTTTGTATGGCAACTTTGCTGAGGGACTTCGGTTCAGATTTCGATTCAGTTACTGTTGTAGTAACAGTAGTTTGTGTTGTAGATTTAGTATCAAACACCCGTTTCAGATCTGCTACGGGTTTGGGTTCAGTTTCTGTTTTACTTTGTGTCGTCACTTTGGTCTCAGCCAGTGGTTTTGCTTCCGATTCGGTTACAGTAACCGTAGTTTGTGTTGTCGATTTAATTTCAGACACTTGTTTAACGTCTGACGTGGATTTGGGTTTAGATTCCGCCACTGATTTGAGTTCAGCAGAGGGTTTGGTTTCGGTGGCTGTTTTAAGTGATGTATGATTAGGTACAGATTTAGTTTCAGGTGGTACTGGTGGGGCAGGAGTTTCTTTATTGCTCGTCTTAACACTGGCGATACAGCAGAAAAGAAAATAAAGATACAGGTATAAGAAATCAACAATGTGATTTTGCGGTCGATGAATGTTGTGCGGTTTACCTTTTCTGTGGGACGGATGGAGCAGGCGCTGTTGTGTCTGCATCCTCATCATCACTTATGACAACTCTATAAAACACACATGTATTTAGATGAGGGTCAAGACATCTAAATCATTTGGTCGGTTTGTGCGAATGATCAATGTTCTGGGTACCTTGTAGCGACAAAAGAAGTACTTGTCTGGGAAGAGCTGATCGGTTTCTCTGAAGAGCTGGAATAGTTTAACATGACGTTAGGTGAGATATGCCTGCATCAGACTTATTATATAAAAAGACTCCATGGAACATGTTAAAAATATATTCTGCTATTGCTCTGTACAATTCCAAAGCAAAATATAGATGCAGTATGACACAATCTTCAATAACTTTACCATGATAGGGTAAAAAATGAGAACATTTTGGTGCTTAAGTTTGAAAAGGACTTTCAGTACTTTAGTTAAGTTCAGTTAAGATTTGTAATCATAAGTCTCTACTTTCATCAATAACTTGACCATGAAACTTACTCGTATTTCTTTGCAGCTGACAGAACATAGGACCGCCGGCTGGCCGCTGATCCCTTGAGGACACTGCTAGCTGCCTCTGTCCTGCACACACAAACATGAAGATTATGTGTTTTTTAGGAAGAGCGTTCATACGTCATATAGCATTTAGAAAGGTACCACGGGATGTCTCCAACCTTTTTTCTATGTCCTCTTCGTTCAGAGCAGACTGCACGGTCGTCTCGTTGCTGACTCGAACTGAGTGCGGAGCTCTGGAGGAAAGTATTCAAAGATGAAGATGTGCTCAAAGAGCCCGAGTCCATATGTACGATTATTTGGCTCACTTACATTTTTTTGTAACCATCAGAAGGTTTTTTGGAGAAGCTGTTTACTCCACTTGGATAAGAGAGAGAGAGAAGGAGAGAAAATATATATATATTAAATTTTTTTGTAATACAATCTCATCTAATACAAAGAGTAAAACATCCATGTTATGATTAATCCAGTGCCCATATCTACATCCAGTGTTTGATTAAGTGTTTCTATAGTCAAAAAGCAGAGTGATTACAGATTGAAGAAGGATTTTGCTTACGCATATCCATTGGCTGATGAAGCTGGTTTGGTATCAGTTTTGGTGAAAACACCTCTGTAAAGTAAAGTATCGCATGTGAGGTAAACCAAGATACGCGCAGGGTTTAAAACTTAACTACGTGATATAAATATATACCTGATCAGGTATCCAGATGACGATGTTTTTGATCTGTGAAATGAAATTTGTGTGATTTTTATTATTTGTCATACAGTCACAGTTTGCATAGTTTGACATACAAATTATTAATATATTAATGATGTTTATTATATCTGAACCATATTCCTTCCTGTAGGCAAGCAATTTGTCCTATCAACACGAACTACGCATTGGCAAATTACCCTGCTTTAAAAGTGTGCTGAACAGAGAAAACTATTTTAACCTGAGCTTTATTTATATAATATATATATATATATATATATATATATATATATATATATATATATATATATATATAAGAGATCATTATATTCAATCTAACACCCTAAGTGCCATGATTGAAACTGTGCCCGTTAATGAGATTTCAGCTTTTATGGTCAGCAGGCCCAGCGAAACGGACGGATCTGAAATCTACCAACCTATTATGTCAATAGTTTGAAAAACACATAAAATAATATCGTTGATTTCTAATGTAGCTACTGCCTTCATGCACTGCAGTAGTGATACTAATGATGCAAAACCGGATGGAGTGTTTAAAACATGCCGCTAAATATCGCCAAATATTTATGTAGTGCCTGGATGGGACTCTGAAATTTGGAATTAGTTATATTTTAAACCAATGTTGTGCCATCAATATTGGATCCGACAAGAATCAAGAATCCGACAAGAATCTGCAGTGATCTCAAATGAGGAAAGTATTTGTATGTGTCAGTATTGTGTAGTGAGAGATCGCTCAATATGTCGCGATTGCGTTCAGACGTTTCAGCTTACATGGGTATTACAGGCTCCCACTGGATTTAAAGGGACGATAAAAACTAGATCAGACAGAAATCCGCTGCTATCTTGTGTGAGTAATATATTTTTGGCTATGCTGCATTACTGCGTTGTTGAATCGCTTGATATGGTGTGATTATGTGTAACACACATGTCCAACCAGATTCAAAGAAGCTTCAACATAGCTTTACTATGCAAAACTCCTTTCCCATCATAGAAGTAAGTGTTTATGTCAGGTCTTTAATCTGACACACCCATTAAAGCAGATCGATTCTAGACCTCAAAACCAGGGTAGAAAATGGCATATTACTGATTGATTTGAATAAAAACCACGCAATCATCACAAGTAGACGTCAGACTCAAAATATATTAAGAAGAAAATTCAGTTCATCACATCTATAAACTTCAACCCAAATTAAAATTCTGTCATCATTTAATCAGCTTTGTTTCTGAAAACCACAGAAAGATATTTCGAAGACTGCTTGTAACCAAACAGTCTTTGGACCTCGTTGACTATCATTTCCAAAATTCCTTTGTTCTGTTGAACCCACGAACAAGGACATTTAAAGAATGTGGGACAAGGGCTCACTACCATGGAAATTGTTCCTATTACGATAGTCAGGGGGTCCAAGAACTGTTTGGTAACAAGCTTTCATCCAAATGTCTTTCTCAGTTCATTTATACAAGTTTGGAACAGCTAGAGACATTCAAGACAACATGTGCAAAATTTTGGGGTGCTTTATCCCACGAAATGATGTTCAGATTTAAATTGCTTCACAAAAAACACACCGGTGTATAATGATGGACTGATCGCTCTTCTGTTTATGGTATAAACATAATCTAGATTTCTGTAACCTATCACCTGCTCTATGAAAGTCAAGTTTTACAAAGGTTATGTATCTCTGGGAAATTCTTGTGGGTTTGACACACCACGATGTCAGGTGTTGTTTTTGTGATGAAGACATAAATTGAGATTGAAAATGAAGACTAAGAGATGACACATGCAATACATTTAAAGTGTCAGTGTCAATCTTGGTTATAAAATGAACTACTATGGGAGGAGAATTAGAATGGAAGAGACGTCTTCCCTCCCTTGAGCAACCCTTCAAAGCCCCAAGGTCACGCAACATAATGGATTTACTTTTAGACTTCAATTTAAAAAAAAAAACTACGTTGGTTTAATAGATTGTTTAAGCTGGTATCAAACAAATCAACAGATTTTGGTCAAACCCGTTTGGTTACCGTTCATACAGGATAGTGTGCGTAAGCCCATGGTCGGTTTAAAAGAAAACTTTTTCCGCATCATGTTAATGCTTGGTGGAGGTGAAGTAGTATTTGAACAATGATCAGATGAACTGTGATCAGAAAGACATCAAACATGACTTACAGGCGGCTTCGAAACGCAGAAATCGGGATGTAAAAAAAGAACAAGCGCATAAATGGGCTTGCATGGATAAGACACGACAACCTCAAACCACTCAGACCAACAATTCATCACAACATCATCATGACACTAAACTTTTCCAACAATGAGACCATCCATTCAGCACAAAGCATGAACTGTTCACACAAACCACATCACAAGGATCAACTCCGTACGCTGATTTGCACTCTAGAACAATTCATGCGGAAGTAAGAAGAACCTGAGAGTCTTAAAGTGGCTGCATATGGCATGTAGTACAAGTAATAGGGCTCAAGCAGGGTGTTTGTACTTCTCCGTGTTGCTTGTGAGCAGATGATCTGTAGACGTAGGCGTGGAAACAGGACTTGTTTCTTCAAACACGCCATTGGAGCGGTTTGCTCGCACCTCGGCAATCCTACAAGGAGAAGAAATTGAGTCAAACCTGTCCGATACTAGTGTCTCTAGCTACACATTTTCTTTAGACCATCCCATTTTGTGTTTTATTTGTCTCATACCACGGTTTCTCTTTATCCTCTTGCTCAAGTTTCTCTTGCTGCCTCTGTATCCAGCTGTTGTCTCCTTTCAGAGCAGTTCGGACTTTCGTGGTCTTTAAAACCGATTGTCGGTCCCCCTCTACAAACAAGACGGTTCAGAACATAGAAGGAACGTGAGATGCAAAGACATTTTTAAAGCAAAAGGGATTTTGAAGCAATGCATGACATGCAGCACAACAGGATTGAACCGTGTGGCGTGCTCGATCGTAGGGGTTCAAGTTAGATTGGAATGCCATGAATTACTATTGTAATGTGAAAAAAAACTTACCACCAGACATTTTGGTAACGCTTTCTTCCAAAATTCCCTTCAATGATTACCTGCATTAAGAAAAGGAGTAAGCTTTAATAAAAACACAATTTAATGCTCAAATACAATGGTAGAAATGCACGACATTTACTGTGGACATATTAGAATTCTTTAATCATAAATGAAAGGAAATACCATTTTATTTATGTAGGAAATCCCTAAATATCAAGGACATTTTAAATAATAAGTCTGTATTTATTTCCATTGTCCGTAAATCAAAATGTGTACCTGTTTTTTTGCTTAATTTGATTCACAATGAACAAAGAAGCAATTGTGGGGTTTTTTAGTATTTTTTTGTGGCTTTTGCGTTTTTCAGTGGACACTAACCAGGAAATCACTCGGTCAGAGACAGGATGGCCTGGCCAGGGAACCACAGGCCGCAAGTTGAATTGGTATTAACCAACATTAACACAGAAAAAATGAATAATGCTGTAAACGCAATGTTCTGGTAAAGTGTTAGATGAACGTCATTTAAATTTAGAGTGCCTTGATAGAAATTACAGTTTGTCAGAGTCAGTCTGTGTTTTATTGTTGTATCAATCGTCCACGTTTTTAAAGCCAAACTCTGGTTTCAGCAAAGGGGTTTACGTCTATAAGGAAACTGACGTTAAGAAATGAAATCGCTATAACAAAAGTAATACATGCCCCAGTCAATCCTATGGTTTCAATGTGAGTCATCCAACCATCCCGCGAGAACCTTTCATTAAAAGCATGTAAGAGTAATTCAAGGTTACCTTCTAGATCTCTTGCAATCTTCACTGTAAACCATAAAGTATTGATTGTACTAGCTTCAATAACAGTCATTGTTAAATTTAACCCACAAGCATTTCCTTTATCTAGATTCTTTTAAGCATGTCAAAGGTAAGATTCACAGCTATCAATCCTGTGGGTTGTAGATGTAAACCATTACGAGAAGATTCCAGAGTTGCATTATCATAATCATGCGGCAGAGCCTGTCCATCCACTTCAGACGGAAAACATCCATCGGCGGTGTAGTGATCAACAATGCTCCTACGTCCCATCAGCTCTGTCATGTTCTGAATCTTCAACATGACCAAGAGCCTTATACATCCGATAGTGCTTTAAGTAATCTGCTGAATGCATGCCATACAAATCAAGTAAACTTTATTTCCATACTAAGTTGTACCTGTATCAGAAAGGCTCAATATATTATAAATGTACATGATGAAAAAAAACAAAGCATCAGGGACTCGACACAGCCCCCTGGGCCAAACACTTCCCTTTCCCAAACATTATTCCCATAAGAACAATGAGCTTTGCTCCATGGTGACACAACGTGATCTCAAGTGTAAACACAGTTTATGGAGGAGAACGAAGTGACAATTACAAGTGAAAGCCAAAGAGTCGCACAAAGTCAAATACACTTTCACCCGAGATACTCGTTTACCGGTACAGACACACAAATATATGAGAGATTAGATAAGAAGAAAGTGTATTTCGACAGCGCATTAAACACACTGTTAAAAGAAATGTGTTAATATAACAACGCACTGTTTGTATTGTGCTTACGTTGTATTGACTTTGTATAAAGCAAATAAAAGGGACCTGTTAAAAAATAACAGTTGTGTTGTCCTGAACTGAACACAAACTGTTTCAACACAACCATGTTTTGTATAAAACAGCAAACAAGACACGAAAACGGTTGTACGAAACACCCGAAATACAGCAAAAATGTACATTGGGTAGTTGTGACAGAACACTATACTTTCACACCTTGACATTTCATGAAAAAGCACAGGTGACTTACCTGGTCGGGACGGGTGTCACTTAGCTTTTGGATCACAGATGCACAGAGCGGTTCTAGAGAAAGGCTTGTGAGCTCTCGGCACGATGAACACACACTGACACACACAATGTGTTTGGTGACAGCTGTCTTCTTCAGCGAGCAGGTACGGGCGTGGGCACAGACCTGCCCAGCCAGTCAGGGAGGCCTAGCCAACCAAACCTAGGTGTGTTCCTGCGTATGTGTCTATATAACTCAATGTTATGGGTGGAACAGAAAGTGTGCAACTTGCATACAAGTTTGTATTGACTTCTAATGGACTTCATGCTGATATAGAGCTGCAGAGGACAATGACTGGAAGTGATGTCATACTGACTGAAACGTGTCTGCATTGAGATCTGGTTCTCCTGCCCACTCAATGCTCAAACCAGCATCAGTCAATCACAGAAACTGGTAAGATTGGCATCTTTAAGGTCTGGTAAAAGCATTCAATGTGTCTTGTGGGACACCAGCAAGAAGAAAGCATTGGATCTGGATGCAGGGTAAATTGGTTTTAATCTTTGGCATTTTTTGCAGCAGACAACATCTTGCAGGTTTGTTTTAGATTAATTGATACATTATTTAATATTAAAGTATTTGTGATTAATATAAGAAAAACTTTAAGTCTAGCTAAACCATTTGTGTTATATTATTTTCTACAGGCCCAAATTAACTGCTGTCCATTTGATCCGATCTTTTTATTTTCACGGAATACTTTTTGAAGTAATATTTATTGAATAACATGTATTACAACCCTGCAGTTTTAAATATGTCAGATTTACAACTTAAAATTACGTGTCACTTTTTTTCAAGTATGAAGAACTATTTAGAGTGAAACGAAACGACTCTCACATGAAGTAAGGACAGCTTACAACACCAAACCCCTACATGAACGTCTCAATGTTTAGTCAAGGTGAACGTTTGACTCGGAGTTCCTTAATGAACGTTCTGGGACCAATACAGTCCGGTCTGTTAAGATCAAGTGGGGTGTGTGCTGTCTCTAGGATACTCACTAACCCAGTGAATAGCACTTGCTGCCATCAGACACATACACACCCCTTAGAGGCTTCTTGCAGTTTCATTCTAGGGACAGGAACAGGTTGGACAACTGTGAGTCATAGTGATAATGATTCATATCTGTAAGTGGGGAATGTCAACTATCCGAACAACAACCCCACCACCCATCCAACGCCTGGTAGAGGAATTGCAAAAATTCATCTTTGCTGAGATATTGCTAGCATTTGTGCCATGTAATGCTCGAGGACCAATAATAATGTTGACAAATATGCAAAAACTTCTTTGAAGACAAAATGCATATATTTAGATGGTTGCAAATTCAGAAATGTAGTGAATTTTATGAAAATGTATCCTAAATACTATCATATTTGTATTGTGGCTTTATTTTTCAACCTCTAACATGCCATTTTACATCAACCACAAACCACCAAACATAATTTCACCCCACACTCTGTGATTTACGCCCCAATCCAGGGGTGAGGAGGGAATGTGGACACTGTCATCTGAAGTTTAACAAAACACTGGAATGAAAAATGTGATCATACCCAAAAGCTTCCCTTTAAAAGAATGATTATAACACACACAGAAACTACAAGTTTTGTTATCAAGATGAATCTTATTGTGACCTTTTCTACTTCATGAGGGCTGAAAATTAGTCAGTAAATAAAATACAGCACACACAGATTTTTGTTCTCACAATCCAATCAATTCTGAAGCATTCTAATGTTTTATGAAATGCAATGTAAATATAACCTACTGTACAGTACAGTTAACATTGGTAGTCCAGAGGCAAATGTTCATATTTCATCTGAAGAATCATGCGAGCCAACCTCTAGGGTTTTTTTGAGTGTTGAAGTAAAAATGATTTACGCTCCATTCCGCAGATGAGGATAACTCTCTACTGTGCGTGCAATTGCTTCTTTCAAAGGGACCACAGGCTTATAACCCATGTCCTGCTTGGCGCGGGCACAGCTGTAGTAATGATGTGTGCCGGCCAGAGCGACTCTCATGGGAGTGAAGGTGGGTTTGATCTGGACCAGGGGCCGCAGTATGAAGGCTACAAGCCACAGAAGCAGCGCTATTCCATAAACCAGCATGTAAGGCAAGTGATACTGCGGTGCCTTGTAACCAAGACCCACCAAAATCTCTGACATGAAGTTCCAGAAACACACTGGCTCATCATTAGTTATGTGGTAAGCCTGTTAGTAAGATATAGAGAAGTAAATTTATGAGTCAATCATGTCTTAGTGTAAGCTTACAAGAAATCATTCAGAGGTGCTTAATTAAAACTTTAGTAAAACTATTATCAGTGCAATCTCTTCAAAATTTTCATCTCAAATTTTTCACACCTTTATTTAGACATTTATATACTTTGCGTTCAAGCATTTTCTTAGAAAATCAGTCAAACTTGTATGTGATCACATGGCCTGTTTACACTGAAAACACACGCTAGACTAAATTATGACTGTACATCTATAAAGTACAAAAATATTTTACTATATCTTTTTAATATTCCATACCTGACCGCAAAGTGGGGAATCTGCCTTCAGGCGTTCAGCTGCTAAAATATGCCCATGAACTACATTCTCCACATAGGTGAAGTCCACGAGGTTTGATCCGTCTCTGCATATAAAGAACAAAGCACTCTGTGAAAACATTCATTTCCTTCCATTTAATATAACCGAACACAAGCACACAATAGCCACTTTCAAAGAATACCACAGTCAATGACTTAACACTTTATTGAGAGCACATAACCAGTTTGTGCAATTAACAAAATCCAAATACTTCTAATGGATACAAAGCAGATGATAATTTCCCAAACATTGCACATTGTATTTAATGGATTGCAAGATGGATCATGTCCATTACAGATAACCGGTGCCACAAGCTAGATTTAAAACAGGGTTACAGACCACAGCCACGAATTGTAGTGACATACTGCAATCTAGTGGATTCAAGAGGTACAAACAGGTCTGTACAGAGTAGATGTGCACCGGGTAAAAAGGTAATGTTGCTCACCCGATGATGAACTTCATCTTTCCTCTGCGGGCAGTGTCCACTAGAATGGGCACTAACTGTGGGTCCCTGGGGCCAAAGATGCCATGAGGACGGATCGCGACAGTAAGAAAACCCTCTTCCTTACTGCAGGCCTCCAACACCAGCTGAGCAGAGAGAGAAAGATTATTTAAAAAAAGTTTTAACCATGAAAGCTCACTGATTGTTCATAGAAAAATATACGGACAATACTAACTGCAGTTATGACCACTTTAATCTGAGCAAAAGGATATTTCACATAGGTAAAGAAAGTTCATGGTAAAGTTTAAATTCTGTCAACAGTGTGATAGATTCGAAAACAGCTGGCAGGCGAAAAAGTGCATAATAATAAAATGGGCAGTTTTTAAAAAAAGTAAATCCTTGTTGTGTTGAAATGCTGATTCTAGGCCATTCGTCTTCCATCTTCGGACTCGGACTCTGTTCAGCCTTATCTAGATTATTGTTACTAGAAACTTGTTCATAAGGTGTCATAAACACAGAACAGAGAGAGGAAAACTACAGCTTTACAGCAACATCTTGTGTCGTTATTTATAAACTTGAGAATAAGACCATTGAACATACATCTACTTCACTTACTATATTCAACTTGTGATGAAATAACAGTAAGAAAACAGACAAGAAGTATCAAGAATGACATACAATACAAAAGTCCCTCCCTTGTATGTCGCTTAGGATACAAGTGTCAGCTAAATGACTAAATGTCAATGTAAATGACTTAACACTTGTTTTGTGTCCCAACTCCCAACAAAAGAAGTGCACAGGAACTAAAGGTTTTTGTCATCCTTCCAAGTATCTTTGTTCATATTTTGCAGTAGAAAGTCAAAAAGGTTTAAAAAGACAAAGAGGTTGAGAACATGAAGGCAGAATTTTTGCTTTAGATAAATAATCCTCAAATGTATACCTTTTCCTGTTGGATCTTGGTCTCTGTGTAATAATCAATTGGCCTTTTTGCATAGGGCAAATCCTCTTTACCATTCTTGATGTCAGTTCCTTCAAATACCACACTAGCACTGCTGGTTAAGACCAATTTCTGTGAAAAAAAAGGCCATGGATGTTACCAACAATATTTACTTGCCGTTTTGGAAAAAACTAAAAATAATACTTTGTTTGTTATTGTAAAATATTTTGCAATATCACAAAAATCTCAATGCTGAATTTGGATCATTCTAATGAAATCACTAAATTATCATAGCGGCAAAGATTTGATTTATGAAACATGTATTTATAAAACAGCTATTTATTGTTGCTGTTGTTTCCTTTATAAAAGTCAAGTCCTGAATGTAATATAACCGTAATATAATTTTAATATAAATTACCGTAATATAATTTTATATAGGATCTGCATTTTCACAGTTTAAACAACATTGTACATCAAAGCGACAATTTTAAAGAGAACAAATTTCACTGCAGTCGGCTGTAACATTTTCAAGATATATTCTAGCTTCTGAGTAATAACATTGGAACATTTATTACAAAATTGTAAAGGCTTTTTTAAAGGTTAAAGCCAATATTAAAGGTTACAGGGTAGTTATTTACATTACATCACAGTACAGTTTTCCTAAATGGTATTTCCAACATGTATGGAGCTCTTTATGTGATGGGTGCTGTACTCTCTACTCATACCTGTACACCTGCTTCACGGCAGGCCTGTATTACAGTACGCGTGCCATCAATATTGACCCGCTGAAAGAGAGCCCGGTCATCGCTGGCCGGAGCAGGCGAGGCACAATGAAACACTATAGACACATCCTTCAAAGCCATCAGCAGAGCCTAAATAAGAGAGATGATCGTTAGCAGGTGAAAACATCGTATCATTCTGCATCACAGTGGACGGAAGCTCACGTGTTTGTCACAGAGGTCTCCCTGGTGAAAGGTCGCTCCCGGAAGATCATAAGTCTGTCTAATATCAAACACAGCTACCGCATATCCTTTGTCCAGCAAACGCTCGACAAGGTACCGGCCGAGAAAGCCGGATCCCCCGATGACAGCGCACCGCTTGTTGCCCTGCAAGGAAAACGTTCACAAGTTCATTCATGGGGATAACTCAGATTTCTCATATTCCAGATAAACTCGACTCTATAGATGCACAAGCATGAACCTTTAATGAAGTCAAAAGACATTTTGCATTATTATCATTTCATAAGAATGATATGCTTTAGGATAGCTCGAATGGGGGGAACTTTATATCTCTCAAAGAAAGTTTCTGCTCCAACATCTGGACTAAATACAACAGACGTGCAGAACACAATTCAATAATATCTTTAAGATTGTATCACCAGTCTGTGCCCATCATCTCCATCTTGACATGACATAACAAGCATGTCTTAAGATATTCACAAGGATCTCAGACAGGGCCTTACTAAGGCAACACAGAGACATAAAGGTTTGATCTTAACACTTTATTCTTAACAATGGGATTTAAAATAAGACATTTTATGAGTATGGTTCATCAATATTCAGCAGTTAATGCAGTGCATGCAGAAACACACAAAATAACCACAAAAAATACAGATATTAATAAAGTTAAAAATAAGTTTTTTTTATTATTATTTTTTTATTATTATCATATTTTTCCATATATGTCTGAGCAACAGAAGTGTTTATAAAAGGATAAAAACAATAAATAAAAAAGAAAAACATGCAATAAAATAAGATGTTTAATGAGGTTATACTCACAGGTCTTATACGAGTTGCCATGTGTGACACTTCTGTTCAACAACAAGCAGCTCTGTTAACATTCACAATCACGAATAAAGAAATAAACTCTGCTCACTATTGTGTGTCAGTCACTACAAGTGTGCACAAAGTGAACTTCACTACTGAAACTCTCTGAGGACAACATGAAGCCATCGGCAGAGAGAGCACGAGCCACTGATTGGTTGAAGCGGCTAGCCCGAGTGACGTCATGTGCGATCCCGACCAGTTACAAAGCGGCAACGTCAAAGAGCGCCACCACTCTGACCAATCAACGTTGAGAACGCTTCCGCCCCTCAACATGGTCGTTTAACGAGCGGGTTAACGCTAACAATTTAATTTATTTGTACGTTTTTTTTTTTTGTCTGTAGTGTTTTTGTCTTAAGCCAAACAGCGGTTCTGTTCTTTATACATGTTAAAAAAATATAAATATTATGATTCGACGCGCTATTATTCGCGGGGAAATTACAAATCCTACTATGACGAAGCAGTCCGGCCGCATTCACTTCCGCGTGCGACACGTGACCCGAGCGTCACGGATAAGCCACGCCCCGGACTCACGTCATCCTTCGCCATAGTAGCTTTAGCGAACGAGCGTTTTGCACGACTACAATGGTGAGCGCGCCCGTTTGTTCTCTAACGATCCGCTGACGCTTTTCTTTACTCTCTCATCGTTCTCTCTCTGACGTGAATGCATTCTAACGCGTTTCATCTGTATTTCGTTCCGTTCAGGCCACCAGTCCCAAAAGGCCGACCCTGGGTGCTGTGGTCCCGCGGAAGAAAGCCAGTCCGAAGCCCGAACTGACCGAGGATCAGAGACAGGAGATCCGGGAGGCCTTCGATCTGTTCGACACCGATGCTTCCGGTTACATAGAAGTGAAAGAGTTAAAGGTCAGAGGTCATGTCACGTCCACCCTCCTGTGATTGACAGGGAGGGGATGATTGACAGGGAGGGGATGATTGACAGGGAGGTGATGATTGACAGGGAGGGGATGATTGACAGGTAGGTGATGATTGACAGGGAGGTGATGATTGACAGGGAGGGGATGATTGACAGGGAGGGGATGATTGACAGGGAGGTGATGATTGACAGCTGCTGTGTTTGGGCTTCTGCAGGTGGCCATGCGGGCTCTGGGCTTCGAGCCTAAGAAAGAAGAAATCAAGAAGATGATCGCCGAGGTGGACAAAGAAGCCACCGGGAAAATCTCCTTCGTAGACTTTCTGGCCGTCATGACCCAGAAAATGGTAAGGGTTCCCCTGCATGAGGGTTCCATCATGGGGTCAGAGGTCAGGGGTGATCAGGTGGTGAGAGAGTTGGGCTTGTAAGGGTCAGCGGATGCTGATCGAGACATCTGGCCCTGTGTGATCTGCAGCCATGATTGACAGCTGTCAGTTACTGTTGATAGAAGAGTCTGCCGAGCAAATGTTAATAAATGTCATAGAAACACCGGTGCAAACCGATATACAGAATATAACTCGAACAGACCTGAACGTCTTTTGTTTCTTTGCAAATCCTGAGGCTGAAAAAGACTCCAAGGAAGAAATCCTCAAGGCGTTTAAACTTTTCGACGACGACGAGACGGGTAAAATATCCTTCAGGAATCTAAAGAGAGTCGCCAAAGAACTCGGGGAAAACCTCACCGACGAGGAGCTGCAGGTAAACTCCCATCTTTAATGCGTGTCATCTATACTGTATTACGTGATACATCGTTGGTGTTGTGTATGACTCATGCGTACAGGAAATGATCGACGAAGCAGACAGAGACGGTGATGGGGAGGTTAACCAGCAGGAGTTTCTTCGCATCATGAAGAAGACTAGTTTGTATTGAACATCACTGTAAGCGCACATGTCTGTTCTAGGATGACCTTTGGAAAGATTCGATTATGATTTTACTTTCATGGACCATTGATGTACCATTCCAAAACTTAGGTGCTCATTTAAGATCTCGGCCGTTTACCAACTATAGTCATCTCAGATCAGGAAGACGGCAACAACCTGTAGCGCACATCAGCAGCTGTAGTCACTGATATTCTTTACCTGTGTGTTCATGCCTTGCGATTGTTAGTATACAAATATCTATTACGTCACTGAATACACAATTCACATTTTTGACATGTTACCTCTAGCATCAGTATGTCGTGTGCCGTGTGATACTCTGTGCTTTCAGGGATTTAAACTATACTGAATCCCTTCTCTGTGCCTCGGTCTCCCGAGAGGAGAGTTCCGGTCCATTTCCAGTGTTTCTGTGCTTGTATATTTGTACGTTACTTGAAATTAGTTTCAGATGTCTTGTATATGAGTATAATTGACAATGCTATTTAATTCTATTAAATAATATTTGTTATTTATATTTTTGTTGAATTTTATATCCGTTAAAGGGAGATTTACAGCGTTATACAGACACTATTAAGGGATGGTTTAACTGTCTTCATTTACCTTTTCAGCACCCTTTGATTCCATTCCTTTTATTACAGTGAACACAGAAAAAAGATATTTGGAAGAATGTTCATATCAAAACAGAACTGTAGGTTCTGAACCCCATTTACTAACATGGTGGATATTGCTCTGTTGAACACAAAAGAAGATATTTTAAAGAATTTAGGACTGAAAAAAGCTCCAGAGCAATTCTGTCTGCTGTTGTCATTTTTCCTGCTACGGTAGTCGATCCAGCCGAAGAACTGTTAACTGCATTCCTCCAAATATCTTTTTTAAAACACAGTTATTTATTCAGGTTTGGATTAACTAGAGAAATTCATGGCAAAATATTATTTCTCTGTGAACTATCCCCCTTTAAAAATTTGTTAATCATCGGGGTCACGTGACATTTGTATATGAATAAACTTAAGTTCAGTTCTGTTAAGTAACTACACGGTTGCAGCAAATACAAACATTTATTATGAAAAACTCTTAAAATGAAAACATAAACAACTAGACAAAACACACATCCCTTAAATTCTGGTATGAAATGATTGAACGATCACATTAAACATTAAGTTAATGAACTCAATATGGCCCAGATATCACCATGAATCATAAATATAATCATGTCACAGTAGAAAAAAATGATCAAAATCTAACTTAAAGGCAACATCAAGAACGGAAACTAATCCTACTGAAGCAGTTTAAACGTTTTGAGGTATTAAATGTTTTACTCATACTGAAGGTCTCTGATCCCAGATCAGCTTTGACTGAGGCGCGTCTTGGTGGCAAAGTCGGCACTGAGTTTGCGCATCACATCTGCGTGACTCTGCCCAGCCAGTTCCTGTCTAGCTGACCCATAGTTCTCCTTCACGAATGTGGCAAAAGGCGTGGGTCCTCGCGGCTTTGATGGGGTCAGTAGGACCAGTTGCCCCGTGCACAAAGCGCACACAAACCTTGTGGTGTCCAGTGACTTGGAGTGACGGCCAATCCTGTGGAGCGGAGGTTAAAGTGAATATTTGACCGTCAAACATATAAAAGTAGGAACAGAGATATGAAAGGGTTGGATACGCACGTGTTTTTACAGCGGTTACACTGGTATTGGTACTTGTAGTTGATGTCATAACTGTGGCAGCGCGTCACCATGGGCAGCTCAGGATGTGCCAGCATTGCTTTACGGGCATAAAGCCTCCAAAAGGGCCCGTGACCATCACGAACATTGTTTATGAGCCATGTGGCAGCATGGCACATTTCATGAACTAATGTATCTCTTAACCGATCTGTACGAGAACAATATTAGGTGTATGTTGAACATTCATTTTCTAAATATGCACTTGTGTTGACAGCACTGAAAACTGTATCAAGTACCTGCAGAGTCACACACTTTGACAGAAAGCTCGATGCGGGCGTACCGTTTCCCTGTGCCTCGCTCTTGACCCGAGATGCAATATCCAGCAGTCTTCCTCATCTTCTTATTCCATGTGACGGACATGTCGACGGGAAGCTGAAGCAGAGTAAAATTTCCAATTGAGGCCGGATTTAAACCTTTGGCCATGATACGAATGATATTCTAGCAACTGCGCAGTACTTCACATCATGCATATTTTTTTGTTTTTAAATTAAAGCTCCAGTTTTGGAAACAAAAATCATAAGTAGGTATGACCATTGAGCTAGAAACTTTAATATTGAAGTGCAAGAGATCATGATGATACAAGAAGATACAAATCAATTCAAATTGTCTCAAATCATTTGGTAGGAGGTTATCTAAGTGTGTTATCTAAAGAGATGCAGGGTTGTTCTTGTACCTTGCTGTCAAACACGCTGGAGTTGTAGAGCTGAAAGAGTTTACTGGTGAGCTCCTCTTTTTTCTGTTTGAAGCTGCGGCTGTAAGAAGATCCAGGCATAGACAGAGACTGCAGGAAACAGCCTGGAGTTTTGCACACCACCACTCTGAGAAACAAAAAAACAACATCAGACATGAAGGCTTTAGACTGTCAAACATGCTGGCTTTTCATACTTTACATGACCCGTGAACGTAACCCGAGATGGACGCATGACGTAAAATCCTGTACTCAATACACTCCCATAGGAAAGCTGATTGTTACGGAATTTTCTTTAGATCTTGAACTTAACATCGTCATAAAGTTACTATTTCCTTACTGGAACTTTCACGAAAATCCTGTCCACACACCTACCAGAGTTCGGAAGAGTGCTGCTCAAGTCCTACCGCTGGAGCTTGGCTTTTTCCAATGTGACAATCTGTCTTCAGTTAAGATAAACCAAAGACTCGGATGTATGAACAACACGTTTCTACACTACATACCCAAGATCAACATTATATTGTCAGGAACAAAATCACTATACAAAAAATATCCTTCAATTTTGTGCATTTTTTATCCGACAGTACACACCACACAAATTGAGTATGTATGTGAATGATGGCAGGTTGTAGGTCAGTACCTGCTGTCTGGTGGTGCCCTGGGCTCAGTATGGCTCGCTGGTCTGCTACTGGGCTTCTGGACCGGGGTGTGATTTACGTGTGATCGTTCGTCTGCCTTCTTACTCACTGCAGATGGTGTTGACAAGTAGGGTCGCCGTGGTTTTGGCTCTATAGATTGGGAAGATAAATCATTTCCAATTAAAGATGCTCAGTTTGAAACTCATGTGTTGCAAAATGATCATGACAGCAACTGAATCAAAATCATCACAAAAAAGAACACAATAGTGTTGCTTTAGGTCGAAAACCTTTCATCCTATTCTTGTGTTTGTATTTTTGTCTTCCTACTGGTCATGTTATAACATCAAACTCTTTAGGAACATCAGTTAGTAGACCGAGTATACAGAACTGCTTCATGTAAGGCTAAATAAATTACCCAAAATTGAAAATCATGTACTGGACCTTACATCATTTCCAACCTGTATGCCTTTTTCTAAGATATTTAAAGAACACTGGTCACCAAAGAACACAGACCCACTGACTTTCATAATATGGACACCACACATTCCCAAAATATCTTCTTTTGTGGTCTTCAGAAGAGTGGTATACATGTTTAATGTGGAATGAGGGATAATAAGTGTGAGGAAATCAGTCCGTTATAATTGCTGGATCAGAAGGTAGCAGATGATGTACCTGCAGACGGTTTTGGTGTTCTGCTTCCCAGATTGTTATTCTGTCTGACTCTGTCCAGTAAAGACTGGAACTCCTCTTCTGAGCTGCATGTGTCGTCCTGACCATTCTTCGCACTTTTCGTCACTGTAATGATCGGATGAGACATAGCAGGATTCTCTTTACGGGGGGTTTGATTTTCCTTCGATGCTGGACGGCTGTGTCTGGACCTCCAGGTGCTTTGGATCACAATGTTAATGTCATCATCACTGTCGCTCAGAAAGACTGGCGAATCACATCGAGACGGAAGCTGCTTCTCTGTCTTCTGAACCGATTTAGGAGTTTTGGGTTTCCCTAGATAAGAGAAAAATGTGTTGGACCCGTTTACACATCTACTGGTGATAAGAAATCGGGCCTGATCAGTTACAGTAAGACATTACGAATAAAAACAGGATGTATGTTTTACTAAACATGACTAAACATCCCTGGGCTGTTTCGAGATTTGAAACGAAAGTCTTCGCTTGGTTTGTTTTCAAAAACATACACATTTTTAGCCGGAAAATCACAGCATAATAATATTGATTGTGTTCATATCATAAAATAAGTCAAATACATCTAGGAAGAAAGGGTAAATAGATTGTTAGACAATTTCGTTTGAGTCTAAACTGTTCCTTTAAGCTCATAAAAAGTTACCTTTGGTAAGGGAAGGCTTCCTCTTATCATTGATGAAATCATCATCAGATGACATGCTGTCCACTATGAAGCGTTTCAAACTGAGACGTGAGATAAACAAACAATTCAGAACAACGTTAACACATTAACTTATTTACAGCAAATGTCCTCTTTCACTTACCTTTCATCACTGCCACTTGCGGACTGTGTTGGCACTTTAGCCTTTGGGGTTTTCACTCGATTTAAAACTGTTGGAATGAAATTCATTTACTTACGTATTCTAAAAAAATACATATTTGGAGATATTTTAAAGAAAAGAAATTAAAATATTAAAAAAATACTTACAACTTTCAAACTCATTATCACTATCAGAAGACAGCACAGGAATTGGCTCTCTAGAAAATACATGAAAAGAGATTAAGTGTAAACTATTGTCAGTGTATCTGAATATATCTGACCGGTTCAAGTTAACTTCAGGTTTGTGTTTGTTGATCAGTCGAGCGAGTGGCTAATGTAAAAATTACATTTTTAATGTTCAATAGTATAATAGGTGTATTGCAATAGGGCTGCATGGTGATGCCAAAAATCATATTTGTCGATTATTTACCTTGATTTTGTGATTAAAATTATTATGGGAGGATTAATAGATTTAACATTGAAGTTTTTAAATGTTTCGTCTTATTTTGAAGCAGCCAAATTGTTCATTGTAAACATTCAAAAATAAATAATGTAATGTAAATACCAAATACTTATGGAAGTTATTTGTTTAAACTAAAAAGATACAAAACAAATGTCTTGAGGACATGATAATTTAGAAATGTTACAAACAGTGATGATTCATCAATGCTATTAGTGCCTTAACAGTGTCGAAACACAGGGATGAGAGCACAAATGGATCGCTGTATAATATAATGTAATCGTTACATCTATAATCGAAATCCCAATAAATTTTTTGACTATTTGTGCAGCCCAAATAAGCGATTTCTTGAATTTTGATGTATGTTAAAATGATCCAACAAGTTGTTGGACGGATTTTGTTCTTTTGTCTAAAAAAAAACACTTTCCATGGAACATTAAAATGTGAACATCAAGAGTGATGAAAATGCAATCCACCTCCTGAACAGTTAAATGTTCTACTAAGGTTCAGTCGTGGTCTGGAGGTTAGAGAGTTGGACTTGAAACAGAAGGTTGTGGGTTTGAATCCCAGTGCCAGCAGACCATGAGCGAAGTGTTCTTGAGCAAGACACCTTTCCCCTGTTTGCTCTGCAGTGATAGGTGTCCACTGCACACTAATTGTAAGTCACTTGGGATAAAAGCATCTGCCAAATGAACAAATTAAGATGTATGTGTACATTTCCTTACCGTGCAGTTGATAACTTTGTGCAAAATCAATTATAATCACTTGATAACACTACCTATTTTTATAACCATTTTTCTTTACATTATATTAAATATGGTGTGTGTGTGTGTGTGTGTGTGTGTGTGTGTGTGTGTGTGTGTGTGTGTGTGTGTGTGTGTGTGTGTGTGTGTGTGTGTGTGTGTGTGTGTGTATATATATCTTATTTTAACTGCATTGTATTTGATTTTATTCTTATAGCCCTATATACAGATCATCTGTGTATTGCGTAGTATATAATTGTGTTACGGTCTCTGTCTAGAGCTGTATCCCTGCACTGGTTTCTTGTTTCTGTGTAATAAAGCTTATTATGACCGGTCAGGATGGGCCATGTGACCTCCTCCAAGTGTTTCCACGTAAAAACTAAACACACGGAGGAGAAATAGAGGATTGAACTTGATTTTGTGATGACCGACAGCAACAATTCGTTTTCACCAGGAGCGTAAAATCCGAATGGACTGAACAAAGAACCTCACCTTGTTTTCCCGGCAGATGATGTGGACGGCTTAAACGTGCGTTTCGGTGTAGCCTTCCGGGCAAGAACTGAAACACAAACACGAGGGCATTTATTCACACATAAGCACCCATGCACGCAATCCTGAAAGAGGTCTTTCACAGCCCAACCCACAGCGATCGAAATCCTCATCATCTGAACTCAACGGCACACGATCTGATGGAGATGGATTGGATTTCTCCGAGCCGTCGCTGTCAGACGCCTGTGGTCGGTGACTTTGGACTGAAGACAAACTGGACTCCGGTGCCGGCCGTCTGCTTCTGCTCAAGCCGTCCCTCAGCTAGAATAAAACCACAGGAAGCGGTCAGAACTATATGTTGTCAAACAACAAATATTGCACAAACAGTTGCATTAATAATCAAGATTATAATAACACGACAGGGCTCTCACCTTCTGCTCAACCTGTGCCAGATCTCCATGTCTGTCCCAGCCCAGCTTTTCTGAGACTCTTTGGAATAATGACACAGTAGAAGCCTCCATGTCTGTCTGCACAACAACTCTTAAAAACAAACAACACTTTATTATTCTTTATTGTTTAAAGGTTTTCTTTTCAAAACAGATCACAGATTCCTGGCCATCATAACAACTTTAGATCCTTTCACATCAACATCATGTAGAAAGAGTTTCACTCATTGCTGTAAGAAATAACATTCAATCCCAATAAATAAATAAATACATCCATGTTTGTTTGGTACATTGGAACAAGATCAATAACTGAATTCTCTTTCATTTCATGTAAAGAATCAACAAACCGGAGCATTTGAATCAGCAGTTGTGTGCAGGTTATTAGAGTTCAGAATACCTGATGAAATTAAATAAAATAAAATAAAACTGATTTCACTTCCGGTGACCTCACAGCTCTCGTGAACGCTCAGCTCGCGCTGTTTAAATCTCGAGGCCGGATGTTGTCGCCGCGCGCAGGGACACAACTTCCGGTTTCAGTCTGTAACGCAGAGCAGATTAAAAAAGTTGTGCTCGAAAAAACTCAAAACAATTCTAAAGCTCTTCAAAATAATGATCGAATGCCCTGAATGTTAAATTGCGATTATTTGATATTATTTTTAATTTTTATTATTTATTATTTTCTGTATTATTGTTGTTTCTCAGTTTCCTTTCATTTATATTTCATGTTTATTTTTTTGTGTATTTATGATCGCTCTTGTGTTATATGTCCCTGTAGCGATTAAGGAAACTGAATAAAAAATAAAAATAAATGAATAAATGAAAAGTGCTTCTCAATGAGGAGTGAGTGGGAGGAGCTACACGGACACGTCATCACTGAAGATCGCCACTCATTATCATATATAAGTTCAGATGTGTCAGCATACTGTACAACTCTGGGGAATAATTATTTATTAATATAATTTATTTATTAATTATAATATCCACTGAGATGTTTTACTTTCAAATAAATAATTTTAGGGACTCTGACTTAACTTAAAGAAATGCTTGTTTTGCCATAAACTTGTCAATATTATATTCATAAATTTAATTTTAATAACATATTTTATTTATTTTAATCATCTAATTTTGTTGTCACAGAATGAAGAATGTGATTTTGTAATGACTTTGATTTGTATAATGTACTAGATGTTAATGTTTTTATGCTCCTTTGACCTTTATTTTTTCCTTTTATTTTTTCCATGCTTGCTCTTGTATTCATAACAACAATAAAGTTTACAATGCATATATCTGTTTCTATATATGTTATGTGAAAACAATCTGTCGACACTTTTGTGTATTTTTTCTCGCGTTGATAAAAAAACTCATTTTGGTTAACATATGAATGTTTACTTGTAAGTTTACTTGTGAGAACTTGTCGAATAAATAAGAAAGTAAATAAGTTACGTGTTGGAGAATCTGTATTTGTGAATAGAATAATTGTTAAAAATTACAATATTATGAACCAAAATTAAACTTTATAATCATAGTCAGGTGTTAAACATTACAAACTTAACCAAGCTTAAAAATCCTCCAAGAATGTTTTTGAGAGTTTGCATAAATAAACCAAAGTTCCAGTAACTCAATATCTGCTCCACAAAAATCTGTGTCTGAGGAACTCATTACAGCGATAAATATAATTAAAATAATTACAATTTTAAGCTCAAAAGTGGAAAAGAAAAAATCTTGTTCTGATTCCAACCACTTTATCTACCGGACAATGAAACACAATAGATCCAGATTCCGTGACCTTGGTATCACAAGAAGAAAACACAATTCAGCTGATCCAACCCTTAAGGAATAACTTTCCATAAAGATACATTTGATTTCCGAGGATAAATAATATTCTTATATACACAAAAATTACTAAAAAAGTTCCATTCCCATCCATCATGTTTATAATGGCCCAGACACCTTTATCTATCTAGTCTCACAGATTTTACATTAATAAGGATATACTAAATAGTTGTATACTAATTTCCTATAATAATACTTAACTAAGAAAAAACTATAATTTCCACTTGATGGCTCAAATCACAATGTAAAAGAAAATCAATACCCCAAAATAATGAAACTTTTAAGAAGAAATGTTAACCCATACAGAGTGTTTCACGACATCTGACTTTCTTATATAATGGTTATTATTCTTCCAAATAAAGTCAGTACAACTCCGAGCGCTTTGACCTTTTCTATTTATTTTGCGATACTCCTTTAGCCAAACTCACGGATGTTCTTGTAAATACGTAAACGAGAGAGAATGGCCATTTAATTAGTCGACTCCTCACCAATGAACAACACCAGGCCCCGGTGCAAAACTTTAACCAGACAATGCAGTAGGAAGTTTGTACATGATGACATCACTACACATTAAAGCTTGCACTGTTTAAATGGTGGACTGTCAATCTATATAACTATAACGATTGCGATGGCAGTGTTATGGATGGATATTGTGTTCATTTGGAACATACCCATGCACGTTTTACCTTTATTATGGCAGGTTATTAATCGGCCCTGTAACAGAACTTTTTTGAGGAAATTCCTGCTTTTTTTTATATTGAGGCTGTTTGTACATTTATAATATAACATATATGCAGTTATAAGTAATCATATTTATAAAATAATTGAGTATTTTTAATAAAATTTTTAGTTGTATTCTTCACCACCCTCAAATGTCATTGTAGAAATGTTATTTATAATATTATTTACTAGAAAAATGTACAGCTAGTCTTCAGTCTGTCAGCAAAATACATAAATAAAAAAATTGAATTTTTGTATACTTGACATTTTACAAAACCATCACAGATCTACACCATCACTTGTAATGTTTAGGGTTGCACAGGCAAGCTACACAAACATTTATTTTGAATCCCACTTTTCTTTAAGGGAAAATGGAAGGGATCCACGGCACCATCATAGAAAATTAAAAAAACAGATCCTGCATTGTTAAGGGCAACATTCTCCTTTATTCTGGTGATCTGCGGTAGTGGATTTTTCCCAATAAAGCGGGTTTGGTACCCCCTCACCCATCTGAATCTGTTTTACAGCTTTGTCCTTTGTGCAATAATTCAATAATAATGTCATTAGTCAACTGTTGCTCGAACACTTTTATGAAACATTGGAGGTAATTGCATGAACAGTTACAAAACAATATATAAACATTTCCTGTACATACATGGATTCTAGTTGTTGGGGTGAACTTTATGATTTCTAACACATCCGGATGGATCATGTCTTGGTTAACTGACCGTTGGCTTTGTAGAAAGATTACAAAAACATGACACTTTTTTCAATGTGCATTATTTATTACAATGAAACCGCATGTTGAGAAATGCACAACATGGACATCTTCATACAAAGTTTAGTTATCAATATCATACACTGCCAGCTCTAGTTGCAGGCATCCAGACTAAAACTTGCTAGGAATTTACATTAGTCTTTTTTAGTTCGTTTTAGTTCATAAAAACGTACAGCCAAACATTCAAATAGTGTATTCTGAATGCAGTATATGATGAAATTTCACTGCTGATGGTTGGTTTCCATGCAACTTTAAAAGCTACACCTCATGGTCTTTCAACAAGGACGTAGTCCAAAGGCCGGGAGAAATAGGATTTGCAACGTTTCTATGATAAAATACTTCATTCAATTATTGTACAACAAATCTGGAGCAGTCTCATGAAGAAGTCGATCATACTGTATTATGATATAGTCAGGCTTGATAAAATCGTATAGACTGGAAGGTGGTGCACTATCCATCAAACCATGAGTAAACTCCTTCCGTTTGTTCTGCAGTGAGTAGGCTCTCCATCATTGTTGTCTCAGCATCCACCTCCAGCGCCGACCAGAGTTTATTCAGCCTGTTGACAAAACCCATCTTCACATTTGCACCCCTCAAACTTACTACTTCAAAATGATCACAAGGAATCAATTATCTCATAATGTCAAAATTTATTTCAATAGAAAGCATTATTAGTTGTACAACTAAAACTATGAATGTCATACGGTTAAGTCTACTATTATTGTTCAGCCGAGTTCCTGCATCATTGTGAACTTTGGGATCTTCAAGTAGTAACACACACATTAAAAGGATATATAAAATCGTAAGAAAGACTGATGGCCTCTTTAAGTGCTGTTTCTCAAGACATTCAGGCTGTGTTAAAATAGATAGAATGGCCCAGCTCAATCAGAGAGAGAAAATACTAGAATTCTCCACATTTTTGAGCGGCTCTTCTTGCCAAACTCTTTCCTTTGTTGGCCAGCCGTTCAGAACAAATAAGAGTAGGCAAAACGAGAACAATAATACTGTTGTCTCAGCAGCGTATATAAGGTTCTATATATGAAAGATCAGACGGAAAGTATTGCACACTTTTATTGCACAAGGTGAACGTTTAACTGTTCAGTAGGGCCGACAAGACGGTAACAGTTCAAACATAGTGTCCTGGGTTTTAGGGGTCTAGAGTAATTTTGCGAGCCCTTTTACTCTCTCTGGATGAGTTCGGTTCTTGAAGTGTTTGAAGAATAGTGCAAATGATTCGCTCAGCAGTCCAATTTGCTGTTGTCTTCTGAGGTCAGTTTTGGAGGCCAAGCCAAACCAGATGGTGAGGGAAGTGCAGAGGATGGATTCGATGACAGCTTCCTCAGCTTCCATGCTGGGCTTTTTTCACTGCAATAAAAAGGCCTTTACACTGCACACTATATTTCATTCTGCAATGGTCATACTGCAATTTAAAAGTAGTTAGACTTCCAAAGGTGTCTTTTCTTCCTGGATTTCTTTAAATGATATGAATTTAATAATATTATTAATGTAAAATATTTGTGGAATATATGTTTAATTTATGTTTTTTGATGGCTACACTTGCCAAGTAAAATTGACAAATGTAATTTTCAAACATTTTATTAGCTGTTTAATGTTTTATAGGGGCCACCGTATTTTGAATATATAAACTTTTTAAATCTTAAACCTGAATAGTAATGTTATATTTAAATAATACATATAAATGTTTAATCTACATCTAAAATATATTCAAATCGCTTTTTGCTCTTTTACATCAAAACCCCAATTGCCATTGGGCATTCACAACGTGCAAATCTGTTTTGTTTGGATAAACAATAAAGGGCATTATAAAGTAATAACTTAACATTTTCAATTAATATTTAAGACAAGATTTTACCTTTTTATTTAATGTTAAATAAAATCAAATTTATTCAGGAATTAGATTTAAATAAACATTAACATTCCTCTCATATTTTATATTATATATAACATGACATAACACGATGCAGTGAAATGTAGTTATGTACTCAAATCACCCACTGGATGTCATACATTTACAACTTGTGGGAAAGCTTTCACACTTTAAACTGTTATAATTTATGAAATCCTGATGAATAAATATTAATAAATATTGAATCATTAAAAGATATTCAGTGTTACATACAATAAGGTTTAAAATAATGAGTTTCTTTATTAATCCCAAGAAATGCTAAAAAAAAAAAGCATACACCACCACCAGAAGAGTGTAGAAACATCTTTAGCATATCTTTATTCAGCGGACACATTACTCAATCAAATATGAAAGCAATGCACAAGACAAGTCAAATATAGAGAACACAAAACATAACAGCATATAGGTCACATTGCAGAAAATGTTCCATTGTGTGTTTGCTCCTAAAAGGAATGAATAAAGTATGTGCAAGTCTGCATGGTTTGCAACATCTCTTTATTTCAGTTTTTGTAAAGAGCCTTCAACAGAGCATAAATAAAATGGGATGATAAAGAGGACAGTGTACAAAACTTAAACAACTTAGAACATACTTACCTAGACCATTCCCGGTAAAATCATAAAAAATAAAGAAAACTCTATGCTTTAGGAGTATGCAGCATGTAATATCACACTAATATTATGTTCACATATCATTTTCCAGAAAGAGAAGAAATTCTATTTCTGTTGATAGCATACGGAATACGTTGGCATTCATTAGGGGAACACGATCCGGATATGAATCCATCACCCAACTACAGATCATTATGAGAAAGCTAAAATAGGTCAAGCAGTGCAGCACATCACCTAACTAAAATAAAACACATCCCGTGTTGTATCCCATTATAGAACAGTTACAATAATCCGTCACATTTTGCTTATCTCAAAGACTGTCTTTGCCTTTCAGATCATCCTTTTTCAGAAAGACCACTTCAAAAGACTGTTTAGGATGCTGAAGCTCTTTGGGAAGCAGAAAAGACAGTTGAGTCAACCAACACCAATTTATTCAAGGTATGATGGGCAGGGGGGGTGCAGAGTCTCAGCAGAGCAGCTCTGTGCACACTGCGGCTCATGGAAAAACGCTAGCTGTGTGATGGTGTTCACATGGAGGCTCTTTAGAGTCTCTGTGACCGAAACCATACATGGATGAGGGGCAGGGCTGATTGGTTAAAGGGAGAGGAGCATGCACCAGTGCGCTTAGCTTAGGAGCTCTCGCTGGTATCCAGAGAATGAACTTTGACCAGGTGGTCAGGTTTGCCTCCGCTAGCATGGTGCTCCCACATCTGCAGGTAGAGCCTCTCCAGGTCAATGGTGTACTGTTTGGTGTTGAAGAGGGGACTGCATATGCGCTGCTTCCAGACACGAGAGCGGATCTTCTTCAGGCTGTGTAAAATGAAGAACTTGTTTCAGATGCATGCTTAATACGTCGCATTACGTTTGAAATGTAAAAAATAGGACTTACAATTCCATATCTGTGCCGAGCTTGACAGCAACGTCCTCATACTCCTGGCGGGTCTGAGCGATGAGTTCAAGGCAGCCTAGACAGGTGAGCTGTGATGCCGCTACACGTGACGCCAGCGTCTCTCCTGCACAAGCAATCAGGGTATGAATAGGGTGTAACATTGGGTAAAGACAATCCGAGTAGTCCTTGCCCTGTCATCACTGCTGATCTTTGTGAACACAGTGATACGAACAGTGATATTTGCTTAAACTAACTGTACCAATATTGAAAAAAATTTGGAAGACATAAGTATACTAAACAAGCACCTTGAGCTTTTTTGTGCGTGTTTTCTGTTAGGATACCTGGCATGGTGACCATAGGAGTACCAGCCCACAGCACATCCATTCCTGTTGTGTGGCCATTACAGAGTGGGGTGTCCAGGCATACGTCTGCTAACTGGCCACGTCTTACATGCTCCTCTTTTGGAGCCACAGGGGAGAAGATAATGCGAGAGGCAGGCAGGCCCATATTCAGAGCGTACTGCTGGATATTAGGCTCACCCACTGCTGGAAATCTCAGGAGCCACAGCACACTGTTGGGCACACGCTTCAGGATCTGCACAAGAGAATTTGTGATGACAATTAGGTACTCTTTAAATCGTCATTTCTTTAAGGAAATACATACAAAGAGATAATAGCTGTTTATTGATGTTAATTAAAACGTTATACAGGAATTTAAACATCTTCTTACATTGGCCCACATCTGCAGGGTGGGAGGGTCTATCTTATAAAGCTGGTTAAAGTTGCAGTAGACAATGGCGTCTTCAGGAAGGCCATACTGGGAGCGGGTGGTCACCACAATTGTTCTGAGGACCTCCTCTCCAGTTGCTGCCTTGTTGTTAATCTGCACAGAAACAGCAACAGCAACATGAGCTTTTGGACTAGATAAGTGATGAGATGAGCATTCTCTAGGTGATCTTTACAAGTCGGTCACCACCTCCACCAATGTTTTGTGTAAGGCCCAGGTGAAAAAAAGAAATAGCTCTTGCAAGTCCTGCCATGTTATTCTCAGCCAGCATGAGTTTTCCATACCTGCAACGCTACAGTTCCAGATACTACAACCTCCTCCACTGTAAAAATCTGAAAAAACAACAACATTTGGACACATTCTGACTCTGCCAGGTCGTCTTCTCTCATTTATGAGTCAAATCAGCAGATCACAGGAGGTAACTAATTTGTAGAATTTATCTTCATCTAAATTTAACCTCACATTAACTTGATCCATCATTCATTACTTTCTCTTAAATAAATTGCAGCAGCCTAAAAGCAAAGCAAGACCCTTCAAGCCAAGAACACTTAGGGACATGTGCAGTCAAACACAAAGTGTGGGCTGTACCTGAGTTGTGGCCAAGCCGTTGCTAACAGTAAAACCGTTGATGGTGACTTGAATCTGTCCCTGGTTGATCATGTTAATGATAGCCTCTGCAGCTGTGTTCATGGGGATGATGGGCATGGAGAGTGCACCGTTACTATCAGCCACCTCCTGGCCGTCACACTCCATCTGAAAAGAAGAATTATGAATGAACAACTTTTCCCTGTTTGCAAATTCTATAGAATTGATAAAGCGACTGCTTCTTTATTCACCTTCACAACTTTGACATCTGGAAGGCTTTCCAGAAAGGCTTTCAGATCTATTCCATTAAGTACAATTCGATTGTCAAAGATATGTCCGTTTGACTTGAAGTCAATCACTGCCTTTTTCTATTGGGCAAAATACATACAATCACCTTTATAAAAGTGGGCTAAACACATACAATCACCTTCCAAAATGTATACAATTTCTATTTGATTTTTCATTATATTGAAAAAACCTTGCCTTGAGATGAGGGAACATGTTAGCATGATCTCCAATAAAGAAAGTGTGAGGCATGTAGGCCAGTTTCTCTGAATACTGCTCAGCAACATCGATAGGTGACGTCTCCTTATCACTGACAATGTAATCCATGAATGGAGCTCCACTGGTACCAGGGTAACCGAGCCACATGGACTGTGAAAAGAAAAAGTACATTGATTGCATGTAGAATACACATAGGCGGAGTTGCTAGGGTTCTCTGCGGGAATTTTCCTATAGATAATCTGACTTTCCATTAGTAAGAACACTAACCTGAATAGGTGCTGGGCGCAAAGCAAACAGCTCATTGCGTGCTCCCTTAGTATAACCATTCATGTTGACCAGAATGTGGATTCCATCTTGGTGAATCCTGTCAGCTGCTTTTCCATTACAGGGAATCTACAGAGACCAATTCAGTTAAATGAAGAGTGAAGATGACAGCCCCAACATGTATAGTGCTGCATACTTGCCTGTGACAGGTCAATGAAGTGGTGAGCCTCAGCCATGACTTTGACTCTAAAGTTGGTGCTGTCATCTGGGCTGAGGGCATAACAGAAAACCTGAAAAACACACTAGTGTCACCACCAAGTCTTTATTAAGCAGATCACACACACACACAACAGTCTCCTCACCTCAAACTTCTCAGAGTTGTGCATGCCAGGAATGGACTGCATAAGGTGAGAAGTGGGATGGTTGCCAAAATCTGAGCTAACGTAGCCTACGCGAAGACGTCCTCCACTAGCCTTCAGGTCTTTTGGATGATCATAGGCAGGCTTGTGCAGAGCATTTATCTACAAATAAAGACACCAAAAGCATTAAATCAATGCCCGCATGTGAACCACACTAGAGTAGAGCCATTTGCATATCAAAAATTTTACTTGAATGTTGTTTTTCTAAATTGTTTCATAATCTCTTGAATTTCAATTCCAACAAAAAAAGCTTTGGTTAAGCAGAAATGAAGGGTGGCTGATAAACTTATTCCATCACAGAGGTCTTGGACTAATTTGAGTTTCTTATATTTAATAAAAATTAAAGACTGCACTTTATCACTACACAAAATTGTCTTGATATTTGACAAATCATACACACCTTATCCAAACAGAGGTTGCCATGTCTCTCTGCAATAGCCTTGCGGAAATTGTGTGAGAGAGGGTACAGCATACTGTGATGGGGATGCACAGATGGCAGGCGATTCTTATCCAGCTGATCGGCCACGATGCTCACAAGCTTCTTCATGCGCTCATCATAGTCAGTCCAGTCACACACAATCTGATGAGAAAAAAAACATAAGGACATGCTTATAAAATATGACTACAAGCCCAAATTTTGCTTTGAAATGACAAAACAATAACCTCAAATCAATTATTTTTAAAGCCTATGAAAACATTTTAAATTAGATACCTGCAGGCAGTGAGCCAAGTTACAGTATGCATCAGGGAAGTCCGGCTTTAGTTTTAAGGCAGTGCGGTAAGATGCAATTGCCTCAGGGATATTTCCAGAATCCTACAAAAAGAAAAAAAAAAAATCATTAAAGGCTTAAAGCATAATATTTTAATAATTTTGTAATTTTGATAGTTACTATTACAAATCTGAATTCAAAACTTCTAGAATACCTTGTGAATGGAAGCTAAGTTACTGTGAGCATCTGCAAAAGCAGGATTGATCTGAATGGCGCGAGTGTAGCACTGCAGGGCACCCTGAACATCCTGCATCTCTTTAAGCGTGTTGCCCATATTTGAGTAAGCATCAGCAAATGTGGGGCTAATTCTGTAAAAGAAAACTACAATGAGACATCTTGAAGGGCATAGTTACTGTTTTGTTACGTAACCATGTTATGATTAGCATCTACTTGCCTGATGGCCTCCTTATAGTGCATAAGAGCTTCCTGAAGCTTTCCTTGCTGCTGCAGGACACTGGCAAGGTTTGAATGGGCTGCAGCAAATTCTGGGAACACCTGCATATTAAGTCAAAAGTTAAGTGAAAAAAAGAAAAAAAACACCACTGGAGGAAACATTTGAACAGTTGTTTTTTTACCTCCAAAGCTTTTCTATAGAGCTGTACAGCCTCCTCAATATTGCCCTGCTCACGCTTGATGTTGGCCAGGTTGTTGAGGGAGTCAGCATGGGTTGGACACAGGCGCAAGGCTGTGTTATAGCATTCCTCTGCTTCAGATACCTGAATAGCAATCAGAAAGAGTTAAATGTTAAATTGTTTGCAAATAGGAAAGGAATTGGTTTTGGTTTAAAGGAACTTCCAGTACACAAAGCCCACAAAACAATAAGAAACAATACACAGAGGTCTATATGTGTTAGTGTGTGTGCGGGCGCATATCCCGATCGGTGTAGGCCTAGTCATTTTACAATTTGTAAGGCAACACATCAAATTCTTTGGGCGCCTCCAGCAATTCCTGAACAATTTTTGGTTTGTTATCCTGTTTAAGAGGTCCCAGCCATCAGGGAATACCACTTTTATAAAAGTGTGTACATAGGCTGCAACAATGCAATGGCACCCAGAGTTGTGTAAAGCTGTGCTACACTGAGCAATCTGAGATGAACATTCTTGTGAAATTTGAGTTGTACTAGCACATCAGTTGGTCCAGATCAGATGGGCAAACCTTCACTCCCCATGTGCATCAATGACCATTGACGGGTATCTACTGTTCCTTGTATTACCACTGCATATTATAAACCCCCCACAAAAGCTGAAGTTTTAGAGATGTTCTGACCCAATATCACAATTTGGCCCTTGTCAAACGACCTGGAATCTCTATACTTGTCAATTCGAACACATGAACACATCCCACCCCCTAAGATGTGCGTTTTTAATAATATGCCGGACAGGTGTATATATAAATAAAAATAGATGATTGTGTGTTCAAAAATTTGCTATATAAAGCATGGAATATAATTTGGAAAAGTGAAATAAAAACAACAACAAAAATCACAAGGCAAATAAGGTAAATTTGAGTGATATGTAGTCAATTGCTGAATGAAAATCCAAAGTGAAATATGTATGCTTTTTACAGAGGTTCCTCACATTCAGCTGTTGCCGGAGGTAATAACGTTAATCTTATATTATATGAGATAAACACAATAAGAAGTTAAAGGATAATTGCATTTGGTTTATTTGAAAGGGGGTGTGCCTAAAGTTGTGTTACGTGAAAATTCTTTATGGGATCATAAATAAACCAAGATTTTCTTACATTGCCTTTCTCCTTCAGAGCATTGGCGAGATTGCAATAAGCATCGGGAAAATGGGGCTGCAGCTCAATGGCACGACGATAGGTGTCAATGGCCAAGTCAATCAAACCCTGTTCATAATAAACACATGCCAAGTTACCATGCACCACAGCATGGTTAGGACTTAGGCTGAGGGCTCGCAGATAACTAGCAACAGCTCTGCAGAAGAGAAAAGGCAAACATTAAATGCTATTTGAGAATACAGCATTGTAAAAGAAATGAGGTGAGTGTCTTACCTGTCAAAGATGCGCGCCTCTTTCAGGACATTGCCCAAGTTTATGTAAGCATCCAGAAAGTTTGGATCTAAGGTCACTGCCTGTAAATTAATTTAAATTTGTAAGCCATATTTATGAATAGTTTGAGCACATGCATATGAGCAAAGAGGTATGCTGACCTTCTCAAAATGATGGATAGCCAACCAGATCTCCCCCTGGGCGTTGAACACACAACCCAGGTTACTCCAAGCCACGGCGAAATTTGGCTGGGTTTCAATTGCCTTCAGGTAACAAGCCTTGAACAGGTTAAAAGAAAAAACCAAGAGGAAGACAGAGAGGATAGACAGAGGAGGGGGTTGTAAAAGAAAGAAAAAAAGAAGTAGGAAGAAAAACAAAAGGGCAGATAAAAAGAGAGTTAGAATCTACTGTTAAAAAAGCAAAAAGTGAGCCTACAGCGCGGGCTCGCAGGCGCAAAATTCTGCCGCGCAAAGCTGCACACTTTTTCCTACGCTGCGCTGATCCGACCAACACCTACACTCCAACTTACATTCTTCAGTTACGAGCCTAAACTTCAAATAATCACCTTACACTTATAATATGTAGACATAAAAAAAAGGCAGCAACTTCTGCTTGCACATATGAAGACGGGAAAACAAACAATACTAAAAATTCACAACCTTAAATGCAAGTGCGGCGTGCAGGTGGAGGTCCCTGTAATGCATGCGCAAAAAGCCACACGGGCACCCATTTGGACTGGGCACGGCGTGGTCGCAGCTTGCGCCGCTTCCGCTCGCGCACGCATTCGCTTGCGCTAAAGCCAGCTCAGGGTGCAGGATGCAGACCTGAAGCACTAGAACTCCCCACCGGACAGGCACACGATATAAAACCCATTACCCTTTTGGGAATTCGATCAAGTTAAGATCCCGTAGCCGAATCCATTTATTGATTTGTATGAAGGTTCAGTGTTACGCTTTCCAATGGCATCCTATGGAGGGCTGGGTATCCAACTGGTGCCATGCTAGCAGGGAGGGCATGCAGGTCTGCGACCCACAATACTGGGAATAAGGGAAGGGATGGGGTACGTTTTGAGCATGCGCCATTTGGTCGCATTTTTCGCTGCGCAGCCCTTGCGCCGCTGCAGACTCACAGCGCATCATCTGCTCAGCAGAACGCTACAACTCCAAATAAAGGAGAAAAAAAATTATAATCCAAATGAACAGGAAAAAAAATAATCAACAAGTAAGAGTTAGAGGGTTCTTACTGTGCTTTCGTTTGCTTACAGCATCCAATCCATTTCACTCAATTTAATATACTTGGGAATTACATATTCTTTTGTATTTATTTACTATTATTTTTCTGGCTCGCTATGGTTCTTCAAATGTAGCCACAAGACTCAGGCATTGGAGTAGGACGCTTTTCTTTTGTTGGCAGTTACAAACCCGTTACCATATTTTTGGACTGGGGCGGCCGCAGCTGGAAGAAGAGGAGAAGACTGATGCTGCCCTAGCGTTCTTGTCCACCAGACCGCACCTACGCAGGAATAGTGTCACCCACCTGAAACCTTCTAAATAACAATATCAGTGGTGAAAAAACCAAAAGAGACAAAATAAGAAAACAAGAACGTTAGTAAATGTTTGCATTTCATATGGATATTAAAACTTGTATTAACAAAACAAAACCAAACAAAAAAGAGCTTTATCAAATCACCTACAACAACCCATGCAACCTATAGGATCTTACATTCTTAAAGAGCAATATGCTCTTTGATAGGGTTTGAAAGTGAAGAAAGGCTTTGAGATAAGT
This sequence comes from Triplophysa yarkandensis, assembly GCA_033220385.1. NCBI lineage: Eukaryota > Metazoa > Chordata > Actinopteri > Cypriniformes > Nemacheilidae > Triplophysa > Triplophysa yarkandensis. The sequence continues at coordinate 61,152 of CM065667.1, read as the reverse complement.
TTTTCAAACTGAGTTTGTCTTTCTCATTTACACGCCACATTTTAAATACAGAAAAAAGAGGGAGACAAACTGGCTTGATCTTCCCCCAAATGAACTGATCACATGTATTTGGGAATGATATTAATATTCAGAACAAATATCATTGCTTCTTTTGTTTTTCTTCATTGTATTCTTTGCTTACATGGTTTAATTCCTTGTTTGCTTTTCCTGAATTCTCTGAATTCTTGACTCCTGGTCATTGGATAAAGAGAAAAGTCGGGGGTTTAATGATTTCATAATCATTTAGAAGCCTCCACAGCTCTGAAATAAAGAGGTCATCGCTTGTGTTGCGCAGGAATAATTCTTTCTCTCTATTATCGTATCTGACGCGTGCAGTGAAGTGCAGAAACAGATCTGTCTGCCTGGCACAGCCCAGGGCGGTCGCAGTGTCCAAAATGAAAAAACCCACCCAAACCTGGTTAGCTTTACTAAAGTGAGGGTCAAATACGGGGTAAATGATTCAAGAGGATCCTGGTCAATTTCACTGCAAAGCCCTTCTAGAGCATCTCTCTGCTTAGCTGTTGGGTCAGGCAGACAGCTCCAAGCGCGCACACTCCACGGACCCTGAGCAAGCGCGCGGGGTTAGGAGCGACAGAGCTGGTGGGGGAGCCGCTGGCACCCTGGTGCTCTTCCCCACTCCTCCCCCCTGAGGCACCAAATAAGAGGGCTTCTAACCAATGAGAGGACAAATCCCTACTCAGTTTGCCAATAAAACTACAAATGGCGATGCTGCTTTATTGCAGCCCAGGAGGATAATTAAAAGGATTTTATTAGAGAATCAAAGGGTTAGCCAAAGGGCCACTTTTCAAGTAGTGGGCGATCAATTTAAATACAAAAAAAAACTTTAGAGTTAGAAGCCATCTAATTTTTTGCACAGCAGAGATCACTACCATTATCAGTCCATTTATTTCTCCAAGACCGAGCCAGCAAAATCCCTCTGAGAAACTACAGGAAAAAAGCATGCCAAAACAGCAGCATGTGTTTTAGGATCCCCATTTTTGTTGAGTCAAAATAGCCCAGCCTTTCTTCCCGTGTGTGGGGGTAAACTTTAGCTGGGCAAGGGTAAAGCCTTGTTTACATTGAGAAGTACTGGAGTGAGTTAAGGGAAAAAAAAGATGGGCTGGAAAAAGGGGGTCTTTTTCAATTCAAAACAGGGAAAAATAGGAACAGGGGCCTTCCCTTGGAAAGTTAATGAGAGATATAGAGATATGCTATTGCTCAATGCTAGGTCTTGTTTTTTACGGAATGGCATATAAAGAAAGACTGGAAGCAAAAAGAGTAAAGATCGCACACTCTAGTGAGTGCATAGACAAAAATCTCACTCCCACAGGAAGGGCTGAGTCAATGATAGGACATTATAGTCTACAGCTACACTTGTACAATAAAAAGAAACCAATAAATAAACGTGCGAGGGCCGACTTGTTCAAACATACCTTTGCTTCTTCAAGGCGCCCAAGTGCTTTAAGGAGGTTACCCAAGTCACTGCGTACACAATACAGATCCTGTAATACATAAACAATCATCAAGAGATGTTTTTCACTATCAGCAACCTATGGATTAGGAATAAATGCAGAAGGTGTAAGACTTATTTGTTACTTCTGTGTCAGTCTTGCACTGTTCTTTGACAACTTAAATGCTTTCTTTCTGCCCACACTGCTCAATGATTCTCAAGACAGCGTTCAAAACAAACTTCTTCAGCTGTTTTTTTCCCCGGTACGACTGATACCTGGTAGGGGTGTGCACGGATAGTCGAATATTCGGTCTGCTGAAATTATTCGATAAATAAAAACGCTTTTCGAATGCATGGAAAACTCCTCTTCTCGCGACGAAAACATGAGGGAAGTAGTAAGAAAAACACTTTTTAAACATTATCAGAGCTTTTTCCTTGATGCGAGAGGGGCTCTGTCTCATTAAACTTAATTTAAATAAACGAATATTCAATTTTTGTGAGCTCAAATATTCGAATGTGATATTTGCGGAAAACGCCCATCCCTAATACCTAGTGGCCATTGCCTGTCGACATTGATAAAGACACAAAAGTATGAAAGAAAACAGATGCATTGCCTACAATGTGTGGACTACGGCTTAAGCAACTTAAGCATCACCTTTTAAAAACCAGTTGCAAATCCAAATAAAGCTAAATATCGGTGTCTGTTCATTAAATTTGGCAGAAATAAACGATAAAATAAATGATGAATTCTCGTCTTACTTTTATAGCCAATTGTAAATAGGACAGTTTTATGAGAGCCTATTTATGTACTGTGATTTATAGATGCATTTGATATTTTAAGTGCCATTCTTCAGAATTCCATGTTTCAAACTTTACTTTGTGTATAACGTTTTTGTTAGAGCATTAGGAATATCTTAAAATCTATAAATATCTGTAAAATGATAAAACTCAAAGTTCAATGCCAAGCGATACATTTTAATTTACAGAAATGGCCAATTTGGACTACATTCCTCTAGTTTCTGCTTAATTTACATCACAATCACTGTTAACCCCCACCCACAAGAACACACCAAATGGGGCGTGGTCTTGTTTTGTTCCAATGGAGAAGAAGAGGAGTTGGGTTTGTGGAGTGTGTTAGTTTGTTCGCCATGTCGTCAAAACTGTTGTTTTCATCCCGGAGTTTAATGACCTTTGTTTTGCCTTCCCATGAAGCTGTACTTGGAGATCAATAGGTTCAATTTATGTTTTACTCGGTTCCCAAAAATTATTATCCACAAACTACATGCGGCACATTTTGCGAAGGACTGCTTCCTCGAGCTCAATTAGTTTAATGCCGGATTTACACAACGATATTTCTTGAAAGATGGAGCAGTTCCCTCTTTGTCTGGAGAAGATGTTGTTCCTGACCCTTAAGTGTATTTTATTATTTAAGTTGGGGGGTTTAACAGTTCCTGTAACTTATTAAACAAAGGGCAATGCTGTTAGGCTTTGTAAACTAGTTAGTAATTTAAACTTATCTGACGAAAAAGTGTAGTAATTCAGCAGGACACCATCGATTGCATGAGTTTCTAATGCTCTGTTTAAATTCTATGTAAGTTATATCTATTGTTAAGTGTTTAACCACATGATGGTTTAGATCGTGGTAAAGTTTAGCTTCAGACATGCAAATTATTGTTCTATGTTTACATGCATGTTTGTTCATTAAGGACATGTTTCCAATAACACTGAGCACATGCATCTCCACGTTATGATAAGAGGCATAACCTTTTTGGGCTAAACACGCGCTAACTGTTGATTCACAACACAGGAACCGCTGACCCAATCAGAACTCGTTACGCATTTCTTTAAGAGGGACGATACAGTGCACAGATGTTAATTGTGTGAAAGATACGCGTTATTTTTACAGGCGAAACATTAACATGTTACATTGCACACTGTTTACAAAATCAAAGCTTCAAAAACACAAAGAACAGCACCTTTCATTTAAACTACATAATTTAGATCATTATTTCTGTCCCGGCACATCCTTTCAACAGCGGTTGATACTAATCAACTGAACCAGGCTTAAGCCTGTAATTCGCGCATAGACACAGTTCTATTGAGCCAGTGTTTCCTAAATCAAAAGCTATCCTTTCAGAGAATGCACTTGAAATAACACTAACAACTTAAAGGATGAGCTGTGTTTTAATCCTTAGTATTTGACTCCAGTGGAAAAATCAGACAAAAATCTATTGGTGACACTCACAGGATTGTATTGAAGAGCAGAAACATATGCTTGAACTGCTCCCTCCATGTCCCCTGCTGCCACAAGGGCTGCTGCCAGGTTAATGTATCCATCAATGAAGTCTGGTTTAAGACGAAGCGCGTGACGGTAATGCTCGATGGCTTCCTGTAGTTGTCCCCGTTCCTTGTAGACGTTGCCCAGGTTGGAGTACGCCTCAGCCAGCATAGGGTTCTGCTTGATGGCCAAAGTGCTGAAGTGGGCCGACCTGCGTGCAAAGAAAAGATGAATGTGTTGTAACCGAGACATTCTGATGATCTTTTTGGGTGTCATCTTTAACATGTCATCTATTCAACGCTGTGAATTCAACATATGTGCAAAACTTGCATCCACGGGTCTTAACAAAACCATAACATCTAATAAGGCTTATCAAATAGAAGCAACATTAAAGCCACCAAATGTTTTTTTTTTTAAATAACACAAGACATTAACTCCGGTCATATAAAGGCTTTATCCACTTTCATCAGGATTCATAACTGTAAACAAACATCAGTTGAACTTAAGATTTACCATTGGGGTAAAAAGTGATAATATTAGGCTATGTTATGCCTTTAAGACAGATGCCGTTAGCTCATAGTGAGCCGAACAACCCTAGTGAACCACAGACCAATAACTTCTGTTGCATTAATTTTGGACGGACTCGTGATTATAGAGATAAAAAGGGAGTTAAACAAACCCAAAATTTGAGATAAATAGAACATTTTAAGACTGCAGTGCAAGCACATTAACTAAGTTACCCAGCTAAGTTATCCTTTAAAAGAGTTCTGTGCATGGCATTAGTACCCCGTAACAGACTCATCACCACCACCCTCCATGAAGAGCGAACCTATCCATCTCACCTGTCCAGCCTGCGACACTGGAAGTGGATGGAGGACAGCAGCAGCAGGACACCGGTATTATCCGGCTCTTGCCTCCACAGCTGCATGCAGTGCCGCTCGGCCGCCTCGAAATCTCCAGACTGATACTCCCGATGAGCCAGTTCTGCCAAACCTTGGAAGGAAAGCACATGTTTGGTTGGTTCTGAAGCACCAACGCAACCCAGAGGAAGGGGGGAAACAACACGTTAGAAGAAATGGAAATGAGGCAAAACAAATAAAACAAAATAAAATGACAAAAAGCTGTTTTGAGAGGCTTTGTATGGCAGAAACCTGTGATAAAACTGCACAAAACTAAAGTTTTGATGGTTCCTGCAATGTTAAGTTCACATTGTGCTGCCAATCAAAGTGGAAAACTAAAAACTCAATATAAGATGTGAACTTTACTGAAGATATCACTGAAATAATGGGAAATATGTCAAAGAAACATTAAAGTTTGTGAGATATGAATAAAAACATGATTGACAGAAGGGATTTGGGTGTGAATAACACGTGTAGGAGTTACATTCACAAACAAGTGTGCACACACGCACGCACGCACGCACACACACCTTATAATCTCATAATAAACCTTACACACACACACACACACACACACACACACACACACACACACACACCTTATAATCTCATAATAAACCTTACACAGACAAAAACACACACACACACACAGACAAAAACACACACACACACACACACACACACACACACATATACACAGACAAAAAAAACACACACACACACACACACACACACACACACACACACACAGACAAAAAAACCACACACACACACAGACAAAAAAACCACACACACACACACACACACACACACACACACACAGAGACAAAAAAAACACACACACACACACACACACACACATAGACAAAAGAACCACACACACACACACACACACACACACACACACACAGACAAAAAAACACACACACACAGACAAAAAAACACACACACACACACACACACACACAGACAAAAAAACACACACACACACACACACACACAGAGACAAAAAAACACACACACACACACACACACACACACACACACACACACAGACAAAAAAAACACACACACACACACACACATACACAGACAGACAAAAACACACACACATACACACACACACAGACAGACAAAAACAAAACACACAGACAGACAAAAAAAACACACACAGACAGACAAAAAAAACACACACAGACAGACAAAAAACACACAGACAGACAAAAAAAACACACACACACAGACAAAAACACACACACACACAGACAAAAACACAGACAAAAACACAGACACACACACACACACACACACACAGACAAAAACACACACAGACAAAAACACACACAGACAAAAACACACACAGACAAAAACACACACAGACAAAAACACACACAGACAAAAACACACACAGACAAAAACACACACAGACAAACACACACACACACACACACACACATCTAATAACATTACATCTGATTATCACAACATTATTATTAATTAATAAACTCATCACCATCAGTAATATTACACAGATCAATGTTGTTTACACCACACAACATCTATTGAGTTACTTTATAACTTTCACAACCATGCAAACAACACAAATATCTCAGTAAGAATGATTAATTGATCACATATTATTATTAATGATTATATTAATGAGGGGTTATTGTCATGGTTACCTGTGCTGTCGGCCACGTTCCCCACCGAGCTCGCCATTTCTGGTTCTTCAGGTTCTGGATTAAGATGTAAAATAAGACTTTCACGGAATTATTAAATAGATTTAAAACGAGCTGATTATGGGATGGCGAAGACAACACGCGCAGAACTCTCACACGAGCGGCCTGCTGCGCTGCTAATGCTAGGCTAACACACAAATGAAGCACGAACGCGAAGAAATTCACGCAACTTAACGGTCAGAATCCTCTCAGTTGTGTTCTTATTGCGTTCTTTTCACGAGAATAGCGCACACGAGGACTTTAAACCGCGAGAAAAGATCGTGGAAGCGGACGAATGTACGCCGGACACTTTTCACACAGCGCTATTTTTAACTCACAATGGCGGTCCAGTCGCCTCCGAAATGGCGGATGTGACCGGAACTTGTTTATGGCGGAGTGATGCGGATATAAAATAGGCCCGTCGAACACAACGCGCAGGGATTTCCACACAACGCGTCTGACGCCAAATATTACGCGATTCGTATTTAATGATTAACAATATTAATGTTTGTGTGTTTAAGAAATGTTTAATGTGCGCTTCTCTTATATTGTGTGCGGCCTTTGGGTTATGTGTGTTATATCAATCCGCGAGCCTTCACGCGACGCAACGTGACGTCACGTGTTTCCTGTAAAAAGAGCGGCAGGAATTTAAAATGATTAAAATCCTTAAAAAACGTTTTTATTAATATGATAAATGACACTAATCGAACTATAACAAATAACCAAATATTTAATGTTAAATTAAAAATATAGTTCTGTACTCAAACAGGTCTTTTTCAGCACATTTAAACTTGTTTTTTTTGTTTAAGCGTCACATTTAAACATGCTTTTTTTGTTTAAGAGTCACATTTAAACATGCTTTTTTTGTTTAAGAGTCACATTTAAACATGCTTTTTTTGTTTAAGCTTCACATTTAAACCTGCTTTTTTTGTTTAAGAGTCACATTTAAACATGCTTTTTTTGTTTAAGCTTCACATTTAAACCTGCTTTTTTTGTTTAAGCTTCACATTTAAACCTGCTTTTTTTGTTTAAGAGTCACATTTAAACCTACTTTTTTTGTTTAAGCTTCACATTTAAACCTGCTTTTTTTGTTTAAGAGTCACATTTAAACATGTTTTTTTTGTTTAAGCGTCACATTTAAACCTGCTTTTTTTGTTTAAGCTTCACATTTAAACATGCTTTTTTTGTTTAAGAGTCACATTTAAACCTGCTTTTTTTGTTTAAGCTTCACATTTAAACATGCTTTTTTTGTTTAAGAGTCACATTTAAACCTGCTTTTTTTGTTTAAGCTTCGCATTTAAACATGCTTTTTTTGTTTAAGAGTCACATTTAAACATGCTTTTTTTTGTTTAAGAGTCACATTTAAACATGCTTTTTTTGTTTAAGAGTCACATTTAAACATGCTTTTTTTTGTTTAAGCTTCGCATTTAAACATGCTTTTTTTGTTTAAGAGTCACATTTAAACATGCTTTTTTTTGTTTAAGAGTCACATTTAAACATGCTTTTTTTGTTTAAGAGTCACATTTAAACATGCTTTTTTTTGTTTAAGAGTCACATTTAAACATGCTTTTTTTGTTTAAGAGTCACATTTAAACATGCTTTTTTTTGTTTAAGCTTCGCATTTAAACATGCTTTTTTTGTTTAAGAGTCACATTTAAACATGCTTTTTTTGTTTAAGCTTCGCATTTAAACATGCTTTTTTTGTTTAAGAGTCACATTTAAACCTGCTTTTTTTGTTTAAGCTTCACATTTAAACATGCTTTTTTTGTTTAAGAGTCACATTTAAACCTGCTTTTTTTGTTTAAGCTTCGCATTTAAACATGCTTTTTTTTGTTTAAGCTTCACATTTAAACATGCTTTTTTTTGTTTAAGAGTCACATTTAAACCTGCTTTTTTTGTTTAAGCTTCGCATTTAAACATGCTTTTTTTTGTTTAAGCTTCACATTTAAACATGCTTTTTTTTGTTTAAGCTTCACATTTAAACATGCTTTTTTTTGTTTAAGAGTCACATTTAAACATGCTTTTTTTTGTTTAAGAGTCACATTTAAACATGCTTTTTTTTGTTTAAGCTTCGCATTTAAACATGCTTTTTTTGTTTAAGAGTCACATTTAAACCTGCTTTTTTTGTTTAAGCTTCACATTTAAACATGCTTTTTTTGTTTAAGAGTCACATTTAAACCTGCTTTTTTTGTTTAAGCTTCGCATTTAAACATGCTTTTTTTTGTTTAAGCTTCGCATTTAAACATGCTTTTTTTGTTTAAGAGTCACATTTAAACATGCTTTTTTTGTTTAAGCTTCGCATTTAAACATGCTTTTTTTTGTTTAAGCTTCGCATTTAAACATGCTTTTTTTGTTTAAGCTTCGCATTTAAACATGCTTTTTTTTGTTTAAGCTTCGCATTTAAACATGCTTTTTTTGTTTAAGAGTCACATTTAAACATGCTTTTTTTGTTTAAGAGTCACATTTAAACATGCTTTTTTTGTTTAAGCTTCACATTTAAACCTGCTTTTTTTTGTTTAAGCTTCGCATTTAAACATGCTTTTTTTGTTTAAGAGTCACATTTAAACATGCTTTTTTTGTTTAAGCTTCGCATTTAAACATGCTTTTTTTTGTTTAAGCTTCGCATTTAAACATGCTTTTTTTGTTTAAGAGTCACATTTAAACATGCTTTTTTTGTTTAAGCTTCGCATTTAAACATGCTTTTTTTTGTTTAAGCTTCGCATTTAAACATGCTTTTTTTGTTTAAGCTTCGCATTTAAACATGCTTTTTTTTGTTTAAGCTTCGCATTTAAACATGCTTTTTTTGTTTAAGAGTCACATTTAAACATGCTTTTTTTGTTTAAGAGTCACATTTAAACATGCTTTTTTTGTTTAAGCTTCACATTTAAACCTGCTTTTTTTGTTTAAGAGTCACATTTAAACATGCTTTTTTTGTTTAAGAGTCACATTTAAACATGCTTTTTTTGTTTAAGAGTCACATTTAAACCTGCTTTTTTTGTTTAAGCTTCACATTTAAACATGCTTTTTTTGTTTAAGAGTCACATTTAAACCTGCTTTTTTTGTTTAAGCTTCGCATTTAAACATGCTTTTTTTTGTTTAAGCTTCGCATTTAAACATGCTTTTTTTGTTTAAGAGTCACATTTAAACATGCTTTTTTTGTTTAAGCTTCACATTTAAACATGCTTTTTTTGTTTAAGAGTCACATTTAAACATGCTTTTTTTGTTTAAGAGTCACATTTAAACATGCTTTTTTTTGTTTAAGAGTCACATTTAAACATGCTTTTTTTGTTTAAGAGTCACATTTAAACATGCTTTTTTTGTTTAAGAGTCACATTTAAACATGCTTTTTTTGTTTAAGAGTCACATTTAAACCTGCTTTTTTTTTTTAAGAGTCACATTTAAACATGCTTTTTTTGTTTAAGCTTCACATTTAAACATGCTTTTTTTGTTTAAGAGTCACATTTAAACCTGCTTTTTTTGTTTAAGCTTCACATTTAAACATGCTTTTTTTGTTTAAGAGTCACATTTAAACATGCTTTTTTTTGTTTAAGCTTCACATTTAAACATGCTTTTTTTGTTTAAGAGTCACATTTAAACCTGCTTTTTTTGTTTAAGCTTCGCATTTAAACATGCTTTTTTTTGTTTAAGCTTCGCATTTAAACATGCTTTTTTTGTTTAAGAGTCACATTTAAACCTGCTTTTTTTGTTTAAGAGTCACATTTAAACCTGCTTTTTTTGTTTAAGAGTCACATTTAAACCTGCTTTTTTTGTTTAAGAGTCACATTTAAACCTGCTTTTTTTGTTAAATCGTCACATTTAAACCTGCTTTTTTTGTTTAAGAGTCACATTTAAACATGCTTTTTTTGTTTAAGAGTCACATTTAAACATGATTTTTTTGTTTAAGAGTCACATTTAAACATGCTTTTTTTGTTTAAGCTTCGCATTTAAACATGCTTTTTTTGTTTAAGAGTCACATTTAAACATGCTTTTTTTGTTTAAGAGTCACATTTAAACATGATTTTTTTGTTTAAGAGTCACATTTAAACATGCTTTTTTTGTTTAAGCTTCACATTTAAACATGCTTTTTTTGTTTAAGAGTCACATTTAAACATGATTTTTTTGTTTAAGAGTCACATTTAAACATGCTTTTTTTGTTTAAGCTTCACATTTAAACATGCTTTTTTTGTTTAAGCTTCACATTTAAACATGCTTTTTTTGTTTAAGAGTCACATTTAAACATGATTTTTTTGTTTAAGAGTCACATTTAAACATGCTTTTTTTGTTTAAGCTTCGCATTTAAACATGCTTTTTTTGTTTAAGAGTCACATTTAAACATGCTTTTTTTTGTTTAAGAGTCACATTTAAACATGCTTTTTTTGTTTAAGCTTCACATTTAAACATGCTTTTTTTGTTTAAGCTTCACATGTTTAAATGTGTTTTTTGTTTTGTTTAAGCTTCGCATGTAAACATGCTTTTTTTGTTTAAGAGTCACATTTAAACATGCTTTTTTTGTTTAAGAGTCACATTTAAACCGGCTTTTTTTGTTTAAGAGTCACATTTAAACATGCTTTTTTTGTTTAAGAGTCACATTTAAACATGCTTTTTTTGTTTAAGCTTCACATTTAAACATGCTTTTTTTGTTTAAGAGTCACATTTAAACATGCTTTTTTTGTTTAAGCTTCACATTTAAACATGCTTTTTTTGTTTAAGAGTCACATTTAAACCTGCTTTTTTTGTTTAAGCTTCACATTTAAACCTGCTTTTTTTGTTTAAGAGTCACATTTAAACCTGCTTTTTTTGTTTAAGCTTCACATTTAAACCTGCTTTTTTTGTTTAAGAGTCACATTTAAACATGCTTTTTTTGTTTAAGAGTCACATTTAAACATGCTTTTTTTGTTTAAGAGTCACATTTAAACCTGCTTTTTTTGTTTAAGCTTCACATTTAAACATGCTTTTTTTGTTTAAGAGTCACATTTAAACCTGCTTTTTTTGTTTAAGCTTCGCATTTAAACATGCTTTTTTTTGTTTAAGTTTCGCATTTAAACATGCTTTTTTTGTTTAAGAGTCACATTTAAACATGCTTTTTTTGTTTAAGAGTCACATTTAAACATGCTTTTTTTGTTTAAGAGTCACATTTAAACCTGCTTTTTTTGTTTAAGCTTCACATTTAAACATGCTTTTTTTGTTTAAGAGTCACATTTAAACATGCTTTTTTTTGTTTAAGAGTCACATTTAAACATGCTTTTTTTGTTTAAGAGTCACATTTAAACATGCTTTTTTTGTTTAAGAGTCACATTTAAACATGCTTTTTTTGTTTAAGAGTCACATTTAAACATGCTTTTTTTGTTTAAGAGTCACATTTAAACCTGCTTTTTTTGTTTAAGAGTCACATTTAAACATGCTTTTTTTGTTTAAGAGTCACATTTAAACATGCTTTTTTTTGTTTAAGCTTCGCATTTAAACATGCTTTTTTTGTTTAAGAGTCACATTTAAACATGCTTTTTTTGTTTAAGCTTCACATTTAAACCTGCTTTTTTTGTTTAAGCTTCACATTTAAACATGCTTTTTTTGTTTAAGAGTCACATTTAAACATGCTTTTTTTGTTTAAGCTTCGCATTTAAACATGCTTTTTTTGTTTAAGCTTCACATTTAATACTGCTTTTTTTGTTTAAGAGTCACATTTAAACATGCTTTTTTTGTTTAAGAGTCACATTTAAACCTGCTTTTTTTGTTTAAGCTTCACATTTAAACCTGCTTTTTTTGTTTAAGCTTCGCATTTAAACATGCTTTTTTTGTTTAAGAATCACATTTAAACCTGCTTTTTTTGTTTAAGAGTCACATTTAAACCTGCTTTTTTTGTTTAATCGTCACATTTAAACCTGCTTTTTTTGTTTAAGCGTCACATTTAAACCTGCTTTTTTTGTTTAAGCGTCACATTTAAACCTGCTTTTTTTGTTTAAGAGTCACATTTAAACATGCTTTTTTTGTTTAAGAGTCACATTTAAACATGATTTTTTTGTTTAAGAGTCACATTTAAACATGCTTTTTTTGTTTAAGCTTCGCATTTAAACATGCTTTTTTTGTTTAAGAGTCACATTTAAACATGCTTTTTTTGTTTAAGCTTCACATTTAAACATGCTTTTTTTGTTTAAGCTTCACATTTAAACATGCTTTTTTTGTTTAAGAGTCACATTTAAACATGATTTTTTTGTTTAAGAGTCACATTTAAACATGCTTTTTTTGTTTAAGCTTCGCATTTAAACATGCTTTTTTTGTTTAAGAGTCACATTTAAACATGCTTTTTTTTGTTTAAGAGTCACATTTAAACATGCTTTTTTTGTTTAAGCTTCACATTTAAACATGCTTTTTTTGTTTAAGCTTCACATTTAAACATGATTTTTTTTGTTTAAGAGTCACATTTAAACATGCTTTTTTTGTTTAATCTTCACATGTTTAAATGTGTTTTTTTGTTTTGTTTAAGCTTCGCATTTAAACATGCTTTTTTTGTTTAAGAGTCACATTTAAACCTGCTTTTTTTGTTTAAGAGTCACATTTAAACATGCTTTTTTTGTTTAAGAGTCACATTTAAACATGATTTTTTTTGTTTAAGCTTCACATTTAAACATGCTTTTTTTGTTTAAGAGTCACATTTAAACATGCTTTTTTTGTTTAAGAGTCACATTTAAACATGCTTTTTTTTGTTTAAGCGTCACATTTAAACCTGCTTTTTTTGTTTAAGCTTCACATTTAAACATGCTTTTTTTGTTTAAGAGTCACATTTAAACATGATTTTTTTTGTTTAAGCTTCACATTTAAACATGCTTTTTTTGTTTAAGAGTCACATTTAAACATGATTTTTTTTGTTTAAGCTTCACATTTAAACATGCTTTTTTTGTTTAAGAGTCACATTTAAACATGATTTTTTTTGTTTAAGCTTCACATTTAAACATGCTTTTTTTTGTTTAAGAGTCACATTTAAACATGATTTTTTTTGTTTAAGCTTCACATTTAAACATGCTTTTTTTGTTTAAGAGTCACATTTAAACCTGCTTTTTTTGTTTAAGAGTCACATTTAAACATGCTTTTTTTTGTTTAAGCGTCACATTTAAACCTGCTTTTTTTGTTTAAGAGTCACATTTAAACATGCTTTTTTTGTTTAAGCTTCGCATTTAAACATGCTTTTTTTGTTTAAGAGTCACATTTAAACCTGCTTTTTTTGTTTAAGAGTCACATTTAAACATGCTTTTTTTGTTTAAGAGTCACATTTAAACATGATTTTTTTTGTTTAAGCTTCACATTTAAACATGCTTTTTTTGTTTAAGAGTCACATTTAAACATGCTTTTTTTTGTTTAAGCGTCACATTTAAACCTGCTTTTTTTGTTTAAGAGTCACATTTAAACCTGCTTTTTTTGTTTAAGAGTCACATTTAAACATGCTTTTTTTGTTTAAGAGTCACATTTAAACCTGCTTTTTTTGTTTAAGAGTCACATTTAAACATGATTTTTTTGTTTAAGAGTCACATTTAAACATGATTTTTTTTGTTTAAGCTTCACATTTAAACATGCTTTTTTTGTTTAAGAGTCACATTTAAACATGCTTTTTTTTGTTTAAGCGTCACATTTAAACCTGCTTTTTTTTGTTTAAGCGTCACATTTAAACCTGCTTTTTTTGTTTAAGAGTCAAATTTAAACCTGCTTTTTTTGTTTAAGAGTCACATTTAAACATGCTTTTTTTGTTTAAGCTTCACATTTAAACATGCTTTTTTTTGTTTAAGAGTCACATTTATACATGCTTGTTTTGTTTAAGAGTCACATTTAAACCTGCTTTTTTTGTTTAAGAGTCACATTTAAACCTGCTTTTTTTGTTTAAGAGTCACATTTAAACATGATTTTTTTTGTTTAAGCGTCACATTTAAACCTGCTTTTTTTGTTTAAGAGTCACATTTAAACCTGCTTTTTTTGTTTAAGCTTCACATTTAAACATGCTTTTTTTGTTTAAGCTTCACCTGTTTAAATGTGTTTTTTTTTTTTGTTTAATCGTCACATTTAATCATGCTTTTTTTGTTAAAGCGTCACATTTAAACATGCTTTTTTTGTTTAAGAGTCACATTTAAACCTGCTTTTTTTGTTTAAGAGTCACATTTAAACATGCTTTTTTTGTTTAAGAGTCACATTTAAACATGCTTTTTTTGTTTAAGCTTCACATGTTTAAATGTGTTTTTTTTTTGTTTAAGCTTCACATTTAAACATGCTTTTTTTTGTTTAAGCTTCACATTTAAACATGCTTTTTTTTGTTTAAGAGTCACATTTAAACATGCTTTTTTTGTTTAAGCTTCACATTTAAACATGCTTTTTTTGTTTAAGCTTCACATTTAAACATGCTTTTTTTGTTTAAGAGTCACATTTAAACATGCTTTTTTTTGTTTAAGCTTCACATTTAAACCTGCTTTTTTTGTTTAAGAGTCACATTTAAACATGCTTTTTTTTGTTTAAGAGTCACATTTAAACATGCTTTTTTTTTGTGTAAGAGTCACATTTAAACATGCTTTTTTTGTTTAATTTTCCATTTAAACATGCTTTTTTGTTTAAGCTTCACATTTAAACATGATTTTTTTGTTTAAGCGTCACATTTAAACATGCTTTTTTTTGTTTAAGCTTCACATTTAAACATGCTTTTTTTTGTTTAAACTTCACATTTAAACATGCTTTTTTTGTTTAAGCTTCACATTTAAACATGCTTTTTTTTGTTTAAGCTTCACATTTAAACCTGCTTTTTTTGTTTAAGAGTCACATTTAAACATGCTTTTTTTGTTTAAGCTTCACCTGTTTAAATGTGTTTTTTTTTTTGTTTAATCGTCACATTTAATCATGCTTTTTTTGTTAAAGCGTCACATTTAAACATGCTTTTTTTGTTTAAGAGTCACATTTAAACATGCTTTTTTTGTTTAAGCTTCACATTTAAACATGCTTTTTTTGTTTAAGAGTCACATTTAAACCTGCTTTTTTTGTTTAAGAGTCACATTTAAACATGCTTTTTTTGTTTAAGAGTCACATTTAAACATGCTTTTTTTGTTTAAGCTTCCATTTAAACATGCTTTTTTTGTTTAAGCGTCACATTTAAACATGCTTTTTTTGTTTAAGCTTCACATTTAAACATGCTTTTTTTTGTTTAAGCTTCACAATTAAACATGCTTTTTTTGTTTAAGCTTCACATTTAAACATGCTTTTTTTGTTTAAGAGTCACATTTAAACATGCTTTTTTTTGTTTAAGAGTCACATTTAAACATGATTTTTTTTGTTTAAGCGTCACATTTAAACATGCTTTTTTTTGTTTAAGCGTCACATTTAAACCTGCTTTTTTTGTTTAAGAGTCACATTTAAACCTGCTTTTTTTGTTTAAGAGTCACATTTAAACATGCTTTTTTTGTTTAAGAGTCACATTTAAACATGATTTTTTTTGTTTAAGCTTCACATTTAAACATGCTTTTTTTGTTTAAGCTTCACATTTAAACATGATTTTTTTTGTTTAAGCTTCACATTTAAACCTGCTTTTTTTGTTTAAGAGTCACATTTAAACCTGCTTTTTTTGTTTAAGAGTCACATTTAAACATGCTTTTTTTGTTTAAGCTTCACCTGTTTAAATGTGTTTTTTTTTTTTGTTTAATCGTCACATTTAATCATGCTTTTTTTGTTAAAGCGTCACATTTAAACATGCTTTTTTTGTTTAAGAGTCACATTTAAACATGCTTTTTTTGTTTAAGCTTCACATTTAAACATGCTTTTTTTGTTTAAGAGTCACATTTAAACATGCTTTTTTTGTTTAAGCTTCCATTTAAACATGCTTTTTTTGTTTAAGCGTCACATTTAAACATGCTTTTTTTGTTTAAGAGTCACATTTAAACATGCTTTTTTTGTTTAAGAGTCACATTTAAACATGCTTTTTTTTGTTTAAGCTTCACATTTAAACATGCTTTTTTTGTTTAAGCTTCACATTTAAACATGCTTTTTTTGTTTAAGAGTCACATTTAAACATGCTTTTTTTTGTTTAAGAGTCACATTTAAACATGATTTTTTTTGTTTAAGCGTCACATTTAAACCTGCTTTTTTTATTTAAGAGTCACAATTAAACATGCTTTTTTTGTTTAAGCTTCACATTTAATACTGCTTTTTTTGTTTAAGAGTCACATTTAAACCTGCTTTTTTTGTTTAAGCGTCACATTTAATACTGCTTTTTTTGTTTAAGAGTCACATTTAAACCTGCTTTTTTTGTTTAAGAGTCACAATTAAACATGCTTTTTTTGTTTAAGAGTCACATTTAAACATGATTTTTTTTGTTTAAGAGTCACATTTAAACATGCTTTTTTTGTTTAAGAGTCACATTTAAACATGCTTTTTTTTGTTTAAGCGTCACATTTAAACCTGCTTTTTTTGTTTAAGAGTCACATTTAAACCTGCTTTTTTTGTTTAAGAGTCACATTTAAACATGCTTTTTTTGTTTAAGAGTCACATTTAATCATGCTTTTTTTGTTTAAGCTTCACATTTAAACATGCTTTTTTTGTTTAAGCTTCACATTTAAACATGCTTTTTTTTGTTTAAGAGTCACATTTAAACATGCTTTTTTTTGTTTAAGAGTCACATTTAAACATGCTTTTTTTGTTTAAGCTTCACATTTAAACATGCTTTTTTTGTTTAAGCTTCACATTTAAACATGCTTTTTTTGTTTAAGAGTCACATTTAAACATGCTTTTTTTGTTTAAGAGTCACATTTAAACATGCTTTTTTTGTTTAAGAGTCACATTTAAACATGCTTTTTTTTGTTTAAGCTTCACATTTAAACCTGCTTTTTTTGTTTAAGAGTCACATTTAAACATGCTTTTTTTGTTTAAGCTTCACATTTAAACATGCTTTTTTTTGTTTAAGCTTCACATTTAAACATGCTTTTTTTGTTTAAGCTTCACATTTAAACATGCTTTTTTTTGTTTAAGAGTCACATTTAAACCTGCTTTTTTTGTTTAAGCTTCACATTTAAACATGCTTTTTTTGTTTAAGAGTCACATTTAAACATGCTTTTTTTGTTTAAGCTTCACATTTAAACATGCTTTTTTTGTTTAAGAGTCACATTTAAACATGCTTTTTTTGTTTAAGAGTCACATTTAAACATGCTTTTTTTGTTTAAGCTTCACATTTAAACATGCTTTTTTTGTTTAAGCTTCACATTTAAACATGCTTTTTTTTGTTTAAGAGTCACATTTAAACATGCTTTTTTTTGTTTAAGAGTCACATTTAAACATGCTTTTTTTTGTTTAAGCTTCACATTTAAACATGCTTTTTTTGTTTAAGAGTCACATTTAAACATGCTTTTTTTTGTTTAAGCTTCACATTTAAACATGCTTTTTTTGTTTAAGAGTCACATTTAAACATGCTTTTTTTGTTTAAGCTTCACATTTAAACATGCTTTTTTTGTTTAAGAGTCACATTTAAACATGCTTTTTTTGTTTAAGCTTCACATTTAAACATGCTTTTTTTGTTTAAGCTTCACATGTTTAAACGTGTTTTTTTGTTTAAGCTTCACATGTTTAAACGTGTTTTTTTTTTTTTGTTTAAGCTTCACATTTAAACCTGCTTTTTTTGTTTAAGAGTCACATTTAAACCTGCTTTTTTTGTTTAAGAGTCACATTTAAACATGCTTTTTTTGTTTAAGCTTCACATTTAAACATGCTTTTTTTGTTTAAGCTTCACATTTAAACATGCTTTTTTTGTTTAAGCTTCACATGTTTAAACGTGTTTTTTTTTTTTGTTTAAGCTTCACATTTAAACATGCTTTTTTTGTTTAAGAGTCACATTTAATCATGCTTTTTTTTGTTTAAGCTTCACATTTAAACATGCTTTTTTTGTTTAAGAGTCACATTTAAACATGCTTTTTTTGTTTAAGCTTCACATTTAAACATGCTTTTTTTGTTTAAGCTTCACATTTAAACATGCTTTTTTTGTTTAAGAGTCACATTTAAACATGCTTTTTTTTGTTTAAGAGTCACATTTAAACATGCTTTTTTTGTTTAAGCTTCACATTTAAACATGCTTTTTTTGTTTAAGCTTCACATTTAAACATGCTTTTTTTGTTTAAGCTTCACATGTTTAAACGTGTTTTTTTTTTTTTGTTTAAGCTTCACATTTAAACCTGCTTTTTTTGTTTAAGAGTCACATTTAAACATGCTTTTTTTGTTTAAGCTTCACATTTAAACATGCTTTTTTTTGTTTAAGCTTCACATTTAAACCTGCTTTTTTTGTTTAAGAGTCACATTTAAACATGCTTTTTTTTGTTTAAGCTTCACATTTAAACCTGCTTTTTTTGTTTAAGCTTCACATTTAAACATGCTTTTTTTTGTTTAAGCTTCACATTTAAACATGCTTTTTTTGTTTAAGAGTCACATTTAAACATGCTTTTTTTTGTTTAAGCTTCACATTTAAACATGCTTTTTTTTGTTTAAGCTTCACATTTAAACATGCTTTTTTTGTTTAAGCTTCACATTTAAACATGCTTTTTTTGTTTAAGAGTCACATTTAAACATGCTTTTTTTTGTTTAAGAGTCACATTTAAACATGCTTTTTTTTGTTTAAGAGTCACATTTAAACATGCTTTTTTTTGTTTAAGAGTCACATTTAAACATGCTTTTTTTTGTTTAAGAGTCACATTTAAACATGCTTTTTTTGTTTAAGCTTCACATTTAAACATGCTTTTTTTGTTTAAGAGTCACATTTAAACATGCTTTTTTTTGTTTAAGCTTCACATTTAAACATGCTTTTTTTGTTTAAGCTTCACATTTAAACATGCTTTTTTTTGTTTAAGCTTCACATTTAAACATGCTTTTTTTTGTTTAAGAGTCACATTTAAACATGCTTTTTTTTGTTTAAGAGTCACATTTAAACATGCTTTTTTTGTTTAAGAGTCACATTTAAACATGCTTTTTTTTGTTTAAGAGTCACATTTAAACATGCTTTTTTTGTTTAAGCTTCACATTTAAACATGCTTTTTTTTGTTTAAGCTTCACATTTAAACATGCTTTTTTTGTTTAAGAGTCACATTTAAACATGCTTTTTTTGTTTAAGAGTCACATTTAAACATGCTTTTTTTGTTTAAGAGTCACATTTAAACATGCTTTTTTTGTTTAAGAGTCACATTTAAACATGCTTTTTTTGTTTAAGAGTCACATTTAAACATGCTTTTTTTTGTTTAAGAGTCACATTTAAACATGCTTTTTTTTGTTTAAGAGTCACATTTAAACATGCTTTTTTTTGTTTAAGCTTCACATTTAAACATGCTTTTTTTTGTTTAAGAGTCACATTTAAACATGCTTTTTTTTGTTTAAGCTTCACATTTAAACATGCTTTTTTTTGTTTAAGAGTCACATTTAAACATGCTTTTTTTTGTTTAAGAGTCACATTTAAACATGCTTTTTTTGTTTAAGCTTCACATTTAAACATGCTTTTTTTGTTTAAGAGTCACATTTAAACATGCTTTTTTTGTTTAAGCTTCACATTTAAACATGCTTTTTTTGTTTAAGAGTCACATTTAAACATGCTTTTTTTTGTTTAAGAGTCACATTTAAACATGCTTTTTTTTGTTTAAGAGTCACATTTAAACATGCTTTTTTTGTTTAAGCGGCACATTTAAACGTGCTTTTTTTGTCTATACTCTCATAAGTGCTAAATATTCTGTTTTATCTCTTTTAGTTGCTAGAATTTAGGGGGGCGTTGTGTTGTTGATGTTTTTCATATACTGAATTATACATTCAGCATTTTAATTATTTTTACATTTATTTATTGCAAAGTCCTCATAAGTGCTCTCAAACTGGATTAGTTTATGCATGTGAAATTTAGAGTCACATCCCCTGCAAGCTGCATTGAATGCTTTGTGTTCCTCTGGCAGCAGAGGGCAGTAGGACATGTTTATTCAGATATGGTCCACTTGAAGCAGACAGGGACAAGAATGATTAAATAAATAAAAATCTCTGTGTTTCTGTCTATATTGATGTTTCTAGTTAATTTCCCATATTACCTTTGCCCATTCATCTTATGCATGTTTGAGCTAAAGGGTTTAGCTGGACCCTATTTGTGCAAGTCGTCCTTAATTTTACGGAATGCAAAGGAAGTAAACACACCCAAATCATTTCAGCTTTACATCCTGCTACGAGCTCTTTCCCTGATTGACATAAAGAGTTGCTGAAGTTTTTCAGCATGCGATGTGAGGCCCTCAAGAGTCTGGGTTGATCTGTATGGGAATCTGTTGACATCATTGCTCCAAAAAGCTTCTGCCCTGTATTGTTATTGAGTGTACAAGCTCGCCCCACTTACCCTGCTGTGGTGCTTGGCTGTTGCCTTGGGAAAAAGCTGTTGCACCCAAGTGATGTCATGGCCATGTTTTGACCAATTGTATTGGACATCTTTTATCTTTGTGCATGACCGGTTCTGGCCGGCAGGTTAGATCTCTTGTGTCATGAATCCAAAGTTTCCAAACAGCTATTTTAGGCCATACATGATTACGGAGAGGGTCAGTGAGGACTGATTTTCTACTGTGCGGGACCCTGGAAGTTGAGTTTTGGGAATGGCTGTTTTCAATGCAGCCAAGTTCAGCGATTTGGTCTGCGTTCAAATCTGCAGACCCATTTACTTCATGTTGAATCAGCTCAGACCTCGTCTATTTCATTTTTGGACATAAATGGTTGGATTGTTTTATTAGGGTGATGAAAAGTGTTGGTTTAGAGTTTGATATTTGCATTGTCATGGTAACTTGTGTTAGAGCTGAGGAACGTGTTTCAAAGCATCACTATGCAAATTTATATGACCGGATCTTTGTTTAAACTAGTTTTATGCATATTCTCTTAGGCATCAATGTTAGCATTGCATATGTGCTGTGGTCTCCTGAGGTCACAAAGGAAACAAACCAGTTTCCTGTTTGATATTATTGTTATCGCTTTTAAAGCATAAGAACTACACTTGGGTGTACAACTCTTTCCTGCACGGACATAAATAATACCGCATGTTGTACAGATTGCCCAGGAGAAATTGTCGCCTTTTTACTATGGATCAATGGTTGTATCTCATCTATCTAAGCGGTGGTGATTCATCCATCCATCATGGCTGCAACATGTGATTCTAAAGATCCTCTGATTCAGCTTTTATTAAAGACCTGTTATTAAACAGCGTTCTGTTACTTTGGCCAAAGATGTCCATAATAAACACACTTTATGGCGCATTGATTAGAATCACCTTTGCCAAATTATATTGCAGCAGTATTTGAATTATATAGCAGATTTTTTATATATTGTGTGTACAATGATTGAAGAGAAATCATGTGCAAATGTATCCTTTTAACAAATCCAGACACCTTTTAATGACGTTATAACCTTTAACCAATCACGTTACTTCATGTGGATCAGGAGTTCGAGCCATAGGTATGCAAGGATGGCACATAGATTGGGGGTGAAATGATGTCTGCATGGCTGTATAGTGTTGTCTAACTGGTTTGCTCAGGCTACAGGCAGTAATAATTTTTCAATCTGTCCTTGAAGTGGAAGATCTGGCTGGACCAGGGCTGGGTCTGTCATGCTCTGGTGTTTTCAGGACATCCCTGAATTGATGCACACAGTGATTTTTAAAAACTCCTAGTTATTATTTTTTATAGTCTATATGTGACCGAAATGACCACAACAACTCTGAATATTTGTGGACATTTCACAAATTAAGAAATACATTATATTGCCCATCCACATAATTAAAATCAGGTGTTTCAAACACTCTCTCTCTGAATGTTTCACCGTATCAAGACATTTTGGACAATTCCATGCTATCAACTTTTTGGGAACAGTTTGAGCTGGCCCTTCCTCTTCCAGAATGACATCAGTGCACAAAGTGAGGTTCATAAAGACTTGGATGACAGAGTCTGGTGTGGATGAACTTGCTGGCCTTGAGTCCTGACCTCAACCCGAGAGGACACCTTTGGGAGGATTTAGAGCGGAGACTGAGAGTCAGGCCTTCTCATCCATCAGGCTGTAACCTCACAAATGCGCTTCTGGAAGAACGGGCAAAAATTCCCCAAAACACACTCCTAAACCTTGTGGACAGACTTCCCGGAAGAGTTGAAGCTGTTATAGCTGCAATGGGTGGTCCGACATCATATTGAACCCTATAGTTTAGGACTGGCATTTCACTTAAGTTCGTATGCCAGTCAACGCAGGTGATACTTTTGGCATTATAGTTAAAATCAGTTAATAAACCAAACATTCAAAAAAAACTTTTTTATTTCTGTGTGATCACATAAAAAGATGCATAACGAATTTACTTGGATCCCTGTGGGTTTAGCAGCAAGTAATAATGTTATTTTTTGGAGCACAGATTAATAGTAAGGCAAAAAGACATAGAGTAAAAGATTCATTGGTTTCTAAAAGGGAAAAGCCACTAAAGTAAACAAGGTTATATGCAGAGAACATGCTTTTTCCAATACTTTTTTGTTCAATTAAAAAGTATCACATTTTCATTATGTGTAGTCAAATTTTTTGGCAGTCTGAGTTAATGTAGCCTTCGACTTGCTTCATTGGAGGGCACGAGATTCTTTTGAAGATATTGAGGTGGGCATGACCAAAAGAGTTTGAGAACCAAGCTCTAATTTGCAAAAAAGCAATAATAATGGCTTTCACTGTGACTATAAGCTGAATTCTTCTGAATCTCCTCATTATTATGGTATGTTTACAACACAAACACATTGAACTTCTCAGTTAGAATGAGTCTGTCAGCTAAAGGTTGTAATAGGTAGTTATGATTCAGAACAGATGAGCATGTTCTTACTGTGTTCGTGGTGTAAAACTGCAGGAAGTTAAGAGTTAGGCCAAACCACAGCAGCTGCATGCTCTTAAATATCAGGTGCTTGGTGTTTGATTCATTCCTGTCAGGTCATCTGCTGGTTTTATAGCCTCACATTTTCTTGTCTGGTGTGTTGTTGGTACAAAACAACACAGCTATGCAAAATAAGTTAGCCTTTAAATTTGCTCTTTCTAAAGTCTACCGACTTTTAATTGTAAGATGGGAAACGTGTTTTTCACAGAACTCATTGCTTGTATGTATATTTCCCTTTTGCAATTGCTGAAAGTGCTTCAGTTCAGTTCAGTTGGCATAAGGGAAGAGGTGCCAGTTCTCACCATGCCAGAATGTTTTTTTGATTTGATGTGTAATGTGGAAGAAATCCAACAGTTCTGGGGGTGAACCATCACTTTTAGCGAGTGTGTACAGGGTCGGTCCAGCCTCTGTTGTAGCCTCATAGGCAAGATTTTAGCACTTCTCTATAAGATATCTCAAAATATCTTATACTATAAAAAGACTAATACATCTTTAAAAAACTATCATGTTATAATTTTTAATATAAAACATGAATTGTAATAAACAGAAATGGACAGTCAATAAATAACAAATTTAAGATATATGCATTAAACAATAAAATGTTTATAAATACATAATACAAACATATTGTTTACAAATATTTCTACACTACCGCATTTTCCAGACGCTTCTATTCTCTAGATTTGACAACATATGAGTGAACAAATGGCACAGGCCATAGTCTGTGTTAGTGTAACCAATGATTCTAAATTAATGATTTTAATATAATATGTAAACATTATGGCTGACATAATCTTATACTATATTACTTTATATTACAACTCTTAATTTTTTTCCAAGTTTTTTGCATCTGGTGTTTTTATTGTTAGTTATCATTTGTATTTACTTAAAAACACATACTAACTGTCCTGACATGTGTAACAGGCCCTACCTTAACTTGTTCTGAGCAGGGTTCCAACTTCCAACCGAGTTGTTACAGGAGGATCTCTTCGGTCTAGGAGTGAGATTAGAATTACTGATCACATGCACTATATCTCGGCAAAACCTTGTTTGGATACTTGTAGGATATTAGAATTTAAGATAATCTAGTAATATATTTAAATTACAATTTAAAATGATATGGGTACACAAACAGGAAAACACAAAGCTGAACACAAAGAAACACTTACAAAAAGTGCAGCACAAGTGCAAGAGAGTCCAGTATTGCTCTTGAGGTTTATGTTATTATTGATGGATGACCGGTGAAAATGCTGATCGGTATTGTAGTCTGGTGGTGAATGAGCATTTTGTGTAAATTTTCACAAAAAATGTCTAGTTAAGCTAGCTAAAGGGGACTTTTAAATTAAATCAATTACATATGATTGCTGCAAAATGTGATTTACTCCTAATCTCTTCATCACTCCAAGTAACACACCCATGACGGCATTTACAAGTGAAAGATAGACATGCATGTGTAACTACACAACTCTTCTCCACCCAATCAGTCAGCTTTTATCACAATCAGATGCATTAGACACTCCTCAACCTCAGGGCAAACTCCTTATGGATAAAACACAATGCTTTAGTGAGATTGTTATTAGATCTTAATTTAAAGTTGCATAATCCCAATCATATTTTTTCTACATGATTAAAGTTTGCATCTGCTGTTTTTTTTGCTGTCTGTTGAATTTATAAATGTCTGTTTTAACATGCTTTCAATTAAAACACGTATACTTTGACTCATTTGCAGCCGGCTGGTGGGTGAATCACTGTGTATTCTGCTCAAAGACTTTGAGAGTGTTATACATGTTTCACAGCTCCACTCGTACGCAAATTATTTTATGATCGTGGATCTTTTCAGTTGAAATGTTTAGGAGGAGTGTTGCATTATTATTATTATTATTATAAGTATTATTATTCTAAATTAGTTTTTCCCCCATTTTATTGGATAGCGCAATGAATAGGAGATAGGAAATCACTGGTTAAGAGACGGGGGAGTGGGACCATAAGGTATTGAACCTCGGGTTCGCGGACTACATGTCGGCGTAGAAACCGCAAGACTGTTGGCACCGACATCATTTAATTTCTCTAAGTAAATTGCTGTTTTTTCAGTTGTATGATGAAATGTCACACATGTTGGTCCTTTAATTTTATAATTGCAAGGCAATGATTACACAAATAACCTTCACAATGCCAGTGGCATCTGCCAAGGTGTGCTCACGGACGTTTTCCACCTCCCTGCTATTATTCACCTATTAAAATCATATATCTTTATAACAGCATGGTTGCCAGTGGTTGGTATGGATTTGTAAAAAAAAAAACATTGGGTTGGCTCCTTCAGCAGAAGTTACAGAGTTTTACACCCTTATCCAGTCCTGAAAACAAAACCCAGTGTTGTTTCTCATTCACGCCTCATCCCATCAAAACGTCATCTGCTTTCCCCTTTTTTCAGATAAACAGATCACTACCCGTAACTCGACCTCCTCCTTCAATCCAGTTACGTAACCGGCCTACACCACAATGTGTTCAGAAAGCGATTCATCTCAGTATCGCCTGAGTGCAGAAATCACTCTGTTTATTTGCCCAAGGACAGTGCTGTGCTGTTCAGTCTGTGTGTTGTGTTCATTGTTTCTTCTGCCTCTTGGTTAGAATATTTTTTAAACTTTGGTCCACTGGGTTGTTCAGAAGTAGGCCACACTGCCTTCTTGAGAAACACCTCATTTGTGCTTTAAACAATCCGTTTAATGAAGCTTTACTAAACCTTGAAACTTGAAACCTTGAAAATATAGCAAGCGAAGCTTCAGAAATAGGCAAAGAATGATGAATAATTATTGCAGCAGATGACGATGCGAACACTGTAGCTTGGTTCTTGAATCAAAGAACACAACACATACGTCTTCCTGTAGGAAATCCTGTAGATTTGATGAAGACTTTTAACTTGCTGAAGTGTTTCCCCTAACATTTTCCGAAGGCAAGTGCTCGAACGAGAAAACAGAACATAAAGGACTCTACCATATGTGAGGTCTTTAATGATCAAATTATAAGCAAACAGGGTCGTTTACGGTGGCCAACACAGACTCTTGTGTGTTGCATGTATCCCCAATTTTCAGAAGATAAACCCTTGACAGTTTAATTCTTATTTATTATTAAATTACTTATTAGCTGGTTTTCACTTGTACAGTAGTTCACTCGTGGTATTGTTTCCCGGGGGGGGAATGGTGGGTATGTTCTTGGGCACCAATCTGACTCATGAGAGCGATAAAGAGAGGAAATCAGCTTGTGTGGAAGTGACCGGAGAGGAAGCCGCAGGAAAGGGCGTCGTTCAAGGAACACCTCAATCACAGACAAAATGTCTGATAGAAAACTTATATCTGGTCACCTTTAACTTTATGAATATTTTTACATTTCAGTTTATGATTTCAGCTTATGACAGTAGTGAATAGTCTAATCATTTTCTTTGAACATGCTTTATGTAATGCACGTCCCCAACGTAGCAACCTAGTCCTTGCATTATGTCAAATATGTGCAAAACTTAAAATGCCACTTTTTAAGTCCAGCGTTGATTTCATATGTACAATTCTTTATTGTCTACATCGAACCCCGCTCCACACGAAACAGCCATATCATATTTTGCAAAACTAAGTATGAGAATATTTTGTGATTACAATCACAACTTAATCCTGTAAACTGCAGTTATGGGTTTAATCTTGCCAAGAGACTAATTTCACCCTTGAGAAAGAACTGCATTTACCCACGCAATGACGGACATCAATTTGGGTGGAATGGGCATGTGTTATGTGGCTGCCGGTGTTGAGCTAAAATGTTGTATTTGTGTCAAGTATTTGTGCATTGTGCTGCTTTATTTGTGAGTGACGGTAACATTTGTTGCAACAGGTTCATAAAACGGTTATATAAGCGAGTGGGTGTGAACCTCTGTGGGTTCAGGAAACTTTTAGATGGTTGTGTCGTCTCAGAGCTGATTAACGCTTTCCTTCTGTTCTTAATGGATATTTTTGCCCAGCGCACTTGTTATTGTACAGGTTTGTCTATCAATAGACAAAACATCATTCAATCCTCATGGCATGGATCATGATACACTAATCCCAATATCAGTCAAACAGGATGATAATCTAGGCATCAAAGAAGCATTAGCGTGACCTTTAATAAGCAAATAATCAATCTCAATCAATCAATCTTTTATTTGTCACAGACACTGTTACATGCCGTGAAATGGTGCTAAGATTTAATGCTCTATCAATCTCCTTTCTAAATCAATAACAATCATTGATCATTTTCATGCACACATTTAAGACACTTTTATCCAGAGTAACTTACATTATATTATCAACCATTTGACTTAGTACGTGCAATACTTTGGTATCAAACCACTGAGCTACAAGAAAGCTTTTACGATAAAAAACTGTTCATATTTGTAATGTTTTCCGTCAAACGAGGTTGGGATAAACTTTAAGGGATGAGAAATGAAATGCATGGAATACAAATGAAATTCTACCATATAATAATTGCAATAGAAAGTGATTCTTCTTTCGAACTAAAAGGAAATATTTTCAAGAAAAGAAAAAAATTGCACAAAAAAAAATTCTACTATGAAAGTCCTCGATGCCCCAGAAATCTCAGATTCTAACATTCTTCTTATCTCTTTTTGTGTTCAACCAGACAAAGATATTTATACAAGTTCGAATAACTTGAAATCCACTTAAGGGTGAACTATCCCTCTAAGTGTAAAAACTGCATTTTGTAAAGATTTGTGTGATGCTTTTTTTCAGGGTTCCACTGAAAACAAAGTCTTCCGGGTGAAGAAGAAAGCGGTTGTGTTTCCACAGGTGACAATGAGCTATCATAAAGATCAGTTAATCAGTGGATTGTTGAAAGTATGCAAGCTTTACGGCATAGACGGTCATTGTTGTAAACGAGCAGTGTGTCACGCCGATCTGTTCTGGTGAGGACATAAATTATGGTTTTACAACCCAAAACACACAAAGCTGTCATTGGTTGAATTTAATGTTGGTCAAGCAGATAGCTAATGATGTGAGCTGTGATAAAGTCCAGACATTCCGCGGGCAGTCTGAAGAAACAACACTACAGTGATGGCATACCTGCTTGAAATGCTTTTACATTACAAAGAGAAAGAATGACCCTATCATTTGGATTCTTATCAGATGATCTCTACATGTGCCTGCCATGTGGTGGTAAATGTGTTAAACAGAACCTTTAACTACACACCGTAACTTGTTATTGTATAAACAACCTATGTAGGGCTATTTAATAGATTAAACCCACCGCTGTGCCCAAAAAAGATGTGCCACATCAGAGTGCCTGGACGACATGCTTAGCTGTAAAAAAGCTTTGGATAAAAACCTAACTTAAATGAAGATATAGCCTTGTGAAGTTCTTTTTAATGATCCAGGGGATTTCTTGCTGCCTCTTGGAGGGATTTTTCAGAACACCTGGTGGCAAATAATAAAAGTCATGTGTAAAGCTTATGATTATTATAATTGAAGAAGCATACATTCTCTGCCCACTGCTCAAGGGTACATTTCCCAAAACACGCAGAATTTAATTTCAAAACAGACTCTTTGCAATCAAACATAAATTGGAATGAATTTCAAATTGCCAAAGATGATACAACATCAACTATATATGTGATCAATTGTCTTAACATATGTTTCGAGACCAAAGAAGTGAGGCACAGATTTAGCCGATGGATCTCAATCTGTGCTCATTAGGACATTAGGAATCCTACATTCGTTTGACCTCAATGTCCTATACATGTGTTTATGTCGGGTTCAGTGGAGATGACAGTAGTTGACCCCAGCTAAAAAACAAAGAGAATTCATTTGACACAGCAGGAGTTGTACTGCCCTCATTATAGCCGTTAGTGATCTGAGTATGCTCATGTGAGCTAAACTGGTGCTCTGAGTCCATCAAAATGATTTGACCTGAGAAATCTGATCAAACAAAAGCGTTTAAATTAGTGTCTGATTAATGTAATCATATTAAATTGATGCTTGCATCTTTTTATGCTTCTTTATTAAGGTAACATACATTAAATACCAACGATTTTAGATATTTGTAATGGCCTAGAGGCCTGTTGAACCAGCCTTGTGGTTCAACATCTTATATTTTATTGTAAGGACAGATTGAGTTTGGCCAAGGTTAGTCTTGTAATTAAAGGAGAAGTAATACACACTATTTCTGCCACTCTTATGTTAATCTTTGGTACTTGTAGCGTAGAATGGCATACTTTATATCTGGGAAAAGTTTTTGGTCTACTCATATTAACAGATGACAGATACAGCTTTATGACTGTTTTCAGAATAAAGTCCAGCTCATGCCGATGGACGTTCACCAGCGGCCTTGAACAATCTCCTTACGAGGGCTTCTCCACACGCTGATGGTTGTGCCCTTCCACAATCTCTAAATGGTGCGTTAGTAGCAGCAAGTATAATCGTGAGTGGCATACACTGATTTGATTTAAAATAATAACAAGATTTCTATATTCATCACAGTGCCGCGTAACCATAAAATACACCCACATACCAGTGATTGGCACATATATATATAAATATATATATATGTCTTAAAAAACAGTAACACATACATACTGGCTCTGAGATCATCAATTGATTATTTGGACGGGGAAGGCAAAGTTTTATTCAATTATATCGCAAAGACAGTGTATTGTAGATCTACAATATGTTACTTTCAAAACTGCTGCAAATCTACAGAACGGTTTTACATGGACATGATGATGATGTTTTAATTTGCGTATGTGTCCGCTTTGAAACCATTAATAACCCGGGATACGAATCAGAACCAAACAAACTGTAAAACTTTTTAGTGCTCCCAAAAATATACTACATAAACCCCACAGTTCACATTAACCAACATAATTTAGGTAAAATGAAAGGACTCCTCATATACTACCAGACACTCATCACTTCCTTTTCCAGTAAATCATTCACTTTTAGGTGTAGCGTAAACAGCCAATAAAGAGACTTTGTCGCTGGAGATTAGCCCTAAAAACAACAGACAGGTGTGGACCATCAACAACAGGATGACAGCCGTCAACACCTCCAGAATCCCTGCTGCTTTCCTACCCAAATCCCATCTATCCAGCCACCCACCGGGACAGATGGAGAAGGGGTCGAGCCCAGCCAGGCCTATTTCTGTTTCAAACAAACCAGGCCTAATATTTACATAGCTGGTCTAGCAGAACGAAGAGCAAACCATGGACCAAGACAGGAGACAAGCTAAAATTACCCATGATAACCTTAAGCCTGATAGGCTGTGCCTAATGTTAAGACCTGGATTAATGTCGGAATAAGGCCAAGAAGAAGTAGTTATATTTATTTTCTTTTTTTCAGGGCGGAGCGGTGAGGTTAAGACATGCTGAAAGATGGCCATTTAATCTGCAAGTCTTTATCTGCAAGTGTTAGAGGTCTGGATCATCACTAAGTAATGTGAGGATTGTTTGTGTGTAAATAAGGACACGTGGCTTGTGTGTTTTACCCTAAAATGTTCTTTTCGTCGTCTATGTGTCAACAAGATATGTTGCACTCAGGACATCAACCGGTTGAGAAAATCAGGCCGGCGCGAGGAAACGAAGCAAGGAATGGGAACGAGGCTGCACAAATAAGAAATAACCTGTAGTCTTCACTCCCAGGGAAATCAAACTCTAAAGACTCCCAAAAACATGTTCCTGAGCACAACGTGACTCAACAATAACAATAGAACATGTCAAGAAGTCTTTTAATTGTGTGAATCACTGTTTTCCCATGCACTTAACGAAGTCGAACCCACATGATGCTAAAAGCGGAAACCCGGATTACCCGGACATGGCGCCATTGATAGTCAACTCTTTAAACGGGTGTGAAACCGGTTCACTGGGATACCAGGGCAAAAGAGTCTCAAAAAGTCTAAAAGAGTGCAAAATATATTTTATAACGTAACGGTTATTAAACTTAATGTCAGCTATGAAGATGATTTGTGATTCACTTCTGGGTGGACTTTCCCTTCAAGGGCCCTAGTTCTCTCTTTTGCTTTGTAAGTTCAGGGTCAAGTGGTGTGCTTATACACAATGAGGGCGGACAAGTGCTAAACTGTGTTCGTTGGCTCGGCGTTTAGTTCAGGATCCTCTCATTGTATCCCATTTTCACCACAAGAGTCCGAACAAGCACTTAATCAAAGTTCGGCAGGTTTCTGGTTATAGCTGCTAATAACACATATAAGCATTGATATTGCTTTCTTTCTTGATGGCTGATGTGTGTGCTTAGCCTGACAAAACAACTTGGCAACGACACATTGTTTTGCCCCTCATCGCTGTGCCCGCCACCCTTCATTAGCCAACCCTCCCTTTGTGTTTGAAAAAATCTATTTTCTCGCACACACTGAAGCTCATCTTGGCTAAGCGTACATTCTGGCCAAAAGGCAAAAAAAAACTTTTTTGTAAACACACACCCAGGGCTGATGTCATTGATTCAGGTAACCGAGCACCACTGTTTTGTGTGCTAACTTGCATTCTGAGAACTATGCACATGCTGAGATGTTCTGTAATTTATTTCTCAACATCGATCCTTCATTTGCATTGCTCAGGTTTACAAATATTAAAACATTAGGTCATTTAAAGGTCAAGGTTTTATGCAAGAAACAGCTTATGGAATGTAATTAAGACATAAAGTGATAGGTCGCCCGGAAATAAAAACTCTCTGTCTTAATATTTTACATTCATGTCATTCAAAAACCAGGGGAACACAAAATTATAAGTGGTTTGTGTCCATGAAGTGCAATTAAGAGGACTGGTTTGGTTATATTCATTCTTTAACATGACACATAAAGTACTTTAAAAAATAATTTTACGTTTATTCTTATTTGAGGTGATGTTTCTTATGAGAAAAATGTAAATGATGTTATCATTAACTTACTCTCTTGTCATTTTGAACCTGTATGACTTTGCAAAGCAGAAAATAAGATATTTTGAAGAATGTTGAACAGTGGTACCCATACACTTCCATTCAAGAGACACAAAATTAAAGCAAGTAAATTGGTGGCAGTTTGCGACATTTTTTTCTATCTTTGTGTTCTGCATAAAAAGGAAACTCATCCAGGTTTGAAAGACAAGAGGGTGGATAAATAATGACAGAATTTTAATTTTTGTGTGAATTGAATTTTCTTGAACGATCATCTAGGTTAAATTGGTAGGCTGCATTGTTATTCAACAGTTTAGTACCAATGAATAGAAGCCTGGAGAGGGAGGACCGCGGAGGCAGGGGTGAAAAAATAGAGGGTTAACCCCCAGCAGAGTCCCCATTATAAACCTCCCAGATTCTGCGTGTCTCCCATTTAGTTTTAACACATTACCGACCAGAGTTGGGATGAGGTAAATAGGGTCTTCGGATAGGTTGGAGCAGGGAGGGATGTGGGTTCTGATGGACGCACAAATCTAAACCCCCCTTACTTATACCCTGCTTTACCAGGCATCTTGCCAGCTGTAAGGATGACATCATCAGCTGGCCTAGTAGAAGTGGGAAAGGGATGTAATGAGGTTAATATGGATGCGGCAGAGGGGACCCATGAATGTAGGAGTGTTTTGCTTGAATGAACAGTGAGTGTGTTACCAGGAGTAATTGAGGTTTACACCCCACAAATCACGTACACTGTTTACAACCTCTAAAATTAGGAACTTATTTTGTTGTTGTTGTTTGTATGGGAAGAAATGTGGTAGGGAATATTCCAACAGTCTCAAAGGAATAGATCACCCGAGAATGGTAAATAAACAATAATTTACATCTTCATACCTTCTTAGACATTCGTTTCCAATTTGAATGTAAGTTTTTGAAGCACCAAAAGGCAAATCCTTGTATCAGAAAAGTATTTAATATGTCTAATATGAAAAGAACGTCACATGTAGACACCCATAGGGGCTTTTGTATGCGGTTGGTTACATAAAGAGTCGCTGAACTAAGAACGCCTTTCTATAATCTAGGAAAGCGGATCAAAATCCATCACATCAACAGATTAATATATAAACTTTTTTATTTTAATATTAAAATAGAATATAACGCACAAAATGGAAACAGCTAGATTGGTTAGCAGACCATTAAATATCCGTAAATATCATTGTAGTCGATATAACGAGACCTGTTTGCCAGCATCGTTACGTGACACTTAACATATACCCTAAAAAAATAAAAAATAAATAATAAACAATCGATTAATGGAAAATATACAGCCAGCCAGAATAAATCCAAGCCAGGTGAGCGGGACCCTGACAATAAGTAGATAGCAATGTATACATTTAAAATCAAGCTTTTTACTAAATTACTAAATTGACTTGGATAACAAAGGCAAATAGAATTGATTATTGCACTACACTTTAGGGATTTTTTTTTAGTTTAGGGTGGAAAAGACTCATTTTAGAAATGCAAATTACTTTCTATACATGATCGCCCTTTAAAGTCCCCGCTGTATACATCTCCTCTTGGCTCATGTCCCTTTGTGTGTCAACCCGGCTTTGTCAGACACATTAAAAGACTTCCTTACAAGGCTCTAGTCTTTGTGATCACTTATGCCATTCAAGGAGCATTTTACAAAGTATCTGAAAAAATAGGTAAGATTCACCAATTTAGTTATTGATTGTTTCTTGTGATTGGTTATGAACCCATTGGATTAAAGAAACCATGAGATTATAAAGAAAACTATAAAAGACCAAGCCAAGACCCTAGCAACTAGCAAGAGCACCATAACAACTCCACAGAGACCGCCCGGGACAACCGAGCAACCACCGAGCAGCGACCTTCAGAAACCACCAATAAGAGAACACAGAATGTTTCGTTCACAAAATGAAGGGGCTTCAAGATGCCATAGAATATCGTTTTTTGTAATCTTTAAAGAACCTTTAACATCTGAATCTCACCGTATAATCTTGGTGATTAACGGTTCTCTAGATTATAAAATGGTAAGAAAGATGATTCTTTAAAGAACCTTTGTCTGGATTATTATCTGTGAAAGCCAAAATGGTTATTCTATGGCAACATGGCGAATACCATTTTAAAGTGGCCTAAGGGTAGTGATAATATTATTTGAGCCTCCATTTATAAACGTGTTTACATTTTCAAAGAACGGATTACTAGTTTTAATTGAAGCATGGCAGGCGTTATGTGAATCGAGTTATTTCCGTAACGTTTCGTCCCAGTCTTACAATCCTGGTGTTTGCTGCAGTCGAAGACATGTGATTTCGGTTAGAGACTAACAAATACACAAGACTTGTTTTAATGTGAACGTCATACTCGATTACAGGTACAAACACACACAAAAACACACAAAGGAAAAGTAAAATAAGGTTTAGAATCTGATTGGCACTTCAAGCATCTCAAGTTTAAAGAGAGTATGCTTTACAGGGGTGTTACCTTCGAGGAGGCAAGGGGGGCAGTGCCATCCCCTCACCCTCGAAAACAAACGAATGTGCATATTATGAACAGATTACAAATATAGCATAACAGCAAAACATAACACCCTTAACTGATTATAAGCTCATTCACCGTGAACAGTAGTGTGAAACAGTGACACAGCTTGACAGTGTTTCAGAAGGAGGCAGCATTTCTCTTGCCTCCTCTGAGGTCATTGACTTTCAAAGTTCCCCCTATAGCATGCAGGGAGTTTGAGGGAGGGATAAAAGAAGAGAGAAAGGTCACGTGGAGGAAGGCAAGGTGGCCCACACTCACATTTCGTGATCTGCATTTAACCAATCCAGAGTGCACAAACACAGTAGTGAACACACACTTAGGTTGAACACACACCCAGAACAGTTGGCCGCCAATTACGGTGCGGTACCCGGGGAGCGGTGGAGAGAAATAAGGTAGAAATCTGCCTCCTCATTTTTTAAGTCCACCACACCTGCTTACGTGATAAATAAAATGAAATAGCACAACTGAACCTTTAGTGCACATGTGTGCAGATGATGTCGTCTTTATCAGAGAATTTCTTCTTTCAGTTTACACACAGACAAGCTTGCGTTTTGAGACCCATTGTGAAAAGTGCATTTTCAGACTCAAAATAATGTGTATCAAACAGCCAAACATATATAAATTGAAAACGGTGAGATGTTCACTGCCCAGACATGAAATTCCCAAGCCCAGACGTCGCTGCTCATTGCTGCAACCTGTCTTAACTGGCTTTAATAGGTGTAATTAGAAAAGGGCGATAAGAAATTGTGATATGTGGGTGGAATGCAACACACACGGTCTGGTAGAGAGGAATAGAGAAACTTTAGAATCCAACAGGTGTGTTCAGCGATGGTCCTTTTCATCATTTCCTGGAGTTGGAAGCATCTTATTTCAACAGATGTGAAAACACAAATAGCGCCTGTCCTGTCCGCACATGAACAGCCACAGCTCTTGTAAGTTCAAGTGAATCTATTCACACTATAGTTTGTGTTGTTGCATCAAAGGGCCCACATGTTGTAAAAGAACAGAGCAAAGTTAAATATATCTCTCCTATCTGGGCGATTCACTTGATCCGGCACATACTTGCTTTGGCAATACACAAATCCGAAATCTCACAATGATATTCACAATGCACTGCTTTATCATTTGGAATACGTGGGATACAATACCCTCACAATACATAGAGAAGAATAGGAACTCTTTCATTATCAGTCTCTAGGCTTCACGCCAAGAACGGCCTATTCAAACAGTTGAGTATGAAAAAAGCAGATAAACTCGAGAGGATGGCTTCATTCACAGGTCTCTGACACATTGTCTTATTGTAGATCTCCAGGTTGACAGCGGCGTTTTATTGGATAACAAGACATTTTTTTTCTCCAAGCTTCTTGGCCGACCTAACTTATCTCCATCTCAGTGTTCCTGCACTAATCACC
>CM065667.1:0-20000 GCA_033220385.1 Triplophysa yarkandensis | reverse complement strand
ACAAGTTTGGATAGGAAGTCATAAGTTGTAAGGCATTGTTGTCTCCTGAATGTAATGTTTTTTTGTCTTAAAGAAGGGACAGCGTTGTCGTGTCTGAACACGTTTGGGTGCCGTGGCTCTCCTTTCCGTTTAAAAAGCTCTCAAGTGAGACTAATAACTGTCAGAACATGCGGTGAAATCATTACATGTTTCTGTACGCGCCTCCTTGTTTGCTGTAAGCTCAGATAAACACATTTGAATTGTGGGGAGTGAGATGTAAATCCAGACTTTCTGGAACCTCATTGAACTTTGCGACTCTCCGATACTCTTTCGAAGATCATAATACAACAAACTGTGTGGCCTCGCAGACATCTTTTAAGATGAATGCATCACTTTTGTTGTGGGATAGGCTTATTTCTACTTGACATGCGTTGAAAAGCTGAATTCCGATGATGTAGTTGATGTAAAAGTAGATTTTTCACGAACTGTTTGATTTTTTTCAGTGCCGTCTTTGAAATTGTCGAAGATGTGAGGCGGGGGACTGGCGAGCGTTACGGGGCAGAGAAACTGTCAGAGCTCTGCAAACTCCTGCCTGATAAAGAAGAGGTATCATGCGATGGCTGACACAATTCCGTCTGATTCATATAAGAGGTCGAACATGATTTACCAACGCAATCTTCATGTTGAAAATGTAAAAACCTTCTGTACAGGAGGCCAGATTAAAGAAGTTTCACGGAGACCGCAGCTTACTGCCAGAGGCCGATCTCTTCATACTCTCCCTGGTGGAGTTACCCAGGTAACAGTTTGTGATTTAACTTTACCGTCTAACCAGCACATCAAATGTGTTTTACCACATTTATGGATGCTATTAACCCTGTGTTCCTCTTTCATCATCCTCATCATCATCTGACCCGGCCAGCTTTCGCATGCGTCTGGACATCATGATGCTCCAGCAGGAGTTTGACCCGATGATGACCTCGCTCTGTGCGGCGGCCAGATGTCTAGGGGAAGCGGCTCGAGGTAAACAGTCAGCAGGGGGTCGCTGTCCTTCCTTTCACCAGATTTGTTTGGACCTGTCTCAGTTCTGGAAACTTCAACATTTTCCCAAATCAAGTTCACGTTTAAGCTAAAAAGAGATAGTGTTCTTTGCATGAGGGCCTGGAATATCAGATCTGGTGTGTAATGGGATAAGTGGATCCTCATGTGAAGTGGTTGATGTTCATGTGTTCTTCTTGCAGAGCTTATGAGCTGCAGCGAGCTTCACTATATCCTGCGATTGGTGCTCAAGGCGGGAAACTACATGAATGCTGTAAGTGCCTTATGGTGTTTGCACATCCTTATGGAAAAGAAATAAGGCTGAAATAGGCTAATAGTGTACTTATTTGAAACTTAACATCCAAAAGTATACTATTATTAACTAGGAAGTGGGCCAAAATTGAACTACATTTATACATCTTTTTCAGAAGAAAATTTGTTTAAA
This sequence comes from Triplophysa yarkandensis, assembly GCA_033220385.1. Classification (NCBI taxonomy): domain Eukaryota; kingdom Metazoa; phylum Chordata; class Actinopteri; order Cypriniformes; family Nemacheilidae; genus Triplophysa; species Triplophysa yarkandensis. The sequence continues at coordinate 18,541 of CM065667.1, read as the reverse complement.
AAATATTTTCCCTTGGAAAAGTCGTACTGACCTTTCTCATGTTCATAGGGAGGTTACGCAGGGAATGCTGCTGGATTCAGGATTTCCTCTTTACTCAAACTGGCAGACACCAAAGCCAATAAGCCCGGCATGAATCTACTCCATTTCGTAGCTATGGTAAGTGCGGCCTTTATCGCATTTCTCAACCATCACATGATCCTAGCCCTACTATTGGTTGCTCAAGGAAAAATTTGCTGGAAAATGATTCTGTAATATACTTGCCCTTATGTACATCCAGGATGAGGCGGTACGTGACTTCCATTCTTCGGCCAAACACAATCTTGTATTGATTGCATAACTTTTCCAGATATTACTTTCGTCAGTCATAATTCAATACTCTTTGTAACGACCAGCTTTATGATATCACAGCATGGGAAGTCATATAGAGCTGTTTACTCTCTCATTGGTCTTTCTTAAATTAATGTCAGTCTGCTCAGAGCGTACATTAATTTAAACACACCTAATTAGACAAAAATTTAATATCACAACAAAAGGGGACGGCTCAATTGGGATAGTGTGAGTACACCCTTAGTTCACCTAAAACTTAAAAATGTGTCAGGATTTCTTCCGTCATATATATGTTAATATTTTATCCAATTCCAATACAGGTTGAACCATTCCTGTAAAAATGACAGTTTATAAAATCATCAGAATCAATATAATTGACTTTCTTACAGGAGGTTGTGAAGAAGAATAAAGACCTGCTGATGTTTCCCAGTCGCTTGACTCACGTCAGTCTAGCATCAAGGTCAGAATATCTCCAGATGAACCTTATAAAGCTTTTTAGCTTTTTTTTGTGGTATATTTTATGGTTTCTTTTGTGATATTTTGTTTTTAAATTCGATTGTTATTTTAATTAAAAAAGACCCTGGGGCATAAAGCACACTTTATTCAAATGAAAGTAAACTCAAGTTCTGGTTTTTGTCGGACTTAGGCTATCCGAGGCGTCTGTAGAAGAAGACTTATCACGACTGCAGAATCGGGTCACACATCTTAAAGAAAAAGCTCAGTCAAACTCTGATATTGAGCAGCAGACAAGGTCTTTTCTGGAGGTACGTGTCCATCATTATTAAAACTCGTAGATGCTTATGCCGAAGTTCAGCATGTCATTTAAACCCTGTGTTGTTTAGGTGGTAGATGTGAGGCTTCAGGATGCTCATGATGAGGTGAAGAGCTTACAGAAGATGAGTAAAGCCCTCATGGAGTTCTTATGTGAAGATGAGAAATCCTTCAAACTGGAAGAGGCTTGCCACACCTTCCATTGCTTCTGCCATCGATTCCAGAGAGCTGTGCGGGTGAGCACCACTGATGTCATTGTCAATATACTGTACACCACTGATGTTAAATGATCATTAAGTATATTTTGAATTCTTTTATAAATTAATAAAATCTCAGGATACTTCACTCTTGCATGCTGTCTACTTGCCAACCATAAATGTCATTGTTGTTACATTGTTGTTTTAAATCTGCTTGTTGTTTTACCTATATCCAAAGTTAAACAAGGCCCTTGCTTTTTACCCAGAGTTTAGAACTGAATATTAGCAGTTTGAAGCATGATTGAAGTTCTGGAAGGGTCAAACTGAAAACGATGATTTTGTTTCCTATCAGGAGAACACAGAACGAGAGCTGCAGGAGCAGCGACGTGTGGCACGTGAGCGTGAGAGTGTGGAAAAGCGACGCTCTCTGGCCTTGTGCACTGGACTAGAGGAGGAGCTGGAATCAAATGACCTGGAGCACGCTCTTCAGAGAAGCTTAAGTTACGCAGGGGGCCGGCGAAGCCTCCGCAGAAATATGAAGTCTGATAACCAACAGCCTCCAAGAGACCCTATGCTTAAAATACGATCACTACTGTTTGGCGGCAACGTGGCAGAACAAAGGTTGAAAAAAGAAGAGGAGCGTTCGAGTACTGATCCAGGATGTGGATTTCAACAGGTCTCAGCGCCCACACTGGATACTACCAAAAGCCATTCTACATTGAATTCACTTCAGAAGGAGGCAGTGAATGTCTTGCCTTTCACAGGACTATCCCCTAACAAAGTTTTGAAAGTGGAGAAACGGGTTCAGGAGACCTCTGAAAGGCTGGCACAGATAGTGACTGATGCATCTCAGAATACTGAGAAGAAGGACAAATGGGTAAACGAAAGAAGTGTAAACGACACAGTGGCTCAGTCAGAAATAATGCCACAGACAGAAGTCCGAAAAGACTCCAGTCCATTGGGAGAAGCCCGGTTAGGCTCAACTCCTGCTGAAACCTGTCCAACGCCGATTGAAAAACTTAAGCCCTGTAGCTCAGACAGAGAGCATGAGTACCCACGTGTAGGGGAAGTGCTGGAGTGCCATACCCTAGTGAGGGGCTTACGCTCATATGAAACCATTTCACCAGCTGTGGTGCGGCCAGCCACCAAACATTGTTCCAAGTGGAAAAAAGAACGGGAAGCTGAAAAGAGGGATAGCGCGATCTCGCAGCACTCTAAGGAGGATTTTCGTCTGCTGAAGACGCCGACTCGAGGACCAATAAAGAGATCCATGGGAACCCGCGGAGGTCCCTCCAACAGCAGTGGGGTTCCAAGAGGGCGCCCTAAGGCGGAGCCAACGCCTTCTAACGATTTGCCAGCTAGTCACGGTTCCCGTTCTTTCTCTGCACGTTCCACATCGGTGCGATCAACAAAAATCTCCAACGTCCAGAATGAACTTAAGAAGAACGCTGGAGAGCGAACGAAGATAAATGTCCAGTCTGACATGAAGCAAAACCGTAACATTTTAGAAGTGCAGAACCAGGACGATAGCAAAAGCCTGAAGCCATTTGTAAGGGGCTCGCTGTTGCGTGTGTCGAAGCGGTACGCGCCCAACTCTGATCCCCAGACGCCCAACACTTTACATCGCCCGACTGCTGCCACAACTGCCAAGACAATTCGCACTGCCGTTATTAATGCAGCCAAAGCCAAGACGGCCAAGACAACCAGCCCTAAAACTTCCAAACCTGACCCCCAACCAACGTGGAAATGAAATGATTGTCTTTTTATAAGAAGTGAATCTGTGGATATTTTCTGGTGGATGCCAAGGTTTTGGGTGATTTCAAACTCTTGTCTCCGTCCAAGATGCCACTTTATAAAGTAGCCATTTCTACTGTCTGTTCAGTGGACAGTTTAAAAGATGTTCGGATTCATTCAGCACTGTCTTACGCTGCACGTCTACCTCTGAACACTAGTGTGCTCTGTGCAGAGGACAGTGCCCATCAGAATGCACATTTGGGGAAATTTCCGACAACCCGTTAGAACGTTACCTCGATACATCAAGATATCTATTTAATTTTATAACTGCCATGGTCAAAGGGACTTGACTAAAACGTGAACTCGTGAGTTTGTAAGAACATGATTGTGTGTTCTGATGACCGATTCAGTCACATTGACTGCACTTCAGCTTGGTACAATACGCTCAGATTTCTTCATCGGGATACAGCATTATAATTTATTTTATATACAAAGCAAGTAAATTAATTGTCAATGTCGGTTTTTACTTTTGTATAAATCTGTAACTTTGATGCACTTTACAGATGGAAGAGATTATATTTTATCAACAATTGACTATATAGTCATTTGCTGTACTGCTTTGTTTTGTATCTATAAAAGGTTAAATTAACATTTGTATAAATATTTGCCCTTTTTGATATTTGTACTTTCAAGCATAGAAAAAATAAATAAAGGCTAATAAATTGTAAACCCATCCTTCATACTTTCGGCCTAGAAGCACTTCTGGTTTCGTCCTTTGGTTTTGAAGTATATATTCAAAATATTAACATATATATTTACTATATGAGATTAAGGGGGTATAAATATCCTATAAGGTTGTAAATATCATAGTTGTTTTTGTAATGTGTAGAGCAGACTTTATTTACAGAATAAGACTTTTATCGCCCCCATTTTAGATGAGGTAAATGGATGACAAGATGAAACACTGGCTAATTTTCAAGGTCTTAAAACGAACTGCTATTTGGCCTTCCTCATTAAAAGCTCATTGTTTCCTGCCCTTCAGATGCGATGAAAGGGCATATACCACTATGCGCTTCTCTTGACACACTCACTCCCGACTTGTAAATGTTGCCATGGTGATGCTTCGGAAATGGTCAAGAATCCAGTGTTGAACAGTGGGAGAAGGAATGAGGGAAGACACTGGTCTAGAAGTCTCAGTGGGAAAGATCTTTTTATAGAACATATTGACGTCTTGGGAAAAGCAATAAACCAGCGCCGTCCGTGTATCATTGTGCTGAGATGTCATTCAGTGTGTTTGAGGAGTCCGAGTGAATGACATCATGCTGTGGGAATTTTCTTTTCGGCCTTATTTCTGACCTACAGTCTTAATGCCATCTTGACCTTCCTTGTTTGCCTTAAACCCTTCGGGTTCAGTGTTTTACAGTCATTTTTGATCTGGTTGAAACTTGTTAAGTATTCAGCTAATAATATTTTTCTTCATTCCTTTCTTTCATCATTTTATATGAGTAACATGTTCGCAGTGGTCCCTACGAAAAAAGGATTACTTTTAGCTGGTTTCTCGTTTTGCATCAATCTGTCAAGCTCATTCATTTTTATGTGCCATTATTTGTATTTTCAGAGCTTTACTTAAAAATCCGGTGGTGAAACTAAGATTAAGACCATAGTATATTTGTTATTACTATTAATATCAAAGTATGGATTATGACAGCCTCAGTCAGTTTACATTTACATTTACATTTAGTCATTTAGCAGACGCTTTTATCCAAAGCGACTTACAATAGTCGAGGAGACAATGAAGCGGTAAATAGCCGATACAACAATAGATGAACAAGTGCTACAACAATGCTACCGAGTTACACAATGAGCGAAGTTATAATGTTCGGTGTGTTTGTTTGCTTTTAAGCATGAAAAAAGTTTACTAAAGAAGTGATCTGTAAATGTGTCTTCTTCACCATTCATTGAAATGTTGTACCTATGCAGCATACAGTATTTGTGATTGGGATGTAAAACGAACATGCATTTAAACGTTTGTCATGATGAAATGGAAATGGACGAAATGGGTCATTCTACAGAAACATCCACTTCATGGTGGTTTCTTTACATTTAAACTTAGACCACATTTTAGGTTACCGTTTGACTATATGAGTTTGCATATGACAGCTTAATATTTCTAAAAAAAAAAAAAATACATTGATCATCATTTACATTTACATTTTTTACATTTAGTCATTTAGCAGACGCTTTTTTCCAAAGCGACTTACAATATATTACATTGTAAAAAATATGACAATATTATAAATACATTCCATATGATTATATTCTAGTGAAACAAATATTTATTTAAAATATTAATTATTATATTAATTACAGTGCTGTCAAAATCCAGAACAAAAGTGTGGTAATATAAAAAAGCTATAAATAATGTGTTGTGTATGTTAATACATTCATACTCAACACATGAATACACACTTATGTGTATATTTATGAAAAATTTAATAACTTAAAGATTTAAATGTAAATATTTTTTAATACATACATGTGTGTTTAAGAGTAAGACATTAATATGCACAACACACATATTATGTACACACACTTGTCAATATTAAAAACTAATTTATTATCAGATTAAAACACTTTTAAATAAAATAAAAAATGTCAACACAAAGTACATCAGCCAATCTCTCACTGTTTATCATCATCACAGGGATCCATTAGAAAGTAACACCGGTGACAGTAACTCGGCTCGAAATTCTCATGAAAATGCATTTTACAAAATAGCTGCCGGTGGGTATCAATCCACATCTATTGAGTCAGCTCTCTACATTCATAACAATTAATGCTTGTCCTCTTTCTGACACCTTAAAACGGACAAACGCAGAACATAGGGCTGCCGCTGATGGCCTGTTCAACAGTGCCCAACATTTCATGAAGAAATATTAAACTATTACTGTCAAGATGTTCATTTTGCCATTTAGATACATCATCTGTCTATCATTTATCCATATATCAATGTCATTTTGGTAAAGCGTTTGCAGTGGATAAATAATATCTGCATGGAAAAATCGTTCTCCTGGTCCTTTTCTGTGTTTTCTCTTATACGTCTATTGCCAACGCATCTTTTCTAAGGCCTTCAGACACATTTTGTGTTGTAGTTTACAAAACTGCACAATAAACAAGAATATGTTTTACAGTGATATTAAATGAAACGATGAACAGTAACAGATCGGACATGCTTTGCCTAAATAGACCGTCCTCTTTCTGTCCCCTGACCTCAACCCAACAAAATATTTACAACTGTTTAGTCTGGCATTAATTTAAATTAAAATTATTATATTTATATGAAAGGTTATATTGCTTAGGCTGTAAATTAAGACATATAGCACCATCTTCTGTCTGGAAGTTCAATTGTTTTAATCTGTTTGGATCCACTGCTCTGGATATTTTGTGTCTCCATCATCTGTTACGCTTTCAGTTAAGGAACTTTCATTAGATGAGCTTGGAGTTATGTGTCTTCATGTCAAGGACTGCCTGAAACAAAGCATATGGAAATAATCAATCCAGGGTTATGCGTGTGACATATTGCGTTATGGATGTGACATAAAAACAATCTGAGAATATTGTTACCAGGCAGCTGTTTATCATTTTACATTACATTTACATTTAGTCATTTAGCAGACGCTTTTATCCAAAGCGACTTACAATAGTCGAGGAGACAATGAAGCGGTAAATAGCCGATACAACAATAGGTGAACAAGTGCTACAACAATGCTACCAAGTTACACAGAGAGAGAAGTTACAAAAGTTTTTTTTTTTTTTTGATAGAGTGAGTAGTTAGAAAAGAAGTGAGTTAGGTGTAGCCGGAAAAGATTTTTGTATAATGTTTATATTATACAAAACCCTTGTTGATAGTGTTTAAATTATAGAAAAATATCAGTCTATGCTAAGTTTTATTTAGAAAAAGAAAAGAAACAATAATACTGGGTTGTGGATGTGACAAAACAGGTTTTTAATTTTATGCGTCAGTTTTTGCAGAAATGAAGAGTCAATATTGTGACAATACTTGACTTTTAAAAATTATGGCCTGAAAATAAAAACAATACTAAAACCTCAGAGGAAGACTTCAGATTTGTGCTACAAGTACACTATAAACTTTGATATTTTAATGGTAAAGTTTTTGTGTGCTTTAAACAACAGACAGAGACACAACAAATATTATAAAGTCAGGGAAACATAAAACAGATAAAAGAAAAGAAAGAAAAAACAGAAAAATGACAAAAATAAAAAGTTACAATTAAAGAAAAGCATGATCTTTACATTACTCAAATATTTTGCTTTCCTATTTGTGCTATGAAGAATAATACACAAATAGTTTTCCAATTCTCTATAAAACACTATAAAACAAGGCTTTTTATTTTTTAGTAAATCTGCATTAATTATATGAAATTTAACTTGTAATATAAATCAATAATGAATGCTTCACTATTTATATTATCAGAATCCAAATATCAAAAAACAAAATTTTCAAAATGCAAATAAAAATCAGAGATCATTTTTCTTTGGATAAACACAGAGAAATTAACTTTTAAACATAATTACTTATATTTGTATTCACATCGTAAGGTTGACATGTCGCTTTAATGACGTGTAAGCAGAAGGCGTGACTGTTTGCGGCGGTGCGGCGACACGTCAGAACATGACGTCAGAATCCCGCGAGACTTGCTGAACGAGACCGAGTAATGGGCGCGTTCAGACATCACGTGACTCCCGCCGAGCTCTTCTGCGCATGCGCGTAGCGGCGCGTCTATAAATACAGAGAGCTCGAGGTCTCGGTCTCTTCTTCCACGATGGCTCGGCGGTGTGACGTGTGTAGAAGGTGTGCAGTGACACACGTGTGGCCTCAGGATGGTGAGTGTCTTATCTTTGGGTTATCTGTACATCAACACGTGTTTAAGTGTACAGTGTGTTTAATTCTAAAATAACTCTTACATGTTTGACTCTAGGTGGCTGAGTTGTGATGAACTTTGAACCCTGGTCCCAGAAGTGACACAAAGTGTGATGTAAGTGGATTATGTTTGGGTTATTCTGATGCATTCCAGTGGAAGTCAGCTGATCAGGCCATGCTCATGCCTGCCCTGGTGTTACTCTGCTGGTAGAGTATGGCACTGCCATCTGTGCTGACTCATGATTGGCTGTTTTGGTCATTTTTGATGCTCAGCATTGATGATGTCATGCTTTCTGAGAGTGGACTGTGCTTATAAAATGAGACAGTCCTAGTCTGAGAGCAAACAGCCTTCTCATGGTTAAAACCGAGCATGCTTTAAGTCTGGTTTACATTTTTGATTTGTTTTCTTACAGGACTTGTGACATCCCATAGTGCATGGGGCAGTCGTGGCCTGATGGTTCGAGTCTTGGACTCGTGATCCGGAGGTTGCTGGTTCGAGACTCGGAACCTGCGGGGATTCCACGGCTGAGGTGAGTCCCTTGAGCACTGGCACCGTCCCCCCACTGCATTGAACACCCTACTTGGCATCACGTCCCTTCACTTCACTACAGTGTGTGCCATGACCTTCACCCTCAATTTTCTGAATGGGCGCTTGTATTGAATGGTGAGTGGTTAACATATTATTCATATATTCTGTATTCTGCTTTTGTTGGATTGTGATGAGCTTAACTTTATCCAAGGTGGCATTCTTACATAGAATATGTAGGAGTAAATACTGTGAGAATCTGTTTTTGTAAAGTGTTTTTATCTGCCAACAGAGCAATGTGGATGAATGAAAGGAACAAGTCAAACGGACCGTTGGTGGTGTTCTGATGAAGGTAATGTCGGGATTTTGTCATCGTTTAACCAAGTCGATACCATCATGGCAGAAGCATTTCTTTGTTGTGATGTTTTTATGTCTTGGAATAGCATATGCAGGGTTGGCACTGATTTTTGATGATGCAATCTACAAAAATCTGACAAAGAAGCCTGCTACAGTTATAACATTTTAATGATTGTTTTATTGTTTTCTGATCTATTGTCACTCTCCTGCTATGTTTTAGGAAACCATTCCGGCAAGATGCAGTGTGTTCCACTGGTGTGGATTAGAACATTTTTTTTTTTCTACTTAAAGTATGTTTGAAGACTGATCTCAAGTTTTTCCACTTTACAATGGTTTTGTAAAATGTTGGTGCTGTGGTCCATTAGATATATTTATTGTATGGGTACATGCAAAATAAATAAATGCTGTAATGGGCTCTTGATTTATTTGATTTTCATTCAAACATGTCCTTGTTTCTCCACGATTGGGCTTAAAGTAAACTGTCCAGTTGGGTTTTTTATTTTACCATCAAATCCTCTTCAAAATTTCGCTTCAATAGATGCATAAGTGTAGAATTTCTCGTAAGCCGCTAAAATACTTCAAATAGAAAACTTAACAAAATGCATGTCTATGTATACTATATTTACAATCGCCTATCTTTGAAATGTCTTCTGTAATTCCACACTTCAACTTTTAATTAACCAATAAACATTTGTTCCCGAGTTACCTTGCACAACCATTCACAAACTTTTAAAGGCTGTGATACAGATAGAACTGAAGTCATCTCTGCTCCTTACCAAGAAAAAAGTTTCTGAATTCAAAAATGCCTTTAGATTCTGCGTGAATGGCTTTCAATCTAAATCTCCTACATTGGAGTTTTTAAGTTAAATTGGGAGCTTTCCAATTTAAGAATACAGGCCCCGTGTGTAATATAGGTATGTGAGTGCTCTTTAGTGACCTAAAAGTCAAATATGCATATATATTGGGAATTGATGCATTAAAACGTGTGAATTAATTCTAACAAAACCAAATGTGTCTAAAAATAAAGTGTGGTTTCTATAGGTTAATCAGTTGTTTTACCTAAATTGTTATGAAAAGTTTTTTTTTACATCACAGTAACCCAATGACTTGGCACAAATTTCAATTGCGTTCGTGTTCCCTGGTGACTTAATAGGGCACTTGATGCACAGACTGGAGAGAACTGTGCAATATTACCGCTGTTTGGAGAATGGAGTAGCACAGAAATACAATATTTGTCTGTTTCTAAGATGAGACCTTGATAGTGTCTTTTTTCTACAGTGACTTTTAAGTGTGCAAAACAGCCATCTGATACGTGCCCTGTCTGAGGTGATGCTGAACGTGAACATATGTAGACTGATTGCTAGATTATTGATTTTAACTTGTCAATAATGTTGAATTTCTTAAAAATCATAAATTCGCATTTTAAAATCTTGTATCTTCAGGAGGCGCAGGGATTGCTTTTCTGTTGCGTGTCGTCTTTGTGAACTTGTAAACACTTCACTTGAGTTGTAAGAATGACCCATTCTTGAGATTTGGTTACCGTTCTACATTAGTAAACACATCTTGGATGACATGGTGGGCAGTTAATGAACAGGCCTCAATCAGCCCGCCGCTATTCTGAATGTTTAACGAAGCTGTGCGGTGTAGCAGTGGAGCAACTTCAACTCTTGCGGGGAAATAAATACAATTATAAATTTTTTCAAAAGACAGAGACCTGCAGAAAACATGGAAAGATTGACAGATTTATGATCTAACTTACAAGAATAAAAATTCCGTTTATTTAAGAAAATGTGAATGGAAACTAGCCTGTTGTCTAACTGCTAATCTGCAGTGTAAGCATGTTAATCTTACTTTAATTGCATGCCCAGAGCTTAACATGTTGTTTTACTTAAACTCCGTGTCTCCATTTCATATAGATTACACAGAACCCTTTTAAAAAAGGCTGAGTATGGCCACCATTGAGGAACTGACGCAGAATAGATGCGAGAGAGCGATTTCTTATGTAGGTGCTAAACCTGTGGGGGTCTTGTAGGCTGTAATATATGTATATGTAGCTTGATGAAGAGAGGTGTTACATGCATTATTTTCGATTCCTTGAAAACCGCTCTTGCTGCCGCAGTCTGGGTCATCTGCAGAGGTTTGGTTGTGCACATCGGGAGTCCAGCAAGCAGAGCATCGCAGTAGTCCAGCTTGGACAGGATCAGGGCCTGGACTTGGATTCGTGTAGCATGCTCCGAGAGGAAAGGTCTGATCTCCCTAATGTAGAGAAGGAATCTGCAGGACCTGGCAGTGGTGGCAACATGATCGATGGAGTTTAGCTGATCGTTACTAGCAGTCCTAGAGGGCAAAATGGTTGAAGATACTCCCTACATTCAATCGCTGCTACAGATTGTGCCTGCCAGATCCCTTCGCTCAGAATGATCGACGTCTGGTGGTACCGACCCGAAAAAGGGAAGAAATCGCTCTCACGCACCTTCTCTGGATAAGATCGTTCCACGATGGTGGAACGATCTGCCCGTTACATCACGTCTGGCAGACTCTGTCTCCATCTTCAATAAACGCCTAAAAACCCATCTCTTCCATTTGCCCCTAACCCACAAGTAAACCTACTACTTATAAACCTTCTTTAACATCCTCACTCTTCTAAAAAAAAAAACGTTTTCCCTTAGCACTTGGTACGTATGTTGTATTATTCTTGCTAGGACTGGCATCAATTTAGCTTACGGTTGCTTTGTTATCGCCTGTAGTATATGCTGCTTTATAAGCCTCATTTGTTTGTCGCTTTGGATAAAAGCTTCAGCTAAATGACAAAATGTAAATGTAAATACAGATCCTAGTTGGAGAGGTTGTGACGGGTCTTTTGACTGGCGGGAATGACAAAAAGTTCTGTTTTTAAAAGCTTCTTTAGCTGTAGCTGATGGTGCTTTATCCAGAGAGAGATGTCGCTTAGGCATGCTGAGACACAGGCCGAAATCATCTGATGTTCAGGATGAAATGACGGATCCTAAGATGTACCCAGTTCTTATAAAAAAAAGTACTCAGTAGTGTGATTTTAAACTTTCGAAGTAAAGTACAGAGATTCATTTGTAATGAAGAACAAGTATAATTACAGACTTATACCTATACTCATAAAAGTACAAATATCAAAAAACTAAACTATATTATCGCGAGTAGTTGTTTTTCACCTCTTTCCACCTCTGCTTGAAGTGAAATTGTCTATCACTGACCTCATTTTCAAACAAGTTAATGATATCGCTATAAATGAGGTGACCCCAAACTTAGCAAGCCAGAGGCGACAGTGGCACGGAACCAAAACTCCATCGGTGACAGAATGGAGAACAAACTTTGGGAGAAACCTTGGGCCAGTTCTCCTCTGACCAGAAGAAGCGATTCAAGTGCAGCTGCAGCAGAGTGGAGAACAAACATGTGGTTCCTTCTCTCTTATCCTGATGGTCATCTGAGGCAAGGTCCTAGCAGGAGATCTGTGTCCGGAGCTCTAGTTATCCTGGTCTCCGCTTTCTTTCAGGGCTGTAGAGGGTTTTTCTAGGTCACGATCCACCGTCTTGTCTGAAAACGTACTGACTCCAGGTGACTGCAATGCCTTCAGATCTGGATACAGGCTGGATCTTGTGGCTTTGGTGAGCTCGGAAGAAGAGATTAAAGGGGGTCTTTAATATAGATTTAAACTGCTATAGTGTATCTTCCTCCTGAACACTTTCAGGTACTTATTTACAATTAAATAAACAAATTAAGACAAGTGCCTTACAAGTGAGGTTCAAAATAGAAACAATCAGCAAACAAGGCATTTAAAAGCAAATTAATACTAATCCTAGTTAAATAAAATACAACATTTTACTTTCATTTGTCTGTCACCACGGCATATCCATATGGGATTACTTTTGCTTATCATGGTTTACGAATTTGCTTCCGAATCATTGTCTCCTCGACTAATGTAAGTCGCTTTGGATAAAAGCGTCTGCTAAATGACTAAATGTAAATGTATAATGCTTCCAGATGTTTAATATTCGTACGCGATTCTTAAATTTACGTTCGCTTTTCTGGCACAAATCTTAAAGGATTGCATTTGTGCAAAATGACACGAACGAAACGTTTGTGAAATCGAACAAAAATATAAAACGCGTCGAGGAAATTTACTTTGATCATGAAAAAAATCGACACAAATTTACTGCATTTTATCTTATCAGTTTTTTAACGTTTTATGCTTATTATATTTTACGAATTGGCATCTTGATGCTTTGCTTGCGCTTTCAGACTTTTCGTTTGCGATTCTGAAAGTTAGCTTTTCCGGCACAAATCTTATAGGATTACATTTGCGCAAAATGACACGAATGAAACTTTTGTGGAAGTGGAAGAAAAAATACAATGCGAACGAAGAAATTGACTTTGATAGTGAAAGAAATGAACACAATTGCTAGAACTGTCTTGATTTTCTCTGCTCGATGCTTTGATCGCGCTTTCAAAATTTTCGTTTTTTTTCCCGGCAAAATCTCACCAGTGGGCGGGACTTATGACCACATCACTCTCATTGGATAGTGAAGTTTTGATTGACAGCTCCGTGATCAGGAAGTCAATACTGATGCGTTGTTTATTTCAGAAAATTCCTAAAGCAGAAATCCAGAAGTCATAAAAACAGTTTATCTGAAGATTATCCCGCACTTGTGTTGCTTTTCTTCTTTCTCAGTGAATATTTGTGTTCATCCATCCCATAATGTCTGAGCACGCGCGGTCGGACTTTAAGACCCTGATTCAGCATGAGCCGTCTGTGGGCGTGTCCCCCGAGCAGTGACGTCATTAGGCCCCTCCTTCGCGCGTCACGTGGTGTGAATGTTGACGTACAGTGGCGAGATTGGCGCGGTTTCCTCCACAGCCGGAGATCTCAGCACCGAGCGGAACAATGTCGACCCATCAGAGCCGAGAACACGACGAGAACAGGCAAGAGCCGACGAGAAACTTAAAGAACATTTGTGTTCGCTTTCTTTCTCTTTTGTGACTTTAATGCGTCGGCTAACACTTGCTAGCATAGCAGCACACACACATCTGACCTCACAGGAGTCACTTCACATTTGTGTCTCTATGACAACAACATTCTCAAGACGTCTTGTTGTGCTCAGGGTTGTGATCTTCACTTTAGGTCTGAGATGTTCCTCTGATGTTAGTCAACGGAGCTTCATGGAGAATCTCCCGCCAGTCCTCTGTATTGTGTTCAGATAGAGAGACATCTGGAGCTAGTGTGCTTCTCTCTCTCTCTCTCTCTCTCTCTCTCTCTCTCTCTCTCTCTCTCTCTCTCTCTCTCTCTCTCTCTCTCTCTCTCTCTCTCTCTCTCTCTCTCTCTCTCTCTCTCTCTCTCTCTCTCTCTCTCTCTCTCTCTCTCTCTCTTTCTCTCTCTTTCTCTCTCTTTCTCTCTTTCTCTTTCTCTTTCTCTCTCTTTCTCTCTCTTTCTCTTTCTCTCTTTCTCTCTCTTTCTCTTTCTCTCTTTCTCTCTCTCTCTTTCTCTCTCTCTCTTTCTCTCTCTCTCCTTTCTCTCTCTCTCTTTCTCTCTCTCTCTTTCTCTCTTCTCTCTCTCTTTCTTTCTCTCCCTTATTTCTGTCTTTCTCTCTCTCTCTCTTTCTTTCTCTCTTTCTCTCTCTTTCTCTTTCTCTCTCTTTCTCTCTCTTTCTCTTTCTCTCTTTCTCTCTCTTTCTCTTTCTCTCTTTCTCTCTCTCTCTTTCTCTCTCTCTCTTTCTCTCTCTCTCTTTCTCTCTTTCTCTCTCTCTTTCTTTCTCTCCCTTATTTCTGTCTTTCTCTCTCTGTCTCTTTCTTTCTCTCCCTTATTTCTCTCTCTCCCTTATTTCTCTCTTTCTTTCTTTCTCTCCTTATTTCTCTCTCTCTCTTTCTCTCTTTCTTTCTCTCCCTTATCTCTCTCTGTCTCTCTCTTTCTCTCCCTTATTTCTCTCTCTCACTTATTTCTCTCTTTCTTTCTTTCTCTCCCTTATTTCTGTCTCTCTCTCTTCCTGTCTATCTCTCTTTCTCTCCCTTATTTCTCTCTCTCACTTATTTCTCTCTTTCTTTCTTTCTCTCCCTTATTTCTCTCTCTCTCTTTCTCTCTTTCTTTCTCTCCCTTATCTCTCTCTGTCTCTCTCTTTCTCTCCTTATTTCTCTCTCTCACTTATTTCTCTCTTTCTTTCTTTCTCTCCCTTATTTCTCTCTCTCTCTTTCTCTCTCTCTTTCTCTCCCTTATTTCTCTCTCTCCCTTATTTCTGTCTCTCTCTCTTCCTGTCTATCTCTCTTTCTCTCCCTTATTTCTCTCTCTCCCTTATTTCTTTCTCTCTCTCTCTCTCTCTCTCTCTTTCTTCTTTCTCTCCCTTATTTCTCTCTCTCTGTCTCCCTCTTTCTCTCCCTTATTTCTGTCTCTCTCTCTGTCTCTCTCTTTCTCTCCCTTATTTCTGTCTCTCTCTCTCTCTCTCTTCCTGTCTATCTCTCTTTCTCTCTCTCTCACTCCCTCTCTCTTCCTGTCTCTCTCTCTCTCACACACTCTCTCTTCCTGTCTCTTTCTCACTCTCTCTGTCTCTCTCTCTTTCTCACTCCTCTCTTTCTCTCTTTTTTCTCTGTCTCTCTCTCTCTCTCTCTCTAACACTCTCTCTCTCTCTCTCACACTCTCTCATCATTATATTTGATGGATTATAAACTAAAGATCCTCTTGATGGACATTGCTGATCGAGTGTAGAATGCGAGTTCTGATTTGATATGTAATGTGCAGGAACAAAGGACCTTCAAGATGGTCCAGCTGTAGGAAACGAGGAGCTGATGGCAGTCTGAGAAGATCTCACGCAGATGAAGAGGAGAACAAAGATCTGAGATGTTCACAGAGGTCAGAGAGGTAAGGTTCCTTGTGTTTGGATTCCTTTTCAAGAGTCGGCTGATGTTGTTCTGTAATGTTCATCTGTGAACAGATGAAGTAGTTGTATTGTTGTGATGTCATTCTTCTTGTGTTCAGTTTTACAACCCCTGAAAGTGAAGGGCCTGTGTCCAGGGTAAGAAACTGGGGCGATGAGGTGGAAGCCGAGGAAATACGCTCGAATGTTCGCCGTGACATGCACAGGTCAGGTTCCTCTCTTAAAACCTTTCAGAAACTTATGAAAAGTAGAGCGTTTATTATTTGTAATAAGCACACGCTCGCAATCAGTAGTCTCGACGACGTCTTAATTATACGTTCTTCATTTTCAGATATAGAAGAAGAATTCTGGCAGCGGATGTTCCCCAAAGGGACAGGAAACTCTCTTGTGGAAGGTTTGTGCTGGAAGTTCTTGAATGGTTTTATCTGATTTGTGTAGGCTGTATTCTTCTAAGGTCGCGGCCAAACCGTTTGAGATTTCGAAGTGGCCTACGAATTGGACAGCCTAAAGTCGCTCTTGGTCGGTTAAGAAATGCGCCAAATTGTGAATTCAATGTATAATACGTCTTGCAAAAATGCAAGCGGCTTAAATTGTGTAAATTAAATGGTATATCAAAATAATTTTAGTAATAAACCATATGCATTTCTCATTTTCTAGTTCAGACTCCCGAGATTCCAAAGACTCGCCCGGTAAAGGTGACATGGAAACAGATGAGACGACACTCATAAGAAGACAGAAACAAATAAACTATGGGAAAAACACACTTGCCTATGACAGATACATAAAAGAAGTTCCCAAGTAAGTGGAAAATGTGAGCTCATCTTGACCAAGACTTGTGATCCCATTGTTAAAAGCACGTGCTCTTATTTTAGGCATATGAGACAGCCAGGTGTTCATCCTAGGACTCCGAACAAGTTCAAGAAATACAGCCGACGTTCCTGGGATCAGCAGATCAAACTCTGGCGCGTCAGCCTTCATAAGTGGGATCCCCCTGCAGAAGAGGGAAGTGAACTGCAGCAGATGTAAGCGAACCATTCACAAGACTTTAATCTCAGATCTTTATATGTAAAATCATTTACCTACATGATATGTGACTGGTTGTTACAGAGAGGAACTTGATCTTGGTGAAATCATGGATTTTGAGTTGGACGTTGAGTGCTCAGCAGAACCAGAGACGGAATCCCAGTATCCAGCATCAAATGGAGCACAGCTTTCTCTGCCAGAGGTGATGTACCTACATGTTTAGACACACATAAGTGATGGGATTCATGATTTATATATATTCATCTTTATAAATTGTGCCCAATTAATCGCAGTCTTTTTTTGGTGCAGGATTCGTACACAGGCACTCCTAAAAAGATGATGAAAACTGAGGATCCTGAAATGTCATAGGTAGCTACACTGGGATGTCAAGGCTTGGAAAAGTGTTTTATGACACAGTTCGTCTCGCTGTTCTTTATGATTATTATTGTGAAACAACTGCAACAGCTTTTGCCGTGTTTCTAATACTGCAGGGTTTTTCTAAGCTCTTCACGTGGAGGGTTTGACCAATCACAGAATTCAACATGTTCCCTACGCCCACACCTTTGGGGTGTTTGCAAAAGAAAAATTAAATGTATATTTCGAACTTTGTTTAATCTATTTGATGCTTGGTGGAAATTCTGTAGTACTTATCGGATGGTTCACTTCAATTTCCTGCTGTTATAAGTTTTGGGTTTTAAATGCTTTTCTTTTGCTTTTTTAATCTGCCTTTTGTTCATTTGTATTTTATATCAACTGTTTTGAATAAAAATTGAACTGTAAAGACCAAATCATAGTTGATCATTTATCTTTGGACTTAATGTGCTTGTTTGGGCATAGTTTGTTTGTTGAATGTTGTTAACATTTGCGGTTCTGTAAGCAGCATACTTCCGTGTCCTTATTAATTATATAGTAAATAATAATGGGAGGGGGATTATAGTAAAATCTCTCTCTCTCGTTTGCACTGACAAGAGAGAGTTTGTTAAATCATTACAAGATAGAAACTGCCAGTTAACAGTTGGCCTGTTAGAATCTTAAGACCTCTCTCACACAAACATCTCTCTCTTTCTCACACACACACTCTCACTCACTCTCTCACACAAACACTCTCTCTCTTTCTCACACACACACTCTCACTCACTCTCTCTCTCTCATACAAACACTCTCTCTTTCTCTCACACACACACACACACACTCTCTCTCACACTCTCTCTCACACAAACACTCTCTCTCTTCCTCACACACACACTCTCTCACTCACTCTCTCTCTCTCACACAAACACTCTCACTCACTCTCTCTCTCTCACACAAACACTCTCACTCACTCTCTCTCTCACACAAACACTCTCTCTCTCTCTCTCTCACACACACACTCTCTCACTCTCTCTCTCTCACACAAACACTCTCTCTGTCTCTCACACACACACACTCTCTCTCTTTCTCACACACACACTCTCTCACTCACTCTCTCTCTCTCACACAAACACTCTCACTCACTCTCTCTCTCTCACACAAACACTCTCACTCACTCTCTCTCTCTCACACAAACACTCTCTCTGTCTCTCACACACACACACTCTCTCTCTTTCTCACACACACACTCTCTCACTCACTCTCTCTCTCTCACACAAACACTCTCACTCACTCTCTCTCTCTCACACAAACACTCTCTCTGTCTCTCACACACACACACTCTCTCTCTTCCTCACACACACACTCTCTCACTCACTCTCTCTCTCTCACACAAACACTCTCACTCACTCTCTCTCTCTCA
>CM065666.1:18829941-19011369 GCA_033220385.1 Triplophysa yarkandensis | reverse complement strand
AACTTTCCTCGTGTGTTACAATTGTTTCCTCATTTGTGAGGAATAAATAAATACAAGATTTGTGTTGTCTGCAACGAGAATGGATTATTATGTAAAGTAATAAAAAGTTAATCTATAAGTGCTGTGGTGTGATTTTAACTTAAATGGCATTGAGTGGAGCCCACCAAAACAGACATAACATGATACTTTACTGCCATCATGTGGACAAGTGATGACGTGCAGCTGTACAGTAACACAGCTGTGAACCCTAGAGGAGAAATCACGACTTAACAATAAATATCTCCCAACATGAGTCCAAAATATTCTTAAAAATTCAATTATATTTGTATGCAAAAACAAAACATTGATTATTCACAATTGTTTTGTTTTTTATGCTTTGCTTCAACTTTTCAATATTCATTGTCTTTGATTGTTGTTTAGAGCCCTAGATTTAACATAACATCAGTCACATTTATAGTTTTATTAAAAAAAAAACCCTGAGGTTCCATCACATGTTATTATTTAATTATTATTATTTATTTTATTATTATTTAATAAAGACAGATATCTTCTGTTCATGTTTATTTTAGCGCCATCAGGTGGTGATGATAAGGCACTGCCCCCCCAACACATGGCCCATGCAAATTTGTATAAAAATAAGAAATGAAAAAATGAAATAAAACATGTTGTATAAAAATAAGAAATGAAAAAATGAAATAAAACATGTTGTATAAAAATAAGAAATGAAAAAATGAAATAAAACATGTTGTTTAAAAATAAGAAATGAAAAAATGATATAAAACATGTTGTTTAAAATAAGAAATGAAAAAATGATATAAAACATGTTGTTTAAAAATAAGAAATGAAAAAATGAAATAAAACATGTTGTATAAAAATAAGAAATGAAAAAATGAAATTAAACATGTTGTATAAAAATAAGAAATGAAAAAATGAAATAAAACATGTTGTTTGTAATAATCTTCAGTGTAGTCACGTTTCGACTAAAATTTGCAGAAATGTTTTCTCTTCATTTATCAAGGCCTCACACCGAGATGTTTTTAACTGATTTTCACACTTATTGACACTTCTTTCTTCAATACTCAGACAGTCATTCATTTCAAACAGTTTTTTTACATAAGTTATTTCAGATATCTAGGCCTGTACCACAAACATTTCACTGAAATGTCCCAAAACAGTTGACCAGCAGCGTAGATTAGAACGATATACTTCATATATCATGCAGTATTGTTGGCTGAAGATTATATTGTTTGAACATTGTATAAACACATCTCATCTGACATTTACTAGCTCATGCATTTAGGTTTTTTCAAGTCTAAATGGAATAGCAAAAAAATACAAATTGTAAGTAGTGCCTCTTATGTCAGATCCCTGTAGCTCCGTGGGTGAAGCATTGAATTATCAGTGCAGATCTCATCAGTTGGATCTATATTAAACACAAATCCTAACAAAATATAGATTAAAAGCACTCATACTCATCATGGAAGAAAGCAAGTAAAACTTCACTGTATTGAGCAACACATTAATAAGACCCGAGCTTTTGACAATCCGGGGTTAGTTCCATTGGGCATCATCATGTCTTGATAAAGTTTCGATGAGCAAACATAACACTTCACAATGCCAATTCAAAACAGATGGCAGAGTAACATCAACATTCTGAGCAGAAAATCCAGCATTGATTTCTATGTGAATGAATCAGCGCAGACAGATATTTTTTCCTCATTTTATTGAACACAGGAATTTTTCAACAGAATGAAGTCAAATTGTTTTCGGTTAGTATTTACAGCAGTGACAGTGGGGAAAGAGTCGGAACCGACATTTGATTTGGTAAAAATCTGTATACAGCTGTGAGTGATGGATGTCTTAAAGGTCTGGGATGAGACTGATGAGATCGAGAGAGAATGACTCAGAGGTCTTTACATCCGACGGGTAAGATGAGGTGAAATGCTTTTTGAAACAATCATTACTTCGAAACAGACTCTTGTCCATGGCACAAGAAATTTTGGTCCCACATTGAATGCAAGTTGAATGAATCAGGAGCTTTTCAATAAGATCACAAGGAATTGTTTGTACACCTTCTGGTTTGTACAATTCTGCTTTATCACAGACCAGAATCCCACCAGTAACACTTTATAATAACTTTCATTGATAACACATTATTATATCATCTTCTGCTTAACAGAACGGTACATTCAAATGATCCGGAATGTGTGTGTTCATGTACATTTGTTAAGCATGTTTAATGAAAGTTATTAAAAAGAGCCGAGCAAATTAAAGGTGACACCGTGAACAGAATGGCGACAACAGTTCACTGACATTAACAACAAATAAAGCCTTTGACATTTTCAGCTATTTAACAATTCAGTTTGAACCTCAACACACATGACATCCAGTTTAGAATACATCACATGCTAACTTCACATTTGCAAATCGAAGTCGCCGACAAGGCATTTGATCAGATTTTGTTACTGTGGGGTTAGCTGGAGGCCACAGACAGCGTGTCTGCTCGGGTCTTGGGCACTTACAAAATGAAATGTCAAATATGTTTGCATCAGTTAAATAGAGGCGTGTTGTTGAAATCTTAGAACAACCCCTGACCCTGAAAACCATGTGACAACATTTTGGTTTAGGAAACATGTTCACAGATATTTCAGCACGGGTTTATTGTCATAGACACCGTCAACGGCCAGCCCATGGACCTGCGCATGAGAGGATGTTCAGATTGAAGGCACCAGCTCCTTCGTGTCTGTATTTCATTTCTGCCGTCATTGTTTTTTTTTTTCGTCTTGAATGTTTTCATCGTTTCGACTAAGAACTACAGCTTTCACAACCTACAGATACTCTTTTATATTCTATCACAAACAACACACTGTATTCACACTAGGATTTTCAAGCATTCACAGTGCACGAGCTCACGGCCTAAAGAAAAACAAAAACATCAGGCTGAATATTCATATGCTACTATCCACACTGGAGTACTATGGCTTAAATAATAATTACAGAATTAGACGAATTTGGCCATTTACGCATAACCGACGAACGGGGCGACGGCGCAGTCGCTGCATGGGTTTGGTGTCTGTTTATCGACAACGGTGAGCAAAAACCAACGGAGCAACAGACATGGGAACTTTGACCTCCTGATGCTGCGTCATGGCACGTTCCGTAAGCACTACACGCGCCCTGATGTTTTATTAGGCCATGGGTTCAACAGCTGCATCGACTGTGTAACCCAGCGGTAGGTCGCTGTAATGCTCCTTCACTCAAGAGCATAAGTGTATCCTAATGCTTTTTAAAAGGAAGTTTTTACAAAGTATCGCCGCAGGAGATCTTTCTAGCTATCAACCTTATAGGCGCTTTAAGAGGTCTTGAAGTTAATAGGCATTAAGGTTCGATGGGGAGTCGGGGAATAAAACAAAAACTGCGGTCCTTGTTTTAAGCTGAGTGTTAAGAGAGATATCTCAAGGAATGCTGTAAACGCTGTGGCTGCAATAAAGGACATAAAAAAATAATAATTATGCAAAGCAAGCATGCTGACATCTATGTCTCACTCTCAAAAAGAACAAAATAAAAGGCGGTCGCTTTTGTACATTATTTAAACACGAATCTTGAAAATAATAAGATGTGGCAGACAACAACAATGGCAATACTGCAAGTAATAAGGTGGGACATAACTGAAACAGATATTTTTGTGGCTTGACTGTAAATGCATCATACTGAAAGAATTTCTTATATTCGTCTAACTGATGCTTAACTTCCTCGAAACAGACGCAGATGACATTAGTAAGACTGCGATCTTTATCAAAGAGGTCAAGGAGAGTGCGCTAGAGGTAAAGAAAATCTCATCTTTTTCACAAATTTCAACAGTAAAAATACAAAATAAAGGCATGTGAGGAGCTCTTTAGGCGCTCTATACATCTAGAAACATTTTTTCAGTGAAGAAAGCCGTTTTTTATTGGAGACGAGTGTTTTGATGTGACGGTGATGTGGTGCTGTCTGCCTGCGACTGTGGCATGCGTTTCTGGATCACGCTTTGCTCTCGTTGCCGTTCGTTTGGGGGGCTTCGTTGGGAATCATCTTCAGCTCCGTGGGGTTTTTCTTTACCTCCGCCTCGGTGCCTTTGCTTTTTTCATCAACAGCGATTTTACCGCTGGGGAAAAAGAAAGAGAGTCTTAAAAAGTGAATTACATCAGTAGGGTTTTACAGCTTAACTATCCGCTTCTCTTTCCAAGTTTTCAGGGAACAGACTCCTGTGGAGCTAACAGATCTTAAAGGTAACGGGGTCTGTTTGGTTATCTGATCTTGACATGAAAGATTTGGTGAAGACAGAGGAATGGAGCATGCAGGTGTGAGCGAACATTAAGCAAAAGTATGATTTTCTGTGCTGTAATCGGGGTATGGAGTCCGTAGGGATGCCATAAAACAACATGAATGTTAACCTCTCCCTCTGCGCTTATGGCAGAGCTTACTCAAAAACAAAAAGGTTTATTTGCTTACATGCCATTTCAAAGCAGTTTATTTCTTATCTCATTTTGAGATCCACAGTCATACAGTAAATGCCATTAGAACTACATGGGAGTGGATGAATGATGACAAATTGCATTATTTGTGTAGCATCCCGTTATATGTCACTCCAACATCACTCCAAAAATAAACCAGCGTCCACAAAATATAACATTCCAAATGTGACCTTACTTTTTAACATAGTTTGCTCTCAAACTTGAAGACATTCTACAGATTCTGGCCTGTTCTTGCCATCTTTGGCAAATCTGCCAACCGGGGTTTCTCTCGGGGTTGGTTGAAGCAAGTAAAATAATAAATTATAAATCACAAATAAATGAAAATCATCCACTGCAAACTGGCTATTACTGGATATTTCCCATGCACGTGAGGGTTTGTTCTCGAGGGAGCTGACAAAGCACACAAAGTCGGCTTAAATGATTTCGCACCAGGCAGATTCTTGACTGGTGTTGAACAAAATCATTCACAAATGCACAATGAAGCGTGAAAATGAGAGCAAACCAAGAGGGACGGCCCCTACACATTTTCTATTTTTAGTAAACCCGTTCCACTCCGAGCTGTAAACGGCTGTTTATTATATTCATCAAACATGCCCGGACAGTTATTACACCCGGCGGTATCGTTCAGTGCACTATCGCAGGAACACCGTCTGCAGCCACACAGAGGCATTGTGGGATAGAGAAAAGGTGCAGCAGAGTGTGGGCGTCTCAAGTTACACATCTACACCGTCTGAGTGTTACGACACTAGAGCGGCTGCTGGGGTTGAGCTCTTTGTCCCCGACTGATGATAAGTGATGCACATTATCCGGAGTGGAGCCGGGCATCATCACCCTCATCACAATAAAGCTATCTCGTTGGGTTCTGGGTCGGACGGAGAGCTGCCAAGTGTGTCTGGCAAACCGGTTCTGCTGCACACGCAAAGATTCACTTTGATTTTGGGACAAGCCTGTCTGTGGTGATGGTTTAGCACGGAGGGGTTTAAACCGTGCCCTCTGGGGGTTGTGACAGGACTCTGGAAATGTCCAACCTAAATTAGGGCATTTCTTGTTTATCTTTTCCGTGTTGTATTTCTTTTTTTTAATAAAATACATTTGTTAGTTTCAGTATTGGACTGATAGTTAACCCAGAAATTAAAATTCGAAAAAAGTATAAAAAATTGATATTTACTCTTCTAATTTCAAACCGTTTATAATTTTTGTTCTAAGAGGATACTTTGAAGAATGCTGGCAACAACAAACGACGACGTTACTCATTCACTTCTATTGTATGGACGTACAGTATTCTGTTTTGTTACCAACATTCTTCAAAATGTGTGCAACACGTGTTACATGACACAAAGGTGAGTAAATGGTAAATTTGCATTTTTTTTTCATTAAGAGACTGATGGTGCATCATTGAGTTGATTTATTGATATCACGTTGGGTTTGAAAAGATCAGGCACGGAAAAGCTACTCAGGTAGTCTGAAATACCTCGAGCCACATCTAGCCAATAAGCCCAGGTGGCAGGCAATAAGAGACGTCCTCCCCGGGGCTTTCAGCTCAAATTAAACAACTGTGCTGGGCTCAGAGAGAGAGCGGGTCTGACATGAGTCGACAGAGAAGTCTAGGTCATGCAAAGACCGCACAAACTGAGCGAAGAAAACATTTTGTTAATATATGTGTTTTGTGTTTGGATAATTTCTCTCTTAATTATGTTCACACAGCAGTATTTGGTTTATATGTGGATGGTTGAATGTCATAAATGTATCACTGCTGCAGTAAATCTGATCTCCGTTGAATCTCGGGGGCATGTATGATTCAGCAGCATGGACCAGATCTGTTCGGATCAGCTATCAGATGGCCCTACACTGGGGAACAACTCGTTGGCAGATTTGCCAAAGATGGCAAGCACAGGCCAGAATCTGTAGAATGTCTTCAAGTTTGAGAGCAAACTATGTTAAAAAGTAAAGTCACATTTGGAATGTTATTTTCTGTGGACGCTGGTTTATTTTTGGAGTGATGTTGGAGTGACATATAACGGGATGCTACACAAATAATGCAATTTGTCATCATTCATCCACTCCCATGTAGTTCTAATGGCATTTACTGTATGACTGTGGATCTCAAAATGAGATAAGAAATAAACTGCTTTGAAATGGCATGTAAGCAAATAAACATTTTTGTTCTTGAGTAAGCTTTGCCATTAAAGGTGCATAGCAGTAAAGAAGATATTTTGACAAACATTTTTACTTTTTTTTTCAACTGTAAGGACACAAAGCCAATGCAAGTGCCTGTTCAGAACATTTCTCAAAACATCTTTTTTGTGTTATGTAGAAAAAATAACCTGCTTTGACATATGAACAAATTATGATTTTTTATATCTTTGGGTAAGCTTTAAAGTGATAAAGTGAAAACTGTATGATGTTCTTTCTTCTGCAGAACAAAAAATATATTTTTAAAAATGTTGGAAACTGGTGCCTACTTATTTCCACAGAACAGATCCCAACGTGACAGTTATCAACATTTTTCCGAATATATTCTTTCAGTGTTCTGTAGTAAAAAGATATACAGGTTTAAAAGGATATGAGAGTGAGTAAATGATGATGGAATTTCCTTTTTGGGGTGACCCATCACTTTAAATCTCAAGCTAAATGATGACTTTGATCAGACACCACCTACCTGAATAAGCTGTAAACAAACCCGGCACCTCCTGTACCCTCTTGACATATTTACAATAGCCATACATTAGCCTTTATCTACAAAAACCTAAAGAGTACTCATTTATTTCTCATCGTCTATTTCAGCTTTGAAAGCAATCAATATAAATCATAGCATGGAACTGAGCCATTCGTGACAACCAATCATTGCGAAGCCCTGCCGGAGATAATGGAGGAATCAATTATCCCAGCTCCTGAAAACAAAACTCAGAGAACGATTTTGCACATTTATAATGGCTTTGTTTTGTAGTGCTGCCATTGAACTGCGTCTTACTGAGGTGCAAATATACCCGGTGGAAGCGGGCTCGGCTCGCTGTGTCAAATTTCATTTGAATACCAAAGGGAATATGGTGCGACTGAAGATGCGTGCCGTTCCTGATGGAATTCCGATATCATATCAAGCTGCTGGAAGAAAGTGAGTCTAGTGGCTCTACAGGGAAGAAGGATGGGGAGACGAAGAGCACAGACAAACAAGTGGAGATGGTTTTGGAGACACAAACACAACTGTAGATCTAAATGTGGCCATACTCGTCCTGGTTGGGTGCGGACGGCGTTTCAAACCCATCTGCATTCGGTTGGGCTCCTCCCTGCACCACAGAGTCCTTACTTTGGGGGGGATTGGCCGGTGGGTTCTTTGGCCCAGTGCTCTGAGTAGGTTCGGTAGAATCTGCTTTGGCCGAATCTGAAGGGGTAGTTGTGGAGTTTGGGGCGGTGGAATCAGTTGGTTTGGGGGGCGTATCACTCAGGTCCACCAGTGGGGAGGTAGGAGAGGTGATGTTAGCTTTGGGGGTGCTGGATTGGGGGGCAGGCTTAGGGGCCGGTGAGGGATCGGCGGCGGGGGCGGTGCTCGAGGTAAGGGTGGTGGAATCGCTAGCGGGACTGTCAGTGCCGGGATCAGAGTTAGTGGTTACAGAGGGAAGCAAGTCCACTACTGTTGCTGTGGTATCAGGAGCATGCCTGTGAGAAGAAGGTAGGAAGAGAGATTCCCAAACAAAGAAAGGGGAAGGGAGAGGAATAAAGGAAGGCCATAGCAAAATATCCACAAATAAGTCAGCAAACATGCACTAGAACGATCAGTCATGTTAGATAAAGAAAGAAAAGAGAGGAGCTTTACATAAATATGAACATTATAGGTGTGGGATACAATCTCCCACTGCAGGTGGTTGTCACCAATACATAAGCTACAAAGACACAACATGCTATTGTGATATTTCCTAGGGTGGGTTGACTTATTCGCATTTTCAGTCCAGCTTAGAAAAATAGCATGCTGTTCAGCTTGGTCTTATTATACGATAGTGACAAAGAACAAGCCCACCAGCAGCTAATGGGTTTCAGTCACTAACAGGAACCACTCTGTATATTTTACAGAAATAATTCTCATGATGTGACGTGACTCATGTTGAGCTGCAGGTGACTGGTTTTGTCCGTGAAGGGAGGAAATCTTTTGCAGGGTTTGCGTGTTTGTGGTTGTTTGGGGACTCACTCAGGGTCAGTCAGAGGGGTGGTCTCATTGGGTTCTGTTGGACCTCCTCCCTCATGGTTTGGTGTCCGCTCCTCTTCGGTTCTTACCTCCACAATGGGCTCCTTAGACTCATCCTTTCTGCGAAGGCGGAGAAATGAGATAGAAGGTAAAAAACACACAACAACCAAAGACGGCAGAGGTCACACTCTATGGAATAAGGATCAATAAACCATATACTATGATATAGTATCGGCTGTCTAGTTAATCTAGCTCGCTAATAAAAATGTTTGTGTAATGTACATGTTTGTTTCAAAATGTAATGAATAACAGCTACAGAAAAAATGTAGAGGTAATTTTAACCATTTAAATTTAAATTTTTTAACCATTTTAAGTTTTTGAATTCACTTTTTAGAGGGGTAATGTTAAATTATTGTTAAAGTTTTATTCTATGAACTTATATACTGTTTTGAACGGCAAACAATATTTGTTCGCAAACTTTAACCAAAAATGTAGTTCCAATGTGTTTTTATGCAGTAAAGGAAAATTGGAGAAAATGTCAACAGAAAAAATGCTCAATAATTTTAAAGACTCAAAGAAATAATAAAAAAACAAGTTTGTATTTGCTTTTAATCTATATCTGTTCTTCATTTATTTAGGAAAAGTTACCAAATTATCTTATATGTGATAAGCTTTCTTCATTGTCTAAATGCTTAAATGTAAAGGTGCTTAAAAGTGATGCCATAGAGAAACCACTATTGGTTCCACGGAGAACCTTTCAGATAAAGGTTATTTTTAAGAACCATATTTTCTTCTCCTTTATAACGTAAGACAGAAAAGATTATATATGACCATGAAGCACCTTAATTTCTTTAAATCAGTCGTTCAGATTGACTTTAACTTTTCTAAGGTTTGATTTCATTGAAAGTCAACAGACACCGGACTGAACACAACGCATGTCGATCTTACAGATTAAATGAAAATGTGTTATTGAAATTTAGTTTTTGTGTCATTACATTTGAAACACACATACAAGAAGAGACCTCAGCTTGTTTTCATCACATTGTCAAACAGCATACACTCTCTCCTCCCCTGTTATCTTAATACAACTGCCATGAGGCAATATTGACATCATTCTAATTCATAGACTCAGATATGGCAAAATCCGTCCTGCGTCAAGCCCTCCTGTACAGCTGATAGAACTGATAAGGCTGAAACATCATGACAGAACAAACAGACAAAAGGAGAAGGAAAAGAGAGGCTCACGTGAAGGCGGCTTTTCCCTCTTCAACATCTTTGCCTTTGGCGGAGGGGCCAGACTTGCCGCAGAAGTTGACGGCGATGCACATGAGAAGCCCACACTTGTTAAGGAAGTAGCATGTGACGTCCACACCGAAGAGGAGCAGGATGAAGACTACAATGAGGATACCCACGATGGCTCCAGTGCCCAAACCTGAGCTGGTTTCTTTGAAAGCAGAAAGAAAGAGAGAATTGGTCAAAACAAATCTCTTATCAATCTTTAAATAAGAGGCTTCAAAATTTTAAGACGTGTAAAAGAATATTCATCGTACATAAATAAACTTTGACTTTTATTTATTTAAAAAGGTTAGTAAAATAATAATAGATTATTATTCAACATATATTAAAGATAATCTGGACACTTTGTACTTGGACAAATCAAAAATGTTCACTTCATTTAATTAAATAATTGAATAATTTAAAATATGTAAATAATAACTTATGATAAATAATAAAAAATATATATATGTAATGGTTTTATCATCAAATTGTGAATGTTGTCAAAACAAATATGGTATTTGGGTTAAGAAATAATTTTCATGAAATTTTGAAGAATATATCCTGATTTAATGGTTAGCTTATAGCTTATAATAAAGCTTATGGTTATACATTCGACTCTATCAACAACTAATTTTTGATTTTACCAAAGTCACAGTATGATGCCTTCAGAAACATTTAAATGTAAATATAAGAAAAAAAATGTAATACCATCAAACACAACAACGAACAAGATTTATCATTTAATTTTAACACAGTTATGTAATTAAATAAAAAAATAGTATTTATAATTTGTATTTAATTGCTCATGTAAGCCGTGTGATACTGTTAGGCTTGTACATATTTTAATATCTACCTTATTCAGAAAAAGATTGCTGTTGACTCTCATAATTTGCACAATATACAGTGTAAAAAGAACTGGTCTTTTGAAGCCAGTTAGGACAAAAGCCAACACAAATTCAAAAACTTATATTGTTAACACAGGCTTCGAAAAACAGCAATTCATTCACTATTATACACAAAGAACAAAATCACATCATGTATAGCGGCATTCAATCACCGTACTGAAAAAAACCCAGCATGCTCATTCAGACGACATACAGTAATGAACGATAATACAAGGCTTCTGTTCATATTTATGAGCAGCAGAAAAATGATCCTGACATGAAACTGTGAAAATAATGTCAGTATGAAGCATCTAGCGCTTTAAGGCATTCACATGCATTACATTCTATTGTGCATGTAAGCACACACACTTAACAAACAAACAAGCCAATAAACGTCAAAACACCACCAGGTCAGACAAACGCACAAGCGGGACTGTGTTTTCATACATAAAAACACAGACTACTTACCAGGGATGAAATGTTACAGAATGAAAATGCTTAAAATGGATCTACTGAGATGGAGACACATTGACAAACACAATGCTGATGACAACATATACAGAACTGTCCAAATGTCTAAGGCACGTCAATACTTTCTATGGTAGTTTCAGTCCATATTTACCGCATTTACAGTTGTGTGTAATAAAAAAACACGAGGAGACATTTATAAACAATTATGTAGTCATTATTTGTAATAATCCAGTGAGAATTGGCAGTAAAGAAACTTTTCACACTTCTGTAGCTTAGCAGGTCTTGGGGCGTCTTGAAGACATTCTTCTTCTGGATTTAGCATGTCAAAGTTTTTTCTCTCTTTTTCTAATGTAATAAAAGTTGAAATAGATGATGACACGAGATCTCTGTGTGGTGAATTTGCAATTGCCACATATCTCATGAATAAAATCTCACTGAATTTTTACAAAAATTGTCAAGTGAATCTTAAGAAATATGAACTCATATTACTTATGACACACTACTCAAAAATATATTAAAAAAACTGATGGGGTGAAAAGACTTTTGCACAGTACTGTATATATGACTGATGTTTAGTGAACCATGTTTTATACTGTAATTTCAATAGCAAACCTATGAGCACATGAAATGGCTTACTGTCAGAATCAAATAGCGATTTATTTTCTAAACAATGTTTATCGTCAATTCAAAGGAATACACAATTGGGCAGACACATAGGAACAAGAACTGGGTCTAGATTGGGACAGCGGGCAGGACAGGTGGGACTGTGGGGTCCACAGGGCACAGGGCACAGAGGTCAGTGACTCCTTTAGTTTATTGTGAGCTTCAACACCCTTTGAGCACTGTTGCAGCTCTCCTGATTAGTATGCGTACTGTTAACAGACTACATTTCAGAAAAGACCTATACTGAATTAACTACTGAATTCTAGGCAAGCGTCTCTAATGGAACACCCTTCTATATCTAAATCATTAATGTAGCCACACGGAGGTCT
Source organism: Triplophysa yarkandensis (assembly GCA_033220385.1). NCBI lineage: Eukaryota > Metazoa > Chordata > Actinopteri > Cypriniformes > Nemacheilidae > Triplophysa > Triplophysa yarkandensis. The sequence continues at coordinate 18,999,053 of CM065666.1, read as the reverse complement.
TAAATACATCGACATGTATCAGTGGGATCATGAATTATGGATGCACTTAGAGACCTGCAGGAAAAATGCATTAGACAAAACTCTTCCAGGAAAGAATCCTATATGAGACTCTCATCATAACCTGCAGCTCCACTTGAACATCAATAAGAAAAGAACACAACGCACCGCTCTCAGAACATTGTGCACTACAGCGGGCACTCAGTACCTACAAACAAAACTGTACAGCAGAGTAACATAAAATTTTTTCCCCATCAAAGTCCGGCATTGTGGCACTGAGGACATAAGCAAATAATAACAATAATAATTATAATATTAAGTTAATAATAACCACAAACACATTATTATTTTTTATAATCAAGAGCTAATAATAATAATAATAATAATAATAATAATTATAATAATAATAACAATAATAGTCATAACAACATTGTTATTATTATTAAGTTCTAATTTGTATTATTATTATTATAATGATTATTATTATTATTATTATTAATATTATTATTATTAATATTTTTATAATTAAAAATTTATATTTATGAATTCTAATTAGTATTAGTTTTATAAAGCAATTCGTATATCTTTGTTTAAAAAAAAATTATATTGATTTAATTATACTAATAATTGAACTAACCAAATGTATTCAAATATTTACATTTTATATGGTTGTCATTTTAAATCTGTTGTAAACGGTGTTCTGGAGAGCAGTGCAGGCTGGGTAAAGTGAGGTAGAGCTGACAGATTTAATCTTCTGCCCAGTCTGGAATGGCTGAGAGCTCCTCTAGCTCTGGGCGTCCACTTCCGGAGCTTCAGTTTGCATTTTAACAAGTGCGATAAATCACTGCACATTTCTGAGTATAAAGGCGGTGCGAGCGAGGTCCCTCACTGACCAAATAACACCTGTTCTTACCGACGTGCCGCCACATATCCCAATATATTAGAGGTTTTAGTATTGTAGAGATGTTGTGTAAAGTTTATAAGTGTGAATATGTCATTTCTGTTCCGACTGAATAAAAGCATCTGTTAGCATTCCAATTTATCTTGAAGGAGAAGTATCACAGGCAGTTTATGCCAATCTCATGTATATCTGGAGTAACTGTAGTGTAGAATCCTGTTTTTCATATAGTCGAAAAGTATTTGGTTTATTAATATTTACAGAAAACAGATTCTCCATTGTTTCTGGAAAAAGCTGAGGGCTTTTTTTGCTTCTTCTGGATTGTACACGCGGATGCTCTGCTCTCTCGAACTCACTGATCGGTGAGTGGGCGTGATTTTACAGGTGAATGGCCAAGAAATAACTTGTGATCTACTGACGGCGATAAATTGATTATTTGAAAATGGGATGGGGGGTTTGGGTTGCGGGGTTTGGGAGTGAATTTTGCCCAGAAATACTATGTCATGCATCTTTTTTTCAATGAGACAAATGGATCTCATTGAACATGACAACTCAACACGTTTAACAATCTAAATCACTTATAATTCATGAATCAGCATGACACTTTCCCTTAAACGTCAGCTGTTTTTGGCATTTTTGGTAATAGGAACTTCATAACACAATGTTTAATTTGATCCAACTGTAAAAGCCATATGACTGGCAACACCGACTGGCATTAACAATGGCAAAACTTTATACAAACATTTAAATAAAAAAAAAAAGATTTGTCTTACACTATATCTTAATTTCCTTCTTTTAAAAAGTCTTTAAACAGAAAAAAACAGTTTACTTGGCATTCGGCATAACCCTTGGCACACATTACGTTCATAATACCTTAAGAGACGAGCAACTCATGAAAATCTTATCGATCATCAATGTTGAACAGGCATCTGTTGAATGCGACTTATTAAGCTTATAAGAAGCCTGTTTTCAACTTTCGCAGTTTGTCATAATAAATCTTCAGTCTGTTCAGAGGGCTCTCGGGTTATTTAGACACCTCGCAGATTTGGCACGGTCTCCATCCTTCCTCTTCCTCGCAGACACCCTCTGTGATAAGTGCAAATGAATGGCAAGAGTGCCTGTGCCAAGTTTGGATTATCGAAATTATTTTGCCTCCGGGAAGCTGAAGGAAGCTGGTAATCCATCCAGGATGCCATCGCAAATCCCATTCGGTCCAAACAAGTTGCTGCTGATCCAGTGTCACCCAACATTAACACAATGATTAAAGACACAGACGCACCGACATATGAATGATGAGCCCGACAAGTTTATTGGCACATGCGTTTCCGGGAGCCAAAACTCCAGGGCGCATCACTTTATTACCACGAGAATCCATTCCAAATGGGAAACAAATGCTACTCCATTTTTTTTGAACAAACAACTCCCGTCACCCCCCCTCTTTATTTCGATAGCTCTGCTTTGTATCCACATATGAGCCTTTATATCATAAGACACTTAATTACATTAGTTGCACTTTATCTAACACCCACCCAGGAAATGCCAGCAAAGGTCTTGCATAATAATAACACACAGATCTTTCCGATGGCATACGTGACCTCGTAACGCCATGCACTCTAATGTGGGCAGCCGGCCGGAGGTTAAAATCGAGATCCATGCCTGTAAAAGCCCATCACCAATTGATTGATGCGGTTATAACGGAGGCTGTGTCATGCACACTCGTTCGCCTCTGCAGTTGTGCGTTAAAATTCAGTCTGGGGGGTGTCATTTAAAGTGTTTAAGTTATATCCTGTCTAAGCAAGAAAAAATAGCCTTAAAGAATTAGGAACAGAGATGGTCAATCAAAAAGTACAACAGAACATTCCCGTCTCCAAGAAGTAGAGGCTCCGTGGGTCCCTCTTAACCAGCGTTGAGCACCATGACATCATGGGACGAACACACACGTTACAGTCCCATGCAACTCGAAGCGGAAAGCTGGCGCCAGATTCGACTCAAATCCACGTTGTGTTTGTTAAAAACACACAGAAATTAACATTTAATCTATATAACCATAATTCGCTTAAATCCTACAATGTGTACGGCATGAGACCACACTGGGACGTGTTTACAAAAAAATGTATTACGGAATTAAATTACACTTTTGATGATGACACATGTTGACATGGGTGAGTTTAACAGCAGTTGCATTAGTTTCCTTTTCAAGTAAGAAGCAGAGAGAAAAAGTAAAGAAAAGTCTGATAACCAAAGTATATTTCTCAATCGTCTAAAATTATGTACATTTTGTCACAACAATGTGTTTCTTATGGGCGTTCTGTCAAACACCCTTTCAGGCGTTCATAACAGATAACATAACACAAAAATAGAAAAACGAATGCGTGTGTCAGCGAACTGGGCTCATGGACAATTTTATCGATTGAATCATGGACGGCCTGGGACTCGACTTTTAAACAGGGAAAAGATTTTCTACAACATTCTCCAGAGCCCACGATTTGAGAAACGTCTTCTCGAACGCCCCGACGCTGCCTTGTTTTTACAGAAAATCATTAAGAAAACACAACAACGAAAATTTGAAATAATACAAGCACCCAACACTCTGCTTAATTCCAATAACATGTGACTGATATTCTTTTGTTGTTTGTGTAGCCGGCAAGAGAATCAGAAGGCGTAGAAAACTGAAGGGTGTGGCTGAATAGTGGGCGGGGCTTAGGACAGGACCCTCCTCTCCTCTTGCGAGCCCCAGTTTATGAGAGCACGAGTACAGTCAGCATGGAGAACATAAGAGTGACCACAGCACAAGTCACAGAGGAGCAGCCAAGGGTTGCTGAGACCACAGAACCCACACCGACAGACACCCGAAGAGCACGGAGACGGTGCATAGGAGGAGGAAAGGAGCAAACATGGAAAACCAAATGAAAACAGTTGAAAATGTGACGGTCCGGTGATGTCCGGTTTTACAGATGGAGACAGAAAGAGAATGTGAAGGGGAAGGGTAAAGAGACATTGGGAGAGAGGGAGAGAAAAAGAGAGAAAATAGGTCAAATACAGAAAATTTTGTTCGAAAGGTTAATCAAGATTAGAAAAGAATATCAAAGGAAAGTTCAAGCAAGTTAGTCAAAAACAAAGTTAGAAAGCCGTAGCGATGTTAAAAGCACAGCGATGACACGGAGAGCACAGCGAGTCGAGAATGAAAGGACACACAACAGCTACATGAACAGGAAATACGTAATGATAAGACACGGAAAAACACACACCGTCAAACAATATGGATCGAGCAACATCCTAGGTATTTGACGTTGTATATAAAAGTGATAGATCAGCCATAACATTGTACCATCTTCAGGTTGTTCCAAACATGCATAAATACCTTCTTTCTGTTCAACAAATGTAAAGAAATTTGGAAAAATGTAAGCAACTGAGATTTCTAGGGTACTATTGACTACTGCAGTTGAATATTACAATGATAGTCAAAGTTGTCCAAGAAGGGTTTTCGATTTTCTAATTCTTTCAATATATTGAAAACTTAGGTAGTCAGTGGTGCCCTAGAGATATTAGTAATCAACATTCTTCTATCATACAGGTTTGATATAACTTGAAGATAAGCAATTCATAAGAGAATTTCATTTTTCCGAGGGAACTACCCCTTCGAAATGCTTTCCATCTAGTAATGGCAAAACTTGCATTAATTCTCTGTAAATTTCTCTAGTCTTATAAATGACATTATTACATATTGCGAATGTCCTTTTAAAACCTCAAATCTCTATATTTTGGAGATTTTTTACTTCTTGTCATACATTTTTATTACTTGTTTGTGAAACCTTGTCATTGTCAATATACAACAAACAAAAGTATTACAAATATTTACCCATGTTAACTCAAAAGTATAGCGTTCTCAATTTCCTGAAAAACGGTGGACTTGGACATCAGAGGTTTCAAAAGGACAGTGATGATTTAGGATATTTAAAGCTGAAGTTTGTAATTTAAGTTACAATAAAACCCCTGAAATTGGTCAGATACTGACAGTTCTACTCCAAAGTCATACCCATACTGCTATGTTAAGCTGGTTAACATTCTCAAATATGAAGAATTCTGATTCTAAAATAACCACAATGGCCAACTTAAAAGTGTCACTGCCCATTAAACATATGGGTAAAATATTCAACATTGGAAAAATTACACACTTCAGCTCCATGAAATCATCTGCATATATTAATATTTGCAAACACCGGGGAAATGTTGCACGGTCAGAATACAAGGTGAAACAAACAGGTTGTGATGCAATACAATGAAAACGATGGACTGGGTGACTGAATGAGTTAACCTTGTTACTTAAACTGCAGGAAGTTAACTTGTATTGTTTTAACTCCATGTCAACTGTAGCTGGGGAGATTTGGATTACAGTTGAGCTGCGGCATTGGTTGCACGGCCAGACCCTTTGCCATGCTTAGCTCCCTATTTTAATCCCTGCCAAACTCACAGTGTGTTGCGTTCAACGTCTGCCAAGACGCTCCTTCAGAATCAAACAAAGTATTCAGGACTCTCACGATTCTAGCCTGCTTCATGCACGCTGACCCGAATATGAAAAAAGACTGATGTATGACTTTCTTCATTTATAACTTATTTTTAAAAACGCAGCTGTCCTGGCCAAAGCCACGCAGATGTTGGGCTAAAAATAAAGCCTCGGGGTTTTATCGAACGTCCACTGGTTACACATTGAGGTTAACAGCTCGGGCACTTCAATGTGAAAGCGTGGAGAGCTTCCAGGGACACGGAGAGAAAAGGAAGGACAAAAAAACATTTGAACCTGCCCTGTGCAAGTGCTATGAGATCCAAAGCTCCCACTGCTATATGGCTTCTTCCCACTAAGCGGATGACAAAAAAGCAGGTTTCTTGGCCATGCACCGGCAGATGCCTGTTAGGTCTTCAGTAAAGCATTAAACCATTAATCCTGTTGAGGCGCCCTCATGCAAAACTAGAGGATGCATCCCCACTGAGAGCAGGCAGATAGTCAGGCCAATTTATTCTCTCTGCTGCAATGAGCCTGAACGAAGCCTCAGTCCAGCCTCAAAAGCAGAGAGGAGGAGGGCAAGAGCAAGAGAGTGCTAATAAGAGAGAGATTGAGAGATGATCTAATGCCCAGTTTTTATCAGTGGGGAAACAGCCCTCAAGAAAACATAAGCACAACGCTGCCAACAACAGAGAACAATCCAAGCAAGCCCGGGATTTGGGTGGTGTTACAGTAGGTGTTTGGGATGGATGGATAAAAGACCTGCTGTGGTTTTTTGCCTCCCGTGTGCCTTATAAAAATCTTCTACAATATCATCTGTAATTGCTCTGAGACAAGCAAGACAGCAAGATTCAAAGGGAGGCTGTCGGATGGGTCAAAACTCTGGAGACGATCTCTAGGTTTGACCCACAGGTATCTATTATTGGCATTTTTCACCCTACGGCTCTATCGTTCTCTTACTATTCTCAGATTGTTTAAAAAAAAAGACACAAGGGTGAACACGGAAATCCACAACAAGCCCTGGAGCAGAATGGCCGTTAGGGTGAAGGGGCATTGGGCTTGTTGGCTGTAAATGGTTGGCAGCGGCTGTGGATTTAGGTTGGTACCTGGCATGGCGGTGGGCTCTGGCGAGGTCCTGAAGGAGAGCATTCTAGGTTCAGATTTCCCCCGCAGATTTTCGGCAACAACAGAGACGTCGTAGTCCGTGTTCCATTCCAGACCCCTCAGCACAACGAACTCACTACCATTGGGCAGGCGGATCTCTGGCTTCCAGTCCTGGCGATGTTTCTGCAGATAAACACACGCGCACCAGTTTTAAAAACAAATGAACACCGCATGTCATTTTTACGATGGTGGTTCGAATAATTCAGATCTGGATATGGGTTAAGTATGTTCCCTCTTGTCCCATCATACTTACAGGTTTGTAACGCACAAGATAGTGTTTGATAGGAGAGCCCCCATCGTCTTGCTTGATCAGGAAGACCTTCATCTCGTTGCCTGGGGATTGCGGTGTAGCCTCAAGTTTGGGAGGATTGGGTTCCCCTAGGGAGAGAATAGCCAGAAAGTTGTTGTTAAGAAGCACTGACTGACTGTTCAGATTCAAAACATACTGTACCAAAAAGTTTTCAAGGGAAAATCTCTTATACTTTCTGTATTTCAGTATGTGTATACAGTGTTTTTGTCCTGTTTTTAAATAAACATATCTTGTTAAACGTAAATATTTGGTAACGGTGTTATGCAATTACGTTTAAATAGTTAGTGAATACAAATATTTGTTATTAATATTTTAGAAAAACAGTATTACTTTAGTATAAGAAAAATGCGATATAGTTCTATTGGTGTTAAAAACACCACGATGCTCACTTTACTATTGCCGCGTCCCAATTCGCCTTTTATGTTAATAGAAAAAATTATATTAGCACATTGCATACAGGTACATACTAATACGAAATGAGTGTATACCGGATACACTCATTTTAACATACTATGATTTGAGACATACTTATTCTATGTCACAAACTATTTACTTTAGGAAAGAAAGTATGCAAAACGCACGTAAGACAACTGGATGAAGTATAACTTAAAATGTCTAATTTTGTTTCTCTTAATTCAAGCAGTAATTTTACTAGAAAACAAGACAAAAACAAAGAATATATTGTTCTTAAGCAAAATCCATTAACATCTGATTTGTGACCTTTAATTTAGTCACTTGAGTCATATATGTTTAAAATATGGTATGGAAATAGGTAAGTGTTGAAAGAGTATATAGTATGAAAATAGGTTAGCTATTTAAACGACTTGTTAACTTTAGTCAAGAATTAATTGACAGTGTTGACCTAACAGGGGAATTTAAAGGGCCATTAAACAGTATATCAAAAACCACACGGAAAAACAAAACATCAAATTAACGACCAGAGGGCGAGATGGAGCGCTTTACACTTCAGTCACTTAATTTCCAAATTTTTTATTGCAAAGGATTTTTGGCAACATGATGACTTCTGGCTCCCATCTCTCCAAATGTGATACATTAATGAAAACGCTTGGCTCTCGTGAGATTCGAGGGCATGTGAAGGGCTGTAATGACTGCTGGACCTGGTTTGGTGGCAATGACGGAGGGAGAGTTGTACTGTAATGCAGTCTCTAGGGGAGCTTGTTATCTCCAATTGCCCACTATTTAATGACAGCACTCCCTTAATTATCCTCTATGCTTCGATCCGAGAGATTTTTCGCTAGTGCCTTTAATAATATCATCGAGCCGAAGGGGTGGAAATGTGTGCCTGGAGGAGCTTGTATGGGATGTTAACTGTCTACCTGTGTCACTAAAGAAACCCAGGAGAAGTGCAGTGCACTGCTCCCATTAATCATCATAAGGAGCTGCTTGATAAGACACCCTATTAGGAATTAACGTGACACTGGGTAAATACCGCGTAAATATACGAAACAACAATCGGGACGAATATTAAGATGAGGTTGCAAGATATCGGGTTGTAAACATGGAGAGATTTAAGGGCATGTGATTGGTGAATATTAGCTCTATTGATAGTCTTAGGAACATTGTACAGCAACAAATTTATGTTGTTGCAGTAAAGCACTTGCAAAAGAAGATCAAGCAGGAAACATTACAATGTATTTTGTTATAAAATATTTGATCAAATTACATATTTGTATCTAGTATACAAACTAAAAATAAAGGTGCTTAAAGAGACTTGATGCCTAAGCATTTATGAGTCAACGGGTTCTTTAAAGAGCCATGCCTTTCTTTCATTTTTTATAATCGGAAGAACCTTTTTTCCACAAAGACCTTTTGGGAGACAGAATGGTTCTTTAATAAAGGGTTTAGTTCAGGGTTTTTAATAAAACCAATTAGACCAAAAGATTCCTTGGTGAAATCATGAAGCACCATTATTTTAAGATGTTGTTACATTTAAGGGTATCAGGAAACTAAATGACATTAATTACACCTTTAATACTATTTTTACAGTGCAAACACAAAACAAAATATGAAAAATAGCAAAAATGTAGTTTCAAATCCGGACAATATAAAAACTTTATAGATTAAAATAGGAATTAAGTGAATACACATGCAAGCGCTTTTATAAAAGTAAGTTGAACACAAGTTTTCCTCCATTGCAAGTGCATCACTAACAACAAGCAAAAATGACACCCAACCACATTCTGAATCTAAAGTTGTATTTAACCAAGAGCAATCCTATCATCTAGCGTTTGATCTTTTAAATCCAGAAACCACATCTGACCCATTTGTAATGTGCTTTAGTAAACTAAAGGCATTTTGGACATCTTCAGATCATGAAGCAGTTAGTTTGCATGCATGAAAACAACTCATGATAAATTTATACTTGAATACGAAAGGAGGTTTCAAAAGCTGCAATTTAAATGAAGACACGTTAATGTGAAGACAAACAGTGCAGAGTAATGTCAGTTAAACATGGCATCAGAGATCCGCTCATAAACATTCATTCCAGTTAGGTGAAGGGGTTCCAGACGCTAAGAAGACAAAAGCAGGGATACATTAGGGTTACAAAGAGAAAGAGGAAAACAGGACACATGCTCTATCATGCAAGACAAGGATTCAGGTGCTCTTCAGTCGCTTATGATTATCACGCTTGCTTCTTGACATTTCTTAATCAGTCCAAACAAAAACGAAATCACATCCCAAACCAAGGGTCTTGTTCAAGAATGTTCAGGAAAAAAAGAAAGCAGAGACGTTTGCTCGAATACATGTGAGGCTGCTCATGTTCTCTTTGTCTTTTCATGTACAAGTGAAGGTCAGCGACAGTGGCTGTATTCATGAGACATAAACACACAATTAGTACATGCATTAGAGGGTGTGCATGAAGATGGGTTGAGAGACAGAAAGGCCCGAACAGAAGTGTGTGTGTGTGTGTGTGTGTCCATGCAGTTATATTATTTCAGTGTTGTTGTTAGTCCGTGTGGGATGCAAAACACACACTGCAGTTAAAGCAGCACGATTTTTTCGATCCTGCATTACTTTGCATGTATTTTTCTCTTATATTAAACAACAACACACATTTTTGAGTAAAGAAATGTAAAACGTTGATGTTTAATGATTTAAGATTACAATTATATGGGTCCTACAAATGGCTAGCTTAAAATGATTATTAAAAATCCTTTTTACAAGAAATCCTTAAAATAAGGATAATACTTTACGCACTACCGTGTCATCTCTTACATGCTTTCTTACTTTTGCCGAACACAATAACTGATATTTTGAAGAACGATACTCATTCCCTTCTGTTGCATGGACACAAAACCAATGCAAGTCAAAGGGTACCAAGCTCGTCCAGTTGTGGACATTCTTTAAAATATCTCATTTTATGTTCTGAGGTTTAAAGTCATCCGGATTTAAAATTGCAAGAGGGTCGGAAAATATTAAAACTTTTTGGGTTTACTACCCCTTTAGGTTAACTTTGCAAATTTAGCTTGGATAGGATCAGGTATTCTATAAAATGCAAACTTTTAATTCCTACTCATTTTAGCTAAGAGGCAAACTTCAAAGTAAACTTACTTTAAAAAGTTTAAAATAGTTGAGGATGAGAGGGGAAATACTTTCAGTGTTGAAGTATATCATAAATTGATAATCAATACCTAAATTCAATATGCAGATCAATTAACAGCAAGTGCTATGTTAGAGTCTAAACTTTGAGATTTCTGTCTCGGCAGACTATAAAGTGGGCGGTTGAAGACGTCTGAAAAATGATTGACTCAAAAATGAAAAGGCTCATAAAGCTTGATGGTACCAGGTGGGCGTTTCCTCTAGCCTGCCCTCATTAACATCAGCTTTGTTTTTGCTCTTAATGGAAACTGGACCAAATAAATAAAAACATAAATCAACAAAAAAATTACCTTCTGTTCACCGGCGAAGACGACATCACCAGCACCATGCAAGAGTCATATGACGCAGTCACATGAAACGCACGTACATGATTGGTTGAAAGGAAAGTGGAAGGGGGGAGTGGGTCACATGGAAAATACAAAACATTGAAAAAATTAAACAAACATGGAACAAGAGAATGTAACGTGTTAAGACCAAAAAGTACACAAACAACAAAAAGAAAACACAAATTAAAAACAAATACGTCTTGGTAACATTAGATAGTATGTACAGGACACAATGGAAATATCCTGATCCATAAAGCAATTCTTGGACTCTGTGGGGTTTATAAAGAATCTAAAATGAACTTCTTAAATAACCGATGAGATATCAACTCATCCAAGCGCTCGTTCAAACTGTCCAAAGAAAGATTATGGTCAAAATTGCTTTATGGATCTTTTCTTCGAGAACAGCATTTCCTCTGACTGGGATTTAGAAAGAGCTCGATTACAACATGTCAAATTAAATATACATTCTTGACAACACTGAACGCCATCAACAGCGCTTTAAAACAACAACAGCCGGCTGAAATCAGAGGAAACTCTGTGGCGTTGATAGAACAATCTTTAGAAATACAGCATCCTCAAGCACTTTATCGCGTGTTATAACATGGGAGCAATATACTACGGAATGATATATGAGAAGCATACAGGGTAAAGAGTGGTCTCAGGATCAGGAATGCTGATCTAGGATCAAAGCCCTCTACACACAATCTTTTCCATCAAGATTCGAAAGACAAAATCTGATCTTAGATCAGCAAATTTAGCCCCGAGAAAACATATATGAGCTCAGGTCTCCAGCTGTGAGGGGTGGATGAGGATAAAATGGGATCCTCCATCACAAGGATCTGGACAAGAAGTGTGTAGTAGAGTCAGAAATCTACCGGGGAAATGCTTTTCATGATGCTGTGTGTATACTACAAGCGTGACTGCAGTATATATTTATTAAAAAATCGAAATCCAATAAATGCTAATATAAGATAGCTCACACATTAATTCAAACAGCAAAGACGCATTACACATACACACAAAACACATTTACTCAGTGCCTGGTAAACCGCCAGGGTTCTTCACAAGCCGTAGCTGTCAAGCAATTTATAAAGCCTGAAATCTTCATGCTGATTTATAGGACTCATTATAATCGGACGAAAAACAGATCTTTTGTTTGTGCTTCTATCAAACACACATACACCCATAAAACTATTAAATTATAACATGTTTGATGGAAGTTCTACTTTTCCACATTTTGTACCTGCCATTCAATGTCAGCTCAGAACACAATAGTCAAACAATGCCTACTCCTCAGATAAAGCTCATCATATCTTTGCCTGAATAAGACAGAACGGCTGTCTCTCAAAAAGAAACAATCTCTCTGTGAAAACCTTTTCAGGCCCTCCTAATTTGTGGTCCATTTGACGAGAGATCCGTTTTAATCCATGCTTTCATAAAACTTTATTTTAAGTTTGAGGTTTGATGGAGTCTTTTAAAGCATCACAATAAGTAAGACACTGGCTTCTGGATTTTTTCACTTTCACTTCTAGATTTCTTTCTAAATTCACTTGTACAAAAAAACACCAAAACGTACTTATATTAAATACCATGCTCCAAGTGTGGAATAATGGGCTTATAGCCAAACGTGTGCAGGTTTAAACCAAGCGAAGCATGACCCATGAGATGTTTTTAAAACCCTGCCAACAACCCAGGTTCCTCCCAGGCTTCTGTACAACAAGTCACCGTAGATAAAAGCATCTGCTACATCGCTCACATATTTCCAGGATTTCACAGAAACCCCGTCCCCTGAGAATGCTAATATTATCATTTTGCTTAATGTTGTGAGCACAGAGTCATTAGTTTCTACATTGAAGTATGCAACACATTTCATTAATACATCACAGTGCACACTATGTGAACACCACTCCATGCCGTTTTGAAATATTAAGAGAGAATCAAACGACAGTTTGCATATGCAAGGCATGAAAAATCATAACACTGATAAACAGCAATAATTCAAAGCTTACCAATAAACATAAACACAAACTTGTGTGTCTACCATGCAGTGACATGTTAGACAAGTGAATGCATCTACAAGCTGATGTTAGTTATGGTTCTCTATAGGGGCTTGAGGTCCACGAGCATGGTCCCTGCAGCCACGGGTCCGACTCATTCCTCAAGCCCTCACTAACTCTGTCTTCTCTACTATGTATGTTCTCTTTCTATTGTGAGCACCAGCGGGCTTTCAGGTCTAGGCGTATAAATGTGTAGCAGACAGATAAAAAGTGGCAAATGGCACGGCACTCAGTCGGCATACTCACTAAGGTCTGCGGTAGTTGGAGGAATGGAAGTTGGAGTCTCTGGAGACACTGGAAGATGGTGAGAACATGGTGAGACATGCTTCCATTGTGCCGTGGTGATGGTAGAGCCATTATGACTCCATCTTAACATCTCACAATGCTTGCGTAACACATGACAAGTGCACACCGTAGTGATATTAAACCAATGGTCCAATTGCAGAGGGGCATGCCACCCTAAATCAATAGTGTTGCGGTGAACAGATACTACATGGGCAAAAGCAAAGGCATGATACCTAATATACAGTCGGTTACAATTAATAAGTCATTCATTTCATTATTAGGCACAATTAATAAGTAATAAACATAATCGAATACAATAATTCATAAATAATAATTTATTATTATATTAATAATCAACAACTAGAGGGGGTCATATTTATTTGATTATATTCTTTGAAAGCATCAACACAGGAAATATTATTGACCTCATCGAGTACAGTACATGAGTGAGATAAACAGTCTCTGTGGTCATCAATCAAGCATTGAAGTGTATCAAAACAGAATCATGAATTCAAATGAACCCAACCACATTAGAAACATGTTGTTGCAAAAAGGAAATACTTCTGACACCATAACAACATTAAATAGAATATCTGTTTCTCCAGCTCCACTGTACAAAAACAACTTAACGTCTATGACGACAGAGCCTGTAACCCCACTTTCCCTAAAAGGCTTAAGAACATGCATAATAGCTCCCATTTGAATGTTATGGTTTGCTCTGGCACCACAGACATCAAACCTCAAAGACACTACTTGATTTCCCAAGTGACATATTTTCCTGGAAGTCCATAAGTGCTAGTGACTCAGACCCCTTCAATCACCTTCAATATACACGCATCTTCTGTCTAATCCGAGAGAAGACTTCCTTTCATTGAGCTCAATCTCAGAGCCATGAAGTAAAATGATAAGTACTTTGAGTGGAAGATAATAATATGATAGAGGGCAAAATATCTTCCATATCCTCTCTTAAGCTTAACAGAATTATGCATAGGATGTTTGAGAGATGACAACCTGACAGATCGTAGTAGATCTTTTAAAGACCCTTTGAAGGATGCAGAGCTTGTTTTAATCTCGTTTTTTCTTGTGTGTTTATTCAAACTTTTATAGATACTCAGCGACAACAATAACAGAGGTGTAAACAGCACAGCATGTTCGAAAATTATTTCTGCTGCTCGCTCAATTTACAGTACTTAAAAAATAGGAGCTATTGCTGTATACATTTTCAACATAACACTACAATATTTTACCACAAAAATCCAGCTTCAAAGCATAGAATTCATTAATCAGTAGTTAAACAGAAGTAGGCTTATTCCAAAAACTGCCTCAAAAGAGCATAGAGAAAAATTATTCTTTTGGATTTTGCAGGTTGTCATGTTTTTGGTTGAAGATTTACAAAAGCTGCTTAATTTTAAGTTATAATTTATAAGATTTGGACTTCAATGATGTAAAACCTTAAAAAAAAGAAAACATTCTGTAGCTTATAAATCAACTCAATTTGATTTAACTTACAACTTGATATCTTGATTTAACTTATAATGCTATGCAGCTTTTAAAGTGTAATTTAATTTAATTACACAGCATAAATTTCAATAGCAGCAGATTCAGTTACAGTACTTAAGCTATTTCACAGCTTATTAATAATTCAATTTTTTTTAGATATTTGAGTTCCAAGTTTAAAGAGCGCCAAGAAAGACAGGCTTTTGTAATGTGTGGATACACTGCGCACATAAAAAATGTATTAGTGAAATTTTTCAAGTATAATTAATCTGTTGAGTATAAAATCAATGAAACCATAACAGATTTATTTCAGCTTCAATTGTAATATGTGAAGCCCAGTTGTTATCCTCGTCTGGTTCCACCACACAGTCATACATGTCTTTGTAGGCAGAGAAGGCTCAATGACCTAACAAAACGCTGCCCTGTTTTACAATTTGGTCTACACGTGTACAGACGATAAAATCCATGCTCAAATAGAACAGCATTATCCACGGCAACCGGATTAAATGCTGGGTGTAGTTTTTAGATATCGGCAAGTAGAGGGTGGAGTTCAGAGCATGCAGTGTCTAAGAGACGGCGTTCGAGAAAATTGCTTTGCAGAATAATAAGGATTATCATATCATAAGTGTTTCGTGTCAAGGGGAATGAAGGGGATGTTAATGCTCTTGCAGAGGAAATCGCAATTAAAGCTCTCTAGAACTCCACCTGAGCACACAGACCATCTGGTAGGTCACTGGCCTGTGTCTCTATCTCTGAGAGTTGTATTCACCGGCAGTGAAGCAGAGAAACCATCGAGACCCACCAGATGTGTCAGGCAATAGACCTAGATACAGTCATCTCTCAGGGGTACAAACTCATGAAGTCCCACAGAACCGGTTTAAGAGTCTGCACTTACCAGTGCACGTAGTCTTACACACTGCATCAAAATGCATCTTACAGGTTGTTTCAAGTGGCTTAACCGGTGCTAACAACAGCGACGTTACTTCTTTTCAGGAAACACACTCACACATTTTTTTTTACTTGAATGCACTCTGTGAACTTTAGAAGTGAAAATGTTCCTGTTGACTTAACTAAGTTTTTTTTCTGCAACTAAAAATGTCTTCTTTAACCAATAAATTCATGTCACTGCATTTTGAGATCTTCAACAAGTTTTTAATTAGCAAAATTTTTTTTATTTATTATCCCTCTTATCATGAATCCCTACTTAATATATGAAACTCTTGATATAAGAATTAAGCTCCGCGCCATTCTCGCATTTTGAGGCAATTTGAGCTTTATACAAAAATAAAAACGCTTGAACACTTGACCCACCAGGCTGAATAACACAGAACATTCATAATTAGACAGCAAAAACCTCATCAGAAATTATTCATAAAACTGCATGAATCCATTTGATGAGCAAACCTGCATATGGCTTAAAAACATAGTTTACCCCGTAATTACAATTCATTCTTCAATCATGTCATTTCAAACATGTATGATCTCTCTTCTGCAGAACAAAAAAAATAACATGTTGGTGAAAAAATTTGGAAAGAAGTCATTGTATGGACACAATCCATAAAGAGATTTCTCAAAATATCTTCCTTTGTGTTCTTAGGGTTTTAATGACATTGACATTGAGTTTTATTTTTGGTCGAACTATCCCTTTATATAAGTATTTTGTGTGTTATTTTATGGTTCGAAATTTGACCAAATGTCAAAAATCCCAGTATGCGGGACTGTTTCCCACAACTGCAGCCTAATGCATCATATATACAGAAAAAATTATATCTTAGTTTGGTTATCTCAGGGCCGTTTCAAACTATTACACAGCATTTTAAATGTGATGGTTAATTTTCACTTTAACTGTACCAATGACTCTATTGCATTGTTCTGCCATGCGCTGACCTCCATTACCCTGCAATAATCTGCTATTGTGGGATCAGAGCAGATTTTATCCTCATCTCTACAGGCCCCTGCTGTGGTCTGTGTTCATAACAAAAATGGTGAGTTGGTGTCTACTTGCCCTCTGGGAGCGGGGTAACCTGTGGACAGGATAGCGATCAAAAGACCCATCACAGACTCACGCCCTCTCTATTTGTCTCTTTGAATATTAAAGTTGAAGAGTTGGATTATCTATCAAAAAGGTCTCTGCTTCGCTCCATCCTCTCTCTGAAATACTTGACAATCCCGGCTAGCCTCGTCATCACTCAATCTCCATATTCAATTCCTCTTTATTAAAAAGAAAAGGGAACTCTCTTATTTTAAACGCCAAATCCCTGCAGCGCTTTCAGCATTGATGTGAATCATACGCCACTCTTTAAAAATTTCCATAGGCATTGCCGCAGACGGCCAGCGGTGCCGATATCTGCGCTGGAGGAAGTAGGATTTCGCTTCTGCCACCAGCAGAAGTCATTTGTGTCTGTCTTCTCCACTTCCTCCAGCACTCCATTGGTTGAGACCGAGGCATGGCCTGCGGTGATAAATCTCTGACATGCACCTGCGAGGGCTTCTGAACATCTTCTTCGATGCTCCATCTTTGTCAAACTTTGCCACTCGGTGAAGAGTTGCATTTGCTTTATAACAGATGAGCCAATCTGTCAAACCTTCCTAAGTGCTACAAATTCACTTGCATGGTGTTTGAGAGATAACAAAGACGTTGTTATGATCGTTCATATTGAAATAAAGAAAAGTTATCAAACACATTCTGATACGCAAATCCTACTTTTTGCTGTATTTGTGACAAATAAACCGTCTGCGACTGTCACCAGGGGTTTGGCATGTCATGCGCAAATTGACAAATGACCAGTCAGTGTTGGGAATGCCTGGATCATTGTTTCACAAATCACCTCTCAAATCTCGCAGGTAGGCTGGCGAGGAACGGACAATGCCATCAATCTACCCAAAGCACGACCACATCACATTACCATTACAAGACACGGTCTCTGCTTCACCCATTGCCTCTTTTTCTTTCTCTGTGTAATGACCATGAGAAAGCTTCCTCGGTCAAATGATTCCTGTCACTGTCAGGATAATGAGGACAATGGAGAGACCCGGCAAGAGAATACTGTCAATTAAATTAGCGACAACTTCATCACGGCGTAACCTTGGCGCAATCCAATGCTAAACGTTACTTGCTTTTTGTCGTGTAAACAAACATCTGTCATTGTAGAGTCCTGCCGTCTAAAAGCAACAACAGAGTACAAACTTTGAATTAAACACCCGCATTAGCAAACAAGGTCAGGCATTTTACGGACGGAAAAAAATAGTTTGTTTTGAGACATGGTAGATTTGAATATTTTATGATTTTAGCTGTTAGAAATCAGAGGGAGGAGATAACTAGGAAAAAGTCAGACGTAACGAAAATGATCCAGTAGTGAGGTTTAAATAGTGGCTTGAAATCACAGACTCCAGGGAGTCCGAACAATATTTTTTTCTCCTTAGTCAACGACCTAATGCGCCCGAGTCAGTTAATCACATATTAATCGTTTCATGTTGCATGATTTAGTTCAAGCAGGAGCATCACTAGCGTTAGATAAAAAGAGCAATTTTCTAAAGTGAGCCTCCGGGACGGAATTTAATAACCACCGGTCTAAATCATCTCGCACCTTGATTCTCATTTGAGTAATAGAGAGGAATTCCATCTGTAAAATACAACAACAGGTACAATATGAGCTGCCACAGTCTTCTTTAGCCCAAGCTGAAATCAAAGCCTTCACACTTTTTTTAATTCAGTGAAAAAACCCTGAAAGTTTCATTTAGAATTCATTTTGAGTCCACATACTAAAATCTACTCATTCTTTCTAAATACATTTTTATTTAAAGACCGTTTGAAATGGAATATGGATTTTTGTGTCCTTCACTTCTATTGTAATTTCTATTAGTGTTAAGGTCATTTATATTCTAGAGCACCCTTGGAACAATGCAAGAATTCCTTATCGTGGGCCAAAATATTGGTGACTCATTGTGTTTGCAGGGGCGTATCATTTCAGTTCCAATAAACTATTCTCTAGAATGACCATTGCTCTTGAATTATTAATCGATGCTTCAAACAAGCATCAAAACATGTTGACAGGAAATCTGTCAACACAAAACTACAGCCGACACACCGTTTCATTTGGACTTTGCATTTCTAAAAGAATCCAGCATTTCTTTCTGAGGCTTACTCGTAAGTTCGACGGGAGTGTCGCAAGAAACCAGTTGAAATGGGATCAAATAAGAAAAGAAACAGAATGATACAAAGCAGTGAAATGGAACACTTACTTTTGAAAGGGGAGCCTGATGTCCAATGGAACAAAACAAGATGAAAAACATGATGAGAACCATTAAAAAATCAGCCAATGTGAGAATAATAAGATGGAGTGGAGGTCCAATTCCAACTCGCCATTATAGGGTTCATCTTATAAATCACAGAGAAAATCACCATGCTCTCTGTCATTTGGATAGAATGTATAACAATTATAGTTTGCGAAACCCAAAATGGCAAATTTGAGTGACCCAATTAGCTATTGAGAAATAAGGAGGGGCGAGAGGGAGTGTAGGAGTGTGAAGCAGGGTGTTGAAGCAAAAACGAGAGGTGATAAGCAAAATAATAAAAATCGATGTCTTGTTTTTGACTTGATGTTGAAAAAGATACACTGACGCCACATATAAGCCAAAGAAAAATAAAGAAAAATAAGATACAGTTTATGTTTGACCCTTTTATGCATATTTCTAAAAGAAGATTCTGAGCTTTCAGCAGGAAATCAAACTCATTGCTATGTGACGTTACTTTTAATATTACTACAAAGGGCTTTTTTGAGGCTGGATCATGTGAATTGGATCAATAAACTGGATTAATACAGCGACAAGGAAAGAGACTTTTCATGCAATTTAAACTTCAGTCATTTAATCCCTGCAAGTGTATGAGGAAATTGAATAATCAAAGTAAAACTGTGTTTCTGCTCATCCCACATTTCTTGCAGACTGACTTTTCTAATCTGCTTCCAGGCGGAACATCCTAAGCTTACAGCTTTGTGTGACACATAGTAATTAAACTTGTAGATTTGTAGGAGTTTCGAAAAGTGCACTGAAAAATTAAATATGGATGATGTTTCCTCAATGTGGAGAGCGCTTGAACACAGAGTCTATTAAGTACTGCAAATAAATCTCACATATCATTTTCATTTCAATTCGCTCTCTCATACATCTTATGTATAAATGTCCAGAAGGAAATAATAACAACACAAACGTTAAAAATCAACTAGAATTATGTCAGCTGGCAGCTATTATGAACTGCATAGTAAAAAAATCCGAAGGGCCAAATATAATGTCCAAAGATGACAAATTTATGCATTATGATTAAGAGAAGAAAGTACTAGTTCAAAATCATACAAACAATATTAATATAATAAATAGAGGACAGGTTGAGTGCTAAAAATCCAAATTTAAACTAATTTCCCAGAATTGTACCTTCGTTTCTTTACAAGCCTTTTAATATGATTCTTGACACTATTCCAAAACTAGAGCCTATATATCTGTAGTGTATATCTGAATTTTCATTTGCAAGAAAAATGCTATTGTTTTCATCACAATTTTTATGTTAGTATTTTTTTTTTGTATTATTATTACTCAAAAAACTGGAGTAACAATCAGAATGAACAATAAATATGATGATTTTTTTATACAAATCAACTTTGTTAATTAAGTATAGCAATACATTAATGTCATACATTAATGTATTAATTAATGTCATACATTAATGTACTCCAGAAGTGTTATATACTGTCTATCTTACACACTTTTGTCACTGGGGCAACACCCTTTTAAAAAGTGCATGGTTGCACCTAAACAGTGCACATTAGTACATAAAAGGTTCATATTAGAATAAAAAAGCAACATATTGGTTTCTATTGTATACATTTCTGTACTTAAAAGTACATATTTTGACCATAATATCTAAGAGGGCAGAAGAGACACTGCTCAGACAATAATGGAAAGCATCTTGATGTCCCAGCTATATGAAGATGGGCTTGTATAATTGATGGCGAAACAGCTTTAGAGAGTCTATTCCTGATCTGATCCTGGATGAGAGTTTCATCATCTGCTCTACAGAAGAGTGCCCAATCAACAAGTCCAATACTTAACAGAGTGCACAACTCTCAGTAGACACAAGAGACACAGCTGTGGCCTGGCATATGCTGGCACCATCCCACAAGCTGTACAGATGCAACACTGCATCACCAGAAAGCAGGGCTCAGGTGAGAAGCTGTGGTGACCTTTAAAACGTGTTTAAACACAAAGACGGACAGTTAAATAAACACACGTACAAACACAACAGCACACGCAAAGGACAAGCAATGCATCTCCTGGGACTGAGATCCAGCAGGGTTGGCAGGGTCCAGGGCAGGATGCATTGCAGGTAGTGAGGTCTGGTGCTGCACTGAGGAGGGGTCGTGATGGGTAAAGAGTGCGCTGGGGTAATATGATAAAAGACTGAAGGAGGGAGAGAGAGAAAGAGAGAGAGAGACAGGCACTTACGGACAGGTTGAGTTTTAAAAGTCTCTGGTGAGCTGCTCTCTCCTTCACCCTTTCCATTGATGGCGGACACCTTGACCTCATAAACGGTTTCGGGCTTCAGCCCAACGATGGTGATCAAGTTGAGACCTGAGGGATGACAGTTTAAGAGATCTATTAAAATATTTGACATGGAAACATGGAAGGAGATGGTAAAAATGTCTGTCCTTCAATGTGGCACGGTAAATCAGAATTATATCTTAAAATACTTTAGAATTCTAGTTGGCTTATGATCTTGGGGTATCTTTACATGATAATGTTTACTAAAAATTAAAAAAGTTCTAACACATTCCTCTGTAGGATGATAAAAAATGTCTCATCGAAAATTCTTCTTGAAAATAATGTAATGTAAGTGACCCCTTAGTTTTAAAGCCATTAGTTTAAAACGAATTCTTTATAAAAATGTGTTTGGCTGTTTATGGAAGACGTATCAGAGCATCCATGTGTCCATATTGAGTGTTGCATTGCATTCCCATCCGCAGTGACGGTGGCTTATCTTAAATCTATTCTATTTAGTATAACCAAATCACAGCCAGGCTCTTCAGCACAACAGTATATATTATATTTAAATACTTAACTGCAATCTGGCACTATTTTAGGTTAGACACAAAAATAGTTTATGATAATTTAATTAAGAATAGTTTTTATATTCAAGCACATGAACGTCATGGCAAAAATCTGTGTCTAAAGTAAGCTATCGAGTACAAATTATGTGAAATACTGAATGACAGACAAAAGTTATAGATTAAACGGATCACTTCAACTCCCATCTTAATCTGGTCGATTAGGTTAAACGACATTAAACATTGTTTCCATGTTGCTGTCCAGCATCCAATTACACACACAGAAGTCTTTCATTCGAGCGTTTTTCGAATCAATTCGGCTAAATTATTCAAATACAATCATCTAAAAGAGCAACTCAATTCCTTATTGAGCCGCACATCAAATATTAGCACAAAAATGGCGTTGTATTTTTTCGCACTCGCTCAAACGACTCTGATGCATGCTCTACCGTGCGTTTGATACCGTTCACGGCTGCACTGTATGTCACGCAATGTCTGTTGCTCTAGAGACAGCCGACAAAAGGTTGAGTGATCAAATAGGCACCAGCTGAACAGAGATGTGTGTGTAGGTGGTGGGTAGATGGCTTTGTGAGAGGATGATCTGTGTGTGTGTGTGTGTGTGTGTGTGTGTGTGTGTGTGTGTGTGTGTGTGTGTGTGTGTGTGTGTGTGTGTGTGTGTGTGTGTGTGTGTGTGTGTGCGTGTGTGTGTGAGAGGCTTGTTCTGACGCATGTCCCAAGGAGGTCTGCCAGAGCTAGCGGGCTGACAGCAATGAGCAAACTGACATCCCTCCTCTTGAGAGAGAGAGAGACAGTACCCACAGACAAACAGAGCACATGTCAGGCTGTGACAACTGCCACAAGCTCTCTTATTTAGCATTCAAGCGAACCCTGTCCCTCACTCGCATTTGCACCTCTATTTTTGGTCAATTCTTCATCGTATTTCACGCCTGCCAGACAATATCGCCAATGAAAGGGTGTTTTTATGACAGCAGGGAAGGTTATTTTGCCACCATTTGAAATGATGAGCAGCTGTGGAAAACGTTTAGTGGTGATACTGACTATGTGCGTCATTATAGACCCGCTATTCTCCACAGTGGGTAAAACAACATTGAAAGGGTCATTCATTAACCGCTGCCAAAAATAAAAAAGTTGTACATCATTTGTATCAAAGTGTAAGGTGCTTTACATGCTTACCGTCCTCGACGTCAAACTCTCGGTCAGTCCAGTCTTGGCCTGCTATCCTCCACTGGGCTCTGTACTTAAGGATGGGCACTCCTCCGCTGGAGGCAGGCTCATCGAATTCCACCAGTGCCGTGCTGGAATACGGCTCAACACGATCGATAGATGGGGCCGAAGGAACGTCTAGGGAACACACACTCACATTAGCACAATCGTAAGCAAACATTGAAATATAACAACCCTTCCGCACACCAAGACACCGAAAATATAAGAGTGAGGCAATCCAGAAAATAAAACAATGAACATTTTTTATGGGTTTGTGTTGTCAAGGTAACAGTTATTGCATTGCCCAGATTGTCCATGAACCTCAGGTTGAATGTATTGTAGACAAACCAATATGGTGCATAAAAGAGTGTTGTTACATGTCTGTGGTGCCCGCTGGGAGTGCAGAACTGACGATGCACGCTGTTCCTGATAATTACAAAGATTGTACTGTTCCATGGTTTTGTGTAGCACCTGACACCTTTCTATATTTTGTTAAAAACAAGTTGGTTAAATTGTATTCCTTGTTCAGACTGCATTCAGATTTTTTAATATAAGATTAATGCTATAACTGTAACTACAAACATGCATAGACACATAAGGAAACTGAAATAAAGAAAAGGGAAAGAGTTGGAAAATTTGTCATGTAACACTATGAGTTTGTAATATAAGCAGACCTCAGGGAAAAGGGAAAATGAAATAACACAAGTGTATGAAATGACCTGTTTTAAATAAACCTAAATTTTCATCAGTAAAGCTTGCTTAAAGAGCTATTTTTTCCCACCTAATCGCACAATACATTTTTTATTCCCCCAACCCAAGTGCTGACTGTTTAAAGTGCCATTGTGGGAACATGTCGTCTCCAAAGTCTGTGATGTAGAGGAAAGGCGTCACTCCTGCGCCGGCCCACCGCTTTAAGACTAAATAATCACCTTCCTGCCGTCCACACCATTTCACATCTGCCCCAGTTTACAGAGCACCAAAAATATTCGCAGTTAACTGTCGATGCTGCAGCTTGAAAATTACATCCCTGATGTTTTAAATACCCAAGAGCCTCAGCCTAAAAATACGATAAAACTAAGGAAATGGTGTCCGGCGGTGATTTACCTTTTGCGTACCCTGTGGATTACAAATTGTACTAAGAGGGAATTTGGAAGTGGTTTTCTTGTATTAAGACAGCCTGTGTTAGGGCCTTTGTAAAAAAAAGTCAGTGTGAATACTCTATTAAAACCTCGATTCACACAGGAAAGTAGCAATTCATTTTTCCTATTGTTTTACCATTCTCCCAAACTGCACCCTCGAGATTCACAAACCTGCTTGAACCAGAATGAATTCCTTTGATTCTGTGCCAATGACATTGGTGGCCGTACAGTTGTAACTGCCAAAGTCGTTCTGGGACTCGGGAGTGACCTGTCATGAGAAAAACAGCAAAGTCAAGAAAACGGTCATCTTCTGACAGACTCGTGATGATGCAGATATTTTATTCTTCGCGTGGCTGGGAGGCTTGTCGTCACATCAGGGCAGTGACCTGTTTTGTCTGCATCCCTGGCACTCACCCCACTCGATAATTATTGAGTGTTCGAGAGAGACTGAGTGAGAAAGAGAGAGAGAATTCTGGCCTTATTATCTGCAAAAGCTTAAGAAGATGTGCCACGGGAACAAGGACTCTACATAAAGATTTACAAGAATATTCTGTACCATGACCTTAAAATGTCGGGGCTTTAAAAACCCAACGAAAGTTCAGGTACAATTCATGCATATTTACAGAATAACATCTGCGCTTTGTTGGAGTCCAAAAACAACACTTGTCACGCTGGCCTTTCACAATAAATGGTAATAAAGAATGCGGTTTAATTTGAGTAATTATTATAATGGGTCAGAAACGGGAAATCAAAACAATCAAAAGTCATGCAACTGTGTAAACAAAATGATTGTATTTTCCTATAATATCATTATGCTGAGAGATGGTAATACAATAAAAACAAGTCATTATGTTTCCAGTGCTTGAGCTCTGTGGGCTGATGAGGTTTTGACAGATGTGTTTACCGGCTCTATTTGCAGAAATATAGACTACAGATTACTGTAAAGTTATAGGAAACAACCGTTAATTACTGTCTCCTCAAAGCCACCACTTATCCCCTTTACACTGATTTAACTTCTGCAGCAGCATATAGAAAACAAGGAAATATCAGTGTCATACAGGTTGTCAGGTTTGAGACTTTAATAAAAAGGTCTTTAGGAACTTGTTTCCCTGTGTTATGGGGACCTGTTTTAGGTTATCCAATTATCAACAACTTAACACCAAGCATCTGTGGCTAATAAGATGGGCTTATAGGAACTAAATGCATGCGACTACTTCACATTGACAGTGTCCTACTGTAGACAAGGGGTTTGACAGGGACTCTTAAATATGATAGACTTTTCCTAAAATACAACTAACATTATATACGGTATATATCTATACATTACGAACAAGCAATAACACTTTCAGTTTGTTGGTTGTTTGGTCCTGAAGAGAAAAAAATGATGTGAATTTTCATCTGTGATATTTACTATAATGTGGAAAACTAGGGGGGGGGGGGTCGGCTTGTCCCTGTCCTAGACCACCATTAAAGACTGCCAACTTTCCTGTCAATCAACTTTTGCACTGATTAAAGGATTTCAAATAGAAAAGTTTTGAAATATTTATACATTTATTTTTTCATATTTTAGAAAAATACTGAACAAATTAAAACTGGAATATAATTAAAGGGGAAATATATCAAATTATACTGTGACTAAAATATAAATAAAAGTAGTTTAATATAATATTATATTTTATCTCGAGTGTAGCCTATTTTGGCCTATACATGTTTTCTTTTTTTATTATTCAGTCAATGTATCCATTTTAAAGATTTTTTTAAAAAACCTTTTTTGACTTTCTTCTGTGAACACAAAAGAAGATATTCTGAAGAATGTTGGAAACCAGCATCATTTTGAGGTGGAGGCTAACATCTTGTGTTTTTTCTTCTATACCCTGGTGTGTTTTTGTGTTAAACCGTACCTCAAGGTAGCTGCTTGTGGGAGTGTTGTAAATCTTGACGTTTGTTGTATTAGCGCTGGGCAGCAGCTGGCCGTCACGGAACCACGAAACAGAAGCGCTCGGGTGAGCCAGAGCTTCACAGGTGATGTTAGCCGGATTACCCTCCCAGGTGAACACTGCCGAAGGGCCCTGGATCTTCGGCGCATCTGCAATAACACCCAGCGTCAGCAAAGTGCATGCTACACAAGAACGGTTTCAGAGTAAGACCTAGGGGGCAAAGACTATAAAGGCTGCCTGCTGGCATATATTACCCATAATCCCCTCTGGTCGCCATGCATTTCCAACAACCTTTCAGAATCGAAATATCCGCTATCTGCTATAACAGAGGAGCCAGTAGCTGTAATGTGCTGTCTATTGTCTTCCGTATTCTCGTAGCTGTAGGGTATCAGCGCACCACGGTTAGCTAAACTTTCCACCGCGGGATTGATAGACATAGTTGACTCATCACATTTCCTATAAAGCTGCACTGATAAGATACATAACACCTGAAATCTTATCGCTATCTCTGGAGCGCAGGCTGTAACGGTGCTCCTCAGATAAAATGTGGGCATCCGCCCGCCTAATGTCTCACTTTGGATGAAACAGGCAATAAAATTTTATCGCAACGGTTCCTGAACTAAATATCGGGAAATTAAGGCTCGAAATGATTTACGATCTTTTCACTGCTTGATCATTTCATGTGAGACTTTGGGAAAACATCCCTCCTGTGTTGATACTGTGTGGTAAACAACTTCATTTTGCATAAAAACGAAATCCTAGAATACATTTTTTTCCAATAGCTGCCTACCCAAAACTTTATTTTTAAGGCCAGTCCGAGCACTATTTGGAACAAAAAGACGAATAAATAATAAATAAAAGGAAAACATGAATTGTAAGGGAAAGAAAATGTAAAGTCACTGTGAAATACAGCATCGTGAGCATCCATCGCTACACTTGGGCATCATGGGATTGAAAGAGTGCTTTCAAAAATGTCCACGTCAGTTTTAAAAACCACATAAACCCATAAACATAGCACTATATAAGTTGCTATTTTGGACACATCCAGAGATTCCGGCCTTGTAACTGGCAGCTATAGGAGTGATCTGATCTTGGATCAGGAGGCAGACAAAGCACCTTTTCTTATCGTTAATTACTGCAAAACAGTCCGTTCACTCAAGCGAGAAGTCGATTACTCACTAGCCAGGCAATGGCAAACCGCATTTCCACACAATTTCTATCAATTGCACATTATGATGCTATCTCAGGTCTGGAGATGATTTTGGGGGCAAGAATAATTAATCCAATTAGATTTTCATTGCACTTCCAAGCCTTTTCCTCCCTTCTTTTCCGAATTAGATTCTGAGAATGCTCGAACTTGTGAAGCCGTATGAAAATAATGTTTAATCCAGCTTTGCTGTGATTTTCTTCCCGGCAAAGTGCAACATAATCTGATAAAGTAACAGGATTTGCATTAAAAAAATGTGTATATGAAGAGAGGAGTATTTCATTTCATATGAAAGCCTTCTTTACCCTTCAAGAACTAAGAAATCAATAGTTTAAAGCAGTGTGATTTGAAAAGAGACAACAGATTGCATAAATAAAGTCCTAGTGCTTTACGGTATCTTCAAAATAATGTCAAAGCAGAAGACAAATAATTAAATAAAGGCATAAAATCTGGCATCATGTACTCACCTAGGCATTTTCAAACCTTTTTAAATGTTTTTCTGCTGACCCTTATACATACATTTCTGTATCACTTTGGAGTACATTATAAATTATGATAGTCAATGGTCCCCCAAACTCTCCCACATTATCAAAATGTTTTTATTTGTCTTGGTTAAATAATTACAGAAATAACCCTTTAATATTATGTGTATCTTAAGTCCAGTGATGACACTGATGTACTGGTGACCAGTTGTGCTGATTTTATAAGTGGGCTAGTATCCGACATGGAGTTAGAGGGAATATTAAACCGGCCCATATCCTCAAACCTCAACAAAAGACAAAGGGTCAAAAAAGAAGTTATTTGGCTTACAGCGCACTTCCAGGTACATGCTCTGGATGTCCTGACCAATGGAGTTGCGAGCAGTACAGAGGTACTGGCCAGCATCCGTGAACTGCACATACTTCAGAGTGAGAGAGGACACGCGGGCGTCACTGCGGACAACCACATTGCCATCCAGACTCTAGAGAAAAAGACAAAAAGAGACACAGTTAGAAAAACTTAAAACACAATCATTTACAATTATTTATAAATCTCAGTGTTAGAGGAACT
Source organism: Triplophysa yarkandensis (assembly GCA_033220385.1). Lineage (NCBI taxonomy): Eukaryota > Metazoa > Chordata > Actinopteri > Cypriniformes > Nemacheilidae > Triplophysa > Triplophysa yarkandensis. The sequence goes on along the minus strand of CM065666.1, from coordinate 18,970,743 downwards.
AATAGGTCCCTTAAAAGTATAGTGAGTTACCCGTACAGTATGACAAGATCATAAGTGATAGTTCACGGCACAAAAATGAAAATCTGTCATCATTTATCCAGCCTATTCATAATTTTATACCTGTTTGCCTTTCTTTCACCTGAAGAGCACAAAATAAGATATTTTGATGAATATTGGATACAGAAAACCGATGGTGCCCTTTTTCGTTGTGGTTTAAAGGCAGCTTGCTTCACAATGATACCCATTGACTTGCATTTACTTGCAACCATCAAATGCATTGTTTTGTATGTATTGGAAGTGAATTGGTACCAACAGGTGTCAGAAACATTTTTTTAAATATCTTCTTTTGTGTTCTACAAAAGAAAATCTTACAGGATGAAATTTAAAGAGGATATGTAATATTGAGAAGAACTGACATAAATAACATCAATCCGACAAACGTCTTTACATCTACATATTCTGAGAAATGTAGCGTGTTACATTTGTGTCTAAAATGTTTATATTGATTTATCAAAAGAAAAATGTTCATAAATGAAATGTTACAACTAAAAACTGAAGAATGAAGCAAACAGTGGCACCTCATTTTAACTGAATAAACAAAAGCTGTGCCATTATTTTCCCTACATTATAGGTTGCTACAAAAAGAAAGAGGAAAAAAACCATCCAAGATATTACATGACAACAGAACTTACATTTTGAGAGCACTATTCTTTTAACAGAAACTGAAACATGATCTCAGTCTGTATATTATTTTGGAACACTACCACACAGAGCATCAGACGGGCAATGGGACGTTATGTCTGTGTTTCAGTCTCCGTCTGGAGCTCAGAGGGGTGTTCGGGGAGACAGTGAGGCAGGAATCAATAATAAAGTGGACCACACAGCAGGGGCCACTTTAAAGCTTTTTCTCCACAAAGCGTGTTTGAACAGCACAGCTGGGACAATCTGCTAACAGTTTTACTCTCCGGCTCCATCCAGCGTGCATGCACGCGCTCTTTAGCTCATACTGCATTTACCCTGCTGCCCGTCTTTGGTTACCATGGCGATGTGAGATCCTATGACCGGAGGGGCTTTGAATTCAGCAATCAATGTTAGTGCTGACTGGGTTACGATAAAAAAACAGGCATGCGTTTCATTGCTGCTATGTGATGTTGTTTCTTTGTGTATTTTCTTTGGCGTTTTAGACTCAGAAGTGGCAAGCTTTAAAGCGATAGCTTACCCAAAAATGACCCAATTCTGTCATCATTAGCACACCTTTATGATTTTATTTTGCAGAACACAAAAAAGATAACTTGAAGAAAGTCAGAAAAGTCAGCGAAGCACCCATTCCCTTGCATTGGTTTTGTGTGCATATAATAAAATGTATGGGGGGAGTCTGTGTTTGGTTACCAACTTTCTTCAAACTGTCTTCTTCTTTCAGTTTGGGGGAAAGTAATGGTTTGAAATAACAAGAGGGTAAATAAAACGATGAAGGAATTGTTGTTTTCTGGATGAGCTATCCCTTTACAATGAGTTTTCGAAATTAGTCTGTGATGATGTCATAACATTAAAACAGAGTACATAATGTACGGTTCATCTACAGTTCATAAAAGATATCTGGCTATGTTTTAAATTGTTGTATGATAACACATGCAGCTTTAGATTCAAAAAGTATTTGGCTGTCACACGAATTTCAAAATCATTACAGAAAATTATTTTTAAATTAATCTACACTAAAAGCAATATTATAAACTATATTTATATTTATTCTATAAAAAGAAAACAAAACGGCCACCAGTCACAAAAATTAAGATATATCTACTGTATAGTAGCCTTTCCGGCTACACCTAACTCACTAACTCACTTCTTTTCTCACTACTCACTCTATAAAAAAAAAAAAACTTCTCTCTCTGTGTAACTCGGTAGCATTGTTGTAGCACTTGTTCACCTATTGTTGTATCGGCTATTTACCGCTTCATTGTCTCCTCGACTATTGTAAGTCGCTTTGGATAAAAGCGTCTGCTAAATGACTAAATGTAAATGTAAAAATGTACTGTAGCATCCATTATACAGCCGTGAAAAAATGTTAAATACGGATCCCGCAGACACATCATACATCAGCCAACCGTGTGTACATTGTACCATATGTTACCAACCCGCACGTGCAAGTTTGACTTGGCAAAGAAAAGCAGAACTTCACAGATTAATGGCACTCTCGCACAATTTAGAAGAAAATTAATTAACTGAGCGCATCTGACTTGCATAATACGACCCGTGTTAATCAAAGAGCACAGCCTCTTCTATGACACATTTAAATAGATTTATTAGTCATGCCGGCTGACACCGTATTACTCAACGAACGAATGAAAACTATCGGCCAGGATCATCACGCAGATACCCCATCACTTTTTAATAAGGACATTAATGGTGAAATGTGTAGCTCTTACATCTTGAAACCAGCTTCATCAACATTCACGTGCTGTATTCAGTGCAGCAGAATGAATAAAATAAACCTTGCAGAGGTGGATGCGTTCTGATTCGATGATTTGCGTCTTGATTCTTGGTTAGTAGAGCACACTTTGTTTTACATGTAAGATGATGTTGTTATTGTGTTATCCTTTTTAAAGAAGCCATTACAGTAATTCTCCTATCATTTTGTAAGCCTGCTTGACTTTCTTTCTTCCATATGACACAAAAAAATATTTTGAAGAAATACGATCACTGAAAAGCAATGCCTCCGTTTATTACAATAGTACGAACACAATACCGATGTGAGTTACCGACATGCTACAAAATATGTTAAAACATTTTTTTGAAAGTGAGTAAATAATGATAGACATTTCATTTTTGGGTAGAGTATCACTTTAAAGCACTCTACGTAAGCACTAACATAAGTGCGAAGTCACAATTCCCTTTCACTTTACAGAATACTCTTTGACATGCTTCTACATTATAAAGAAACTCCTTTGGGAGTCACACATACCGCAACTGACGTGAGGGTCATTTTTGTTGTGGAATATTGTTTTGGGTGGGTTGTAGGGAAGCTACAGCAAAACGTGAGCATCGGCCTGCAGCTTTCATCAAAGGCCCCAGATAAGACAGGCAGGAAATAAGATGTTTCAGAAATATGCAGTGGCACTTCATTTATAAAGCGCCTGTTCAATGGTCAGTGAGAAATTTGACTACAGAGCGGAATGGAGTGTATGCAGCTCAGAAATTCAATCAATTCACTAACTTGATTTAAGGTGCTTTGGCTTAGTCACGAGCCGAGGGATTGAGTGCTTTAAGTAACAACCAGGGTCTCCGCCATAAATTCCATCCTGCTCCTGTCTCACGTTCAGACAGATGTTAGTATGCTGCGCAATCGACCGAGTCCCCATCCTCTGCATTGTAATTGACAGTAAGCCACATGTGTGTTGTCTGGTCCGTTTTATCTGTGTTGTATGGAGGGTCAGTCACTTGCAAACGGTTTTCTCAAGCGTTAACCTGGAATCTTTCCGCTTAATCGATTGTGCCTTTAGTTTCTTGTCTGGTGTCAAATTTAGCAGAAAACAGATGTGATAAAAAGACAGAGGCCATGTCCTTTAGAGAACTGAGAGGAATGTTCGATATATATATATATTTGCACAACAGGTCGCTGTAAAATTACCAAACATTATTAGGATAAATGTACACACTTTATGTTGTGATAGTTCACACTATAGATATAAAATGTATGTGGATGTCAAAGTTCGGACATATTTCAGTACCTTATCTGATTCAAGTTTCACAGGACTTTACTCTCTTTTAGGAGACAAAACTTTCAATCTTACCGCACAACTGAAAACTAATTTCTATGCGAGAGTCCTAAATATGCGCTCAAATGCAATCATGCACATGTGCATATCTTATTTTGCCTAATAAAAAAGAAAGAGACAGCCCAATTCTGTCAATACAATGCACGAAGTGGTAAGAAACAAAAGGTGAAATAAAGTCAAAGCTCAGTCTCAAGGCTTTCAAACAGAAAAGCATTATATTTTTCGTGGGGGAAGAAGGTGACAACAGTCAGACTTTGTGACCCCCTGACAAAGAAACGATTTCAGAAAAGTTGGCTGCTGCCTGTCTGTTGGAGAAAAGCGAGCCGTAAGAGTCTTTTACTTCTGAGTCACACATTTCACGCTAACAAGAAACGAGAAGAGCATAGGAGCACGGACAAGATTGATGACAATGTGTCCAAACGCGGAACAGTATAAATGTGAACTTTGACAAAAGTGGCCCAGCTTGGATTGACGCAGTACATGCTGACGAATTGTTACCCTAAGGTGGTTTAAAACAGGAGAAGTCTAGACAGTGGGCATGTCAGACTTTGCAAGATTGAATGCTAATTGAATTTGGTCAAGGTCAAACAGCATCGGTTCCTGACATCTTTACAATCAGACAGAAGAGATTTTTCCAACTGTTGTCCATTTCAAAAGCGTGCAAAGTCGATACCGGGGGCTGTTAAATTTCTCAATTCTTGATTGCGATTTCTAGACGAGAAACTTATCTGCTTTTGGACTCATTCTTTAGAGTCCCTGTACATTATTTTCAAAAACAAGCTGAATAAAAGCAAGGGAATTAAATTACGTAGAAAGTTACAGTGTGTCTAGACAGTATTATGTTGGATTGACAGTAGAAAAAAGAACTGTTCCTACTAACAATGTATACTTTATAGACCGTTTCATCCGACACTTGCACCTGGCCTGAAGTTAAAGGGATAGTTAACCCAACACAAAATTCTACCATCATCTATTCATCTTTAAGTTGTTCCAATTCCGAATACATATCCTTATTCCGATGAACAGAGAGGGAGGCGCTTGTAACAGTAACGGTTCTTGGACCGCATTAATATATTTAACAATTCAAAATTCAGGAAGCCAATCTGATCGTTCATCAATGTTTTTACCCTGAATTCAGCAAAAAGTACTTGTAATTATTCTGAAATTGAATGCAGTGTCTTTGGTTTGGCAGTAAAGCACTTAATAAATGAACCGTGGTGTTTTTATCTACACTCTTGAGGATTAAAATATGAAGTGGTGTGTGGGCAAGCCCATAACTGTGGCCTTTCATCTCAGCAGATCAGATAAACAGCCCATCCCGCACAATCCATATGCATCTGAATCATTCTTAATCAACTGTGAAGACACTGACGAATTTTACTGACAAATCAGAAAGAAAAAACATCTTCCATGCAGCTCAAACCAGATTTGAACCAAATCCTTAATGATTCATTTATTTTTTGCCGATTTCACCAAATCAGCACATTTTATTGGACAATAAATAAAATAAAATCTGTCATATAATTGTTTGCATATAAAAAAATGTCCTTAACAGGAGTGTCATTGGTGCTAAACAGGTTTCTACGGTCTGTTGACTTTAACATCACTGTAACAAATTTTTGACATGTGGCACAATTTATCCAGTGAGAGTTTAGTATATTTTAGTTTGTCTATTTATAAAGCTATGGTTGGTTATGTGTGTTAGTATGAGTGTTCCTTCAGTGCTCCTACAGTCCATAGGAGAAGAGTGTTAGCTCTCTTTCCAAAAAAGAACTGTCCAACCCGCTGAGACATCTGCCCTAACAACCTCTCTGTTATTTCGTCCTCAGTCCCCTGAGAGAGTTTTTCCAAAGGGAAAAGTTTCTTCTAAGAAAGGTGAAGTCATTTCTTAAACAGTGTTCACAAATTTAAAACGCTCAGAGAAAACAATAGGCAGGATGTTACACATAAATACATAAAATTAGTCATTTAAACTACGTATTAGATTTGTGTCATTAAGATTTTGAGGGTAGAAGAGAGCCAAAACGTGATGTTCTGATTTGATAAAGAACCTCTCTAGGATTAGTCAATATCTGCTACTTATAAAATCCCTACCTTGTGTTTTTCAGGTCGTGTCCATGAAGCCTGTAAACATAAATACATAGAAACACGACAGGAAGTCACTCAGAAATCCACGACTGAAATATGTTTTCTATAGAAGTCACCTGTTTTATATGTGTCGTTTTCATACATAAACATGTGTATGTTTTACATATATTTACATATTTTAGGTTTTTGTGCGGAAGGGCAAAAAGCCTTAGGAAAAATCCTGCTGTTCACTTGCTGACGCATGTCACACAAACAGAGAAGCAAGTTTTTTAAGCTTAGTGTATACGGCAAGACTTATATCTTATGTATTTTGACCAAAATTAATAAAGTGAATAAATAAAAGATTACATTAATATAGACACTTCAAAACATTACACATGTAGTGCCATCCAATGGTTTTATTTATATGTTTTTATTTTTTATTTTTCAAGCAAAGTTAACATAAGCAATATCATTTGGATAAACGTCTGCCAGATGTGTGAGGACTTCTTAACGTGATAGCTCACCCGAAAGCGAGAATTGTGTAATCATTTCACCCTCATGTCATTTCAAACCTGTATGATTTTCTTTCACAGAACACGAAATAAAATATTATAAAGAATGTTGGCAACCGAACAGCATATGCAATTATTTACTTCAACTGTATGGAAACAAACCAATGCAAGTGATTCCTCAAAAGATCTTCTTTTTCTGAGGATGAAAGAAACTCAAGACAACAAGAGGTTGAGTAAATGATGACGCGTTTTTCATTTTGGGCTGAACTTTAACTTTATATGACGCTCATTCAGACATTCGGACAGCCCGTACTTGAAGAGATCCAGTATCTGGAAAGCTATCTCTGATCACCACATTTATCACGGGACATTTCATCAATGTTCTTTAATACCCAGAGGCTGTCATTCAGCTTGAACGGGACCCATTCTTTAATTTGACAACACACATCCCAGTATTATTTGAACGGGACAATGATGAGTATGTTTTAGCGTAGGTTTTTATACCTTGCACTCATTTGTTAAGCTAAAATCAATCTGTGACGTTTACCATCTGGAATTACATAGCTGATGATTTTCACGGCTCACAATGGGGCCTGTTGGCGATGTGACTAGCACAAATGATCGATCTAACATAAGTGAATAGAAGACAATCTACTTGTTTGACTCAGGACAGAGTGGCAGAAATTTAAGAAAGGCTTGGTCTTTGTGAAGCAGCCAGCTATTATTTCGACTGTTAATCAGACGGTTTCCTTAAAAGGAGGTCTGGGGCAGACTGGGAAGTGAGATATCAGAACGCATTATGAAATCTGACGATGATTAAGCAGAATAAATACGCAATATTATTGAGCCTAAGGGTAAAAATGATTTTCAACGAAAGATTTTAAACCATTTTTAAATGTGAAAAAAAGTAGATTTTTGTTGTTTGTAGCCACCAAGAGTAGTATTTCCAACTCCAGTACTCAAGATCCCCCTGTGAGACTGTATAACGTGTCTTTATTTAATACACCCTGTTGATGTTTTGTCTAATATGGTTTACTTTGTCTTATTCATGATGGTTCACCCAGAAACAAATAATCTGTCATAATTTACTCACACTGTTAACAAGTTTCAAGTTACTTTCTTTGGCAGAGCATAAAAGAAGATCATTTTAAGATAGTTGGTGACAGAACAGCAGTGCCCCCAATTCACTTCTATTGTATAGACACAAAACCAATGCAAGTAGATAGGTGCACCCTTTAAAATATCTTCCTTTGTGTTTGGCAAAATAAAACAGGTTTTAAAGGTCAAGAGGATGAGTAAATAATGACACAATTTCAATTTTTCCAGATGAGACTCCAGAGCCATATATTTTATATTTTACTCTCACTGGTGCTATAGGTGATACGGATGAAATATACACTTTATACATTGTATGTTATGTTTTTTTTTTAATTAGCTGTTCCAAGATATTTTGAAGAAAGTTGGTAACCGGACAAACCGATTAGTTAACCATTCACTTATAATCTATAGACACAAAACAAAAAAACAATGCAAGTAAATAGGTGCATGCAAATAGGTGTTTGCAGAAAAAAAAATGCATTATGGTTTTATAGGACAAGAAGACATGTGAATTATGACACATTTTTCCTTTTTGGGTCATCACAACTCCAGATGAGAGTATAGAGCCATATATTTTAAAACAAGTGCTTTAGGTGCCCTAAGCATCTCTAGATGAATTGACAGCACATGCATTTATTTCAGTGTCTTGACATTTGCACTCTCTCTATTGATTTCATTACTCCATCACTGACAGTTTGACAAGGGGTTATGAGGGGTTAAAGCCTTGTGCTTGGCACCTGTTTCTACCTTCTTGGCAGGTGACTTGATCAGGGACTTTCTCACTGACCTTTAAAACAGACCTGTTGTCTTATATATGCACACAAACATTTAAGGTTATTAAAATAGATTCAAACATCCATTGTCGAATCTAAAATTGATCCTCAAGAAAGCACTTTTGCACTTATCTAGGTTTTCTGGAACAGGTTTTCTTCAAGACAGGTATGCAGGGCATGTTTATGGCTCTTCAATATACTTCACACGGACAAGATGCAGTATGCTTAAAGCATTAGGAGCAGGATGGCATGAGTTGGACTGACCTCTTATCAGCAGGGAATTCATTAAAAGACTCATCATTAGAAGAAGAGCGCATGGCAGCGGACTCCACAATCGACTAACAACCCTGAAATGCTTCTCTTGACTCTGTGATTCATACAGTAGATATGTCAAGGACAGTTCAGTAGACTCCGGAGAGAGACGCTTAAATGATAAATGAAAGGGCAGTTCATCCGAAGAAGCATTCTCATCCACGCTTAACATTTAGTCCCTCGACCCAGAAAGCTTGCGTGTGATGTTCAGCACATAACACTCACAGGAGGCAACTAGTACACTAAAAAAAAATATTGGTTGTTTTAAAGCCAATGTTGGCTAAAAAATTGACAAACCCAAGTGTTGGGTTATAAAAGAACCCATGCAGTGTTGTTTCAACCTAAAATCCTAGGTTGTTTAAACCCATTAGGGCTCCAATTTCAAGCATTTACTGGGTTGATTTAACACGAATTGTTGGGTTTGTCCATTTTTGACACAATGTTGGGTTAAAGAAAGCTTTTTTTATAGAGCAGGGTTAGGAATAGGAAAAGGAACTTGACATCTAAACTGAACGCTGATTTTCTATGACTGCTGTTGGTTCTGAAGCCCAGTTCAATTTGAAAAAACTCCTAAAAACTCATCTTTTCCGGCTACATCTAACTCACTAACTCACTACTTTTCTAACTACTCACTCTATCAAAAAAAAAAAAAATTAATTAATAAATATACTTTTTGTAACTTCTCTCTCTGTGTAACTTGGTAACATTGTTGTAGCACTTGTTCACCTATTGTTGTATCGGCTATTTACCGCTTCATTGTCTCCTCGACTATTGTAAGTCGCTTTGGATAAAAGCGTCTGCTAAATGACTAAATGTAAATGTAAATGTAAAATGTACACTTTATCCTTGTATACTTTTTTATAAATGGTGTTTTGCAAGATAAATAACACTACATTCATTAAAGTACTGTACAACGTAGCTTAATATAAGTCCAATTCTTCAATTGTACGTAAGTTTTGCTGATCTGTCTAGAGCAAGTTATTCAAACATATAAATAACATCCTTATATCTAAATATATATATGCAAATATAATATATGCTCCATATGTGCATGCACCGAAAAGTTAGCACCATTGTAGACTTTTAAAAAAAGCGCATAGATGCCTCAAAGGCTGAATAAAAAAATAAGAAGAGATGGGACAACAGAACAAACGCTAGATATACAAAAAAATGAATAATGACGTTTCTGTCCCACACGGCTTACCCCGATGCACTTAGTATCTGAATTGTTCAAATCACTTAAATTCTTAACTGGAAGTGTAAATGTATTACTAACTACTGCATATAATTGCTTTTCCTTCCGAAACGCATTAATGCTCGAAATCTTATCTCTAACATCAAAGCCTTCTGCCCCTGTAAGGTCTCATACAATAAGCATGTCTCTCTCTTTCACCCCACCAGGCCGAAAAGAGAACACACAGAGAAAGAGCCTCTTTCATAATGCAGCTGCTTAGAGAGCTCCAGCCTGGCTTAGTTATTGCTCACTGGGTAGTCACGCTTCTCTGCTTCTCTGAGGTTTCTGTGCATTGCTGACTGGTTCAGACATTGAAAATTTGTGGTTAGGAATGCAGAACACGTACGAAGGTGGCAAAAGTCTGTTCATAGACCCTTCTGATTAAGATTGTTTTGCTTTTCAAACACAATGGAGTTAAGTTTATGGTTTGATAGCAGTTTTTTGTGACCTTTAAAGATTAAGTTCATGATGCATTAAATGTTGTGTTCTTTATTTAAAGACATCACTGATGAGATGGCATTGACTTCTTATGCGCCTCATCACACACTGCTTGTCATCATTCACTTGTGTTGTCCGTCCTCTCTAGCTGCTGCTGTTAGTTAATGTCCAATACTGTATGACATACAAGGTCAAAGTGACTTTTTAACTGGCAAGAAAATGCATTCTGAATTATTTACAATTAATTTTGCCCTTGACAATGGGTTAAGGATTAGTTATCATGTTGAGCTGATCTGTTTAACTAATTTTTCTTAAGTAAGTGTAGCATCAACACTTACTAAATAAAAGTAAGTGAAACAGATCAATTCAATGTCCCATTTCCTTGTTACATTTATTTTTGTAAGATACTGATTTTTATTTTTTTTGCTTGGTCCAAGCCTTGTTTCAAAAACCCCCCTTTCTTACAAGTAAACCATTTATAAAACCTTGACTGAGCCAATGTAAAATTGTAGATGTTAGCAGTCCCTTTTACATTGGTAGGCTAAATATTTAATTTGACTATATTTTATTTCCATTTGTTGGAGAAAATGGTTTGAGAATGGTTTGGTTTGAGAAATACTTGTACACTTAGAAAAAGATAGTCTTTAAGTAAATAATTGTCATAGTCGGACTAACTACACTTGTAAGATGAACCGTACATAACATCATGTGGCAAAATATGCATTTGCCCTTAATAGTAAGCTGTCAAAAGTCTTTAAGTTTAAATCATATAAAGACATTTTTTACATTTATATACTGCAAGTGTGTGAATAGATTCAATTCACAATTTAAAAAAGAATCATCACCTCCAACTAATTCAAAGTACAACATCCTTTGAGAAATGTTTCCCAAATACCATCAATATAAAGCCACTTTCAGGACATAGATGTCTCGAGTGTTAACATCTTCCGCACTTTTAACAGACGCAACAGTACTGTAGAATGCAAGAGAAAAAGCAACAGCAGAAGTAGAAGTGATGGGATGAGGTCTCAGATTACAAGGAATCAACAATATATGTGCTAATGAACTGCTACAGGTAGAGTTTACATCTCATCACAGTTTCTCCCACGGCTATCCCAGCACCATTAACAAAATAATGAAATCCAGCATGGTTCACAGCAACATTACGCCATTGAGAAGACTCAAATAACCCAACCCGTTCTGTTAGGAGAGCCTTTCGATAAACAGTCATAAACCAAAGGCCTCAGCAGACATCTGGAAGGACTTTTTTGGGAGATATAAATATTGACAGGACAGGATGCAATCTGGTGGGCCATTGTCATGCAAATTCCATCTTTTCAGTGAGATGGATGAACACCTGAACCAAAAGAGCTGTTTTTTAACTATCAAGCGTGTGAAAATCAAAAATGTTATACCGGCATAAAATAAAGGAGACCAGTTGGATACTCCAAAACAAGTATTATTTTGGTTAAAATGATCCACTTTTATACACTTTTAAGCAAATTGTCTTCAAAAATGCCAAGTTTAACCAAATGAACACGAGGGCTCTAATATATCCTGTAAATGTGTTACACAGGAGAGTCAAGCACCAGATCTATCACGGGTTATTGAGAGCAGAGTTATTGATGTCTTGCTGCAAGTCATGTTTAAAGAGCCGGACGTCACATGCTCAAGAGCAAGAGCTCATCAATCTAGCGGGCTTATTGACGCGCCAGTCATCGATAACCTGCTGTCTGTCATATCTGACCCGATGGGTCGCGCTGCATGTGCTCCTCTATATAAAGACAAGCAATCACAGCTGCAACTAAATGATCTGCAGACCTTTACAACCCGAGCCCCCAACCCCTTAGCACCTGCTCGTTCTCGGTGAAGATGCGGCGACCGAAGCTCCAGATGATATTGGGTGTGGGGTCACCTGTGGCCTCACAGGTTAGTGTGATCTGCTCCTCCAGCTCCGAGGCCGTCTGGTTTTCCAGGAACGTGATCTTCGGTTGCACTGCGGACACAGAGGCACATATCAAGAATAAGCACGTACGGGAGGCAAACAAATATTGATTGTCGGGCTTTGTGCAATTACAGAGTCTTTATAATAGCAGCGATCCCTCACACTTCTCTTAAGATGAGGAACTGTAAATCGCTGGCTTAAACAGATGAGAGAGCATCTCTGGTTGTTTTCAATATTCAATCATCACCATGTTATACTTCATAATTCAAAGTAAGAGCTTTGTTTGGATGCAATGCTACTTGTAGTTGTGTTAGATCTTTGTGTTTATTACGCGGTTGTTTGTGCACTGAAGCAGTGATGCTGATGGCAAGTGGAATGCACGAGTAGTTCACAATAAACAGTTTATCCGTATAGCAGTTTTAAGGGTAACAACATAACAAATTAGGGAAGTCAAAACGATCCCCGAATAAAAGAATCCAGAATCAAGTATCTAGAATTAAAGTTTGTGTTATGTATGCTTATGTACCACTGTAGGTATGTAACATTACTAGACACTTACCAGTCCTATAAGCAAACATAACAGGAAAGTAACGTCAGGTCAGGCGAGTGTGTCGATGAAACCATCTATAGTGCTTTACACAATCATGTTTTGATCACAAATATCATAACCAAAAATTCAGTTAAACACTAGAAAAACTCTGTGTTATTGGAATTTTCTCATTGTGGTGTACAGTACGCATTAGACAGCATGTAAGGTGCTAGAAGGATGTTAACATTTTAAATCATATACTGACGAATTATTGTTAAAATATTTGTAAATGTTCAGTCACACTAATCTAGCAAACACAAAAATACTTAATTCACGTCGATCCGACAAACATGTTTGTTGCCATTTGTGGGATCGGTGTGAGTCATCCATCCGGAAAATAACAGACTTGCTTACAAATATATCAAATTTAAACCTTTTCAAGCAATGGATTGTCACCAGAAGCCCCTGTCATTTCATCCGAAGGCTCATACTTACATCTGTACTTTATAAACAGTAAAGTGATATTTTCCTTTATGTAGCAAAAAAGGGGTATGGTATCAAATTTGACAAAATAAATACTGTATAGTATAGTATGATGTTTTTGCACAATTTCATGTTTTTTTAACATGCGGTTTGCTTCAGGACTGAAGCACTGTGCATACTTAATTCCCATTCTATACAAACCCTTACTTTGGCCCTTAAACATTCACAAACCTCTAAAAAGAACTGTGATGTATTTTACAGCTCTATGTACACAAAATGCAGTGCATGCAGTCCATACATTTATGTATCTGAACTGTAGCCTTCTCTAGTGCATAAAACGGTTTCAATTTTATTAAGACAAATGGCACGTCTCTAACACGAAAACAACCCTTCCAAGCTTGTTCACGTGTTAACACCTGTTATTGGTTCAGTGCCACTGGTCATCTTAGTAACAGCAAAATAAACAACTCCCTAATGGGAGTTGCACAATGATCGAGTCTTACCGAACACGCTGAGACTGACTTCCTCGCTCTTCTTTCCAGCCTTGTTCCTGGCGATGCATTGATAATCTCCTTCATCAACCTTCTTGACGTCCTTGATGGTCAATTCCGATCCATCTTCATTCAGAACGTACTTCTCAGTTGACTCCAGCACGATATTACCGCTGCAGGAGACGGCGTATGAGGAAAAGAGAAGATGTGTTTACTGTTTGGCCTTCGAGCTGTCAATCGCTCGGCAAAGCCATGAATACATGATGCCCCGTTGCCATCTACACCGGTAAACACAGAAAGAACGCGTGCATGGTTGGGAAGTGGATTCCTCTGCACAGCACGCTTTCTTTTACTGAGCTAGTGGTCTGGCAGAACGTGAAGGCAGAAATACAGTCAGATTTGCTTTGTTACCACTTCCTTTCTTGACATTTTTCTACCACCGAGCCAATATATCTGCTGTAAACAATATCTATATATAATATACAACGGAAAGAAGCAATAGAGGGCCGATGTCTCCTTATAAAATAGCTTTTAAATCAAAAATAAAATCCCCAAATGTGTCTATGTAATATCTCTAATGTTTCTCAAGGAAAGCAATGATATTCGATGAAGAGCACATGGAGATTTGAGCTGGAAATCCCACCATGGTCAATTTCTACATAAAACATCTGAGAACAAAATAAAATCTCTGAAAAGAGAAACCTCAAACCAATTTTGTTGTGACACTAAATCTGTTTCTTGCGACACCATATCACCCTGATCTCCTTGCTTGTAACTGCAGCGACTGAGCGACAGTTTGAAACATCCCCCGAATGACATTGTCAGTAAAGAGGGAAATAAATGAGTCGCAGTACACACATTGCAGTCCCTCCCTGTCCTAAGGCGAACCTCAGACCCGACTCAATCTCTTTCTCGCCCCCTGAATTCTCACACCGCCGTGGATTGGTTAAAGATGTCGCTGGTGTTCACATTTACAGCCATGCTGAAAACTGTTTATAAGCAGAGCTGCTACAGCTAACAGAGACCGAATGGATGAAACAATGTCACCACTATTCACAGCGCTTTCGGTTTACAAGCTTTAATAGCGCTCATCCCTTTTCTCCCAGGACCTAGGAAAAGCTAAGCTTTCCCTGCAGAGATTTGGCTGAACTTTTCGGTGCTGTTTGGCAAAGACTGATAAGGGCAAACAAGTACCGTGCCCATGTGACGGTGGGTTCTGGGTAACCGTCTGCATGGCATGCCAACGTCACGGCCTGTCCAATGTCTGCTGTGGCATTCAGCTCGGTGAAGCGGGTCCTGATACTTGGCAGAACTGGGAGACATATAGAGAGACACTTAGTGAACAATGAGATCAATACATTTTAGATTTAAATTAAAACAGAAAACTTTTGTTTTTATTTATATTAAGAAAGATTAGAAAAATGTTTGAAATAAACCGAAATTAGTTTAAACACTAGCGTTTTGATAACAATATAATATTATAATAATATAATAGTTAATGCTTACATAACAATATAAAACAATCAAATAACTGAACGTAGTACTAATAGCTAGTAGCATATTTAATATTAATAAAATATGATTTAAAACTAAACAAAACCAAATGCTCTGCTTTACCTATGAACTCTTTTTTAATCAGTACTTTAATTACATATTTCACATATTTACAAGTTATTGTATGACCTTAGCAGACCTTGAATATATCACACAATATTATTTTTAGTTTTTTGAGCTTAAAAGA
This sequence comes from Triplophysa yarkandensis, assembly GCA_033220385.1. Lineage (NCBI taxonomy): Eukaryota > Metazoa > Chordata > Actinopteri > Cypriniformes > Nemacheilidae > Triplophysa > Triplophysa yarkandensis. The sequence continues at coordinate 18,955,341 of CM065666.1, read as the reverse complement.
CATAATTATCATGAACTCGGGTTATTTTCTGCAGAGCATCGCATTAGCATACGAGGTTTGCAACAGCATGAATATGAGTAAAAGTGTCAAATTTTATTTTTATTTAATAGCTGAAATGTAAAATTACAAAGTACACTCTCTAGTGCAACCCTGTAGCTATTTACTTCTATACAGAATGAATTACTTCAATCTGTACGGTAAATACTGTCGGGTTCTGTGTGTGTGTGTGGATTGCCAGAGCAGGTGGCTTTAAGATTGAATCCTCACCGTTGACAATGACTTTGATGACCCTGAGGTCGATTTCACCCCGGGCCATGATGCGGCCCTCGCAGGTGTAGTCACCCTCATCCGTCTTCTTGATGCCACGGATCTGGAGGTGGTTGTTGCTCAGGACCTTGAAACGGACTGTGGGGGAGGGAGAGAGAGCAAGAGTGAGAGAATATAAAATGAGGCGGTAATTACTCTGGAGTAAGATAAGGAGTCCATGTTAACGAGTGTCTCATTACATGCTGGGCAGCAAAATGACTCGGATGCACAATTGAAACCACATCTTCTTCCAAAATAAAATCACTTTATGGCTCTTCTTGCTATTTTATCTGTATTAAGGCCGAAAGTAAAGGTGTATGTAATTTAAGGCTTAGCAGACCAGAAAAAGACTCTGTGCGAAATTAAATACTGGCCAAGTACTAACTGAAAGGTGAACAGTAATGGAGTCCAAATACAATTTAGAGTCTTCATGAAACCCTTTCAAATGTACCTTTAAACATCATTATTTATCCTTATTACTTATCCTTACAATGTGTCTTATCTTGATGATGTGCACTTGTTCAAGTGCTGATGATCACTTGACAAATGTTCCTTAGATTCGAAAATATTTTCATCTGACTTTTTATGTTTTAATGTTACAAATGACTTTTACAAGAGCAACAACATTTTATTCCATTAATTAGAAAAAGATTTTTATATTTATAAATGCAACCGATACGAGTACAGCGTAGATAAGAATTCCTTCAATACTGTTCGAAAAAACGTGTTAAAGATTCTTAAATACAATTTATAACGTTGAAAATATGTTATTTCAATATTTTTGATTGATGTATGATAGGTTACTAATTTTCTGAAATGTGAAAAAATACATATAAATAATGTGACACATAATTCTTTCATGTCTCATTTCTTAAACCATTGATGGTCGCATAGGCATTAGAACTGTAAGGAACAAAGTGCCTAAATATCCATACTTAGGTATTTAAGAAATATAAAAATGAACCGTAAATAACATATTTATTAATGTTTATTTTATAATACAAAATAATAATAATAAATCTCTTATATCAAAATTGAGTTTCAATTAACTATTTGCTCACTCTCCAGTACAATACAATAAAAATATCTCAAACAAATCCTAAATATACATATTTAACATCACTTGCTAAGGTGAAATTAAAACAACATTTAAAAAGATCCATTTCACTAACATTTACTTTTATGTACTTTTCTTCTGTAACATCCGTTTCTTAAACTGAATTTGCTTTAAAATGTATTTAAAATATTTTTACAGGTTGCTCCACCTTACACATAGAGGTATTGTACATTGTCATCACATGACCAGTTAGTCGTATGATTCAGTTAAAATCATCATGAAAACAAAATGAACATTTTTACAATTGTTGTGTACAATTGTGTTAAATGTCTAGTTTGTTATTATACTGATCCTCACAGAGACAACTTTCTGTGTCTACCCTAATATAATCTAGAATAGGCCTAAGTCTGACCTAAAGAGACGTCGGTCAAACAACAAAACAACCCAGAACTGGTTAACAAGCAAAACGATGGAAAATGTGTTTATATAAAGCAGTTTGGCTTTCAAGCTCTTCTACAATTAGTGGTTTTGTAGTGAAACACATCCAGCAGAGGCCGGAGTTCATGTGAGAGCTGCGGCCTCTCCAGCGGTCTAAAGGAAGGAATAGTTACATAGGAATAGTTACATCTGATTCAGGCTTTATCTAGTAAACAAAACAGCGCAGATGAAAACTTTTGCAATTTCCAGTGCTTCCGCCATGCACGCCGGTATATCGCAGTGCTGTAGGGCTGTGCTGAGCACACACAATAAACTTCAATAGTGGAGGATTTTGACAGGAAATTAAAAGGATGTAGATGACTAAAAACAAGAGAGTGAATGTGTGAAATATAAGCCCAGCGGCTAAGAAAGTAAAAACGAGGTCAGGAGTTAAAGCTGTAGCTATTCACAGAGAGTATATGTTTATTAATGTCACTGCTTATATATTTCCTACCATCAGTCTCCGGCTGGATTCTCATCTTCTTAAACTTCCAGATAACAGTCGGGGGTGGCGAGCTTATGACATCACAGATGATCACAGCCTCATCCCCTTCATTGAACTCTTGGGGTGACGGAGCATTCTGGAAAGTGAGTTTCTCTGAAAATAACATTTGAAAATTACTTCAAAGTACGTTTAGCCGTACATATAAATAAAGTGCAAATAAAATAACGAATAAAAAAGTGCAGTCAGCATCATTAAAGATGCATATCGGTTAACAGAGCTTTACAATCAATGCTGTAGTATAAAGATAATACACATAAGACAAAATATGAGTACTCACGGAATATTTTAACAATAACAGTGCCCTCAGATTCCTTTTCCCCGCTATTGGCCACACACTTGTACATGCCAGCGTGGTCGACGTTGGCGTTGTAGATGGTGAGCGTTGACGAGGACTCGTCATTTTTGCTGACGCTGATGTCCGGTCTGCCAGGCAGGAGCTTCTCGCCATTGGGAGCAAACCAGTCTATATCCTTAGCATCTCCCACGACTGAGAAAACATATTTGAAAATTAGATGTTAGGTTATCATTTGGTTTAGCTACAGGACGCGTCCACAGCCATACTATCCCGCTTGAATTGTTTTACAATTTGACCATCGATTATACCAATACCTAGTGAAATGTGAAAACATTGTGTGCGTCACAAACGCTTTTAATGAGTCTTTAAAAGACTCTCTCACAATTCACTTTAATTAAAACATATATTTTTTAATTGTACCATTGCTTCACCCCCCCCCCCAATCTAATGTCTTAGATAAGCCTGGCAAAGTCATCCTCTGAATATTTCAGGTGATCCTCATTCATAATTGAAGAAAAGATGTTTTTCCTTTTCATCTACCTGCTTTACATTGTTAAACATTACGTTTTGCTCCTCTGAGCTGGAAGTCAAGGACTGACATTCAAAAACCTATTCCCGGCTAAAGCCAGGTAGGCCAATGCAACGTCTCCAGACTGTAAATAAGTACATCAAAGGTTTAGTCAGCCCGGCCTACAATTGCAAGAAAGGGACTTGTTTAAAGGAATGGAGCAGTTATGGCAGGTTCCAAATCAAAAGCACCTCATGAAGGTTAAATGTGAAGTGACCCCTGATTTGTTTCATCACAGGAGGCTCGAGCTTTTACCTTCGCACAGAAAGAATTTGGACTCTCCCACGCTGATTTCTCCTTGGGCTGGAGTGATTTCCACTTGCAAGGCAGCTGAAGATAAGAGAAAAAGATTGTATTAAGCATTTTAACAGGCTTTTCTCTGTTAACTAGTTTACGAGATAGTTTACATTAAATCAGTTTGTCGGCACAACGGCGAAAGCAGACCCATATGCCACCCATCCCCAGTGGCTGGTCATACCAACCAAATAAATCAGGGTAGGATGCTATCTGTGGGCGTGCAAGCACCACAAGGCTGTGCGTTTTGGACTTGCAGATAACAACATGTCAATAATTTTGGCCCCTTTTCAGCTTTCTTAATGTGGCATGCAGAGATAAGTATTTACCGCTGTAAAGAAATGGGCACGCTGGGTGTTGTTGTACAGACACAGTAACCATGGCAACTCTGAAGTACTGTCAAAAGCACTTACGGTGTTAGACAGACTCGGACTAAATATCACAATTAGGGCTTAGCCCTATCAGAAATAAGGTGAATTATAGCCCTCTCGCAAACTTATTTTCCACCCACATTTAGCTGAAGGCTCTGAACCACCCTGATATTTCATAATAGCACCTTAAGCTTCAATTTTCCAGTTTAATGGAAGGCACCTGATGGAGCTACCGTGAGCTTTTTGCTTTCTTGTGCTGTTGGCAAGCGTTATGTCGTAAATGATAGCATATTAGTTTCCCTAGATGAGGCTAATATATTTCATCTCTCATCCGCGTCAACCGCGGTGAATGAGATGAGAGCTGATCTTCTCGGGCAGCAAGCGGTCGTTAGTTTTACCAGCGATGAATGCTATCTTGCAAAATGAGACCAAAGTAAACCAGTAATGTGAATCCCCACCCGCTGAACATCCAACTCTGAGCAGCTGCTTCTTAGAATAAAGCATCACAAAAGAATCACAGATTGTCAATCAAAACCCTCACAATACTTGAAAATGCATGACACTGGAATGAGAAGTAATGCACTGCGTACTGTAACAGAACGGAGGAACTGACCTTGAAACACATGAAAGACCTACAAATAGATCTCTTCTGTAGGCGAGATCTCCTTCACATTCGCTGCGGTGGAGATTTCCAAACACTTTGCGGCACTTTAGTTCAATGGTACACTTTGTTGTGTCGTTTTTTTTAAGAAGAAGTGGACAAAATTGTTTTTTGTTAGAACTGCGTGTTCAGTCTATGTATGAAAAAATGCAGTTTGCAATTATTGCAAACTCAATAGAAACTAAACAGGAAAATATGTCATAATACAGAGTTTATGGAAATTTCAACCAACAATGAACATTTTGTCATTGTTTGCCCGACATCCAGATGTTACAAACCTGCATACATTTCTTTGTTGTACTGAAAAATAATTATGATATTGTAATGGAAATTTGACCCAAGTCATTTAAGGTTCACCATTTACTCATAGAAGATGGAAACCAAAAGGCTTATTTGGAAAATGACAAATGCTCACAACATGTTCATTTTTGGATGAACTATACAACTTTAGGCCTTTCACATACTATTTGCTAAACTTGTATTAAAAAGAAACTGAAGGGGCCTAAAAAATGTCTTCAGACTGTTTTGCCCCCTTTACACTTCAGAAGCTTTAGGTTTAACTATCTCCCACTCCCTTTTCATAGTGCAAATATAAGTTGAAATTATCTGTAAAAGTGCTTCAGCAAACAGTTCTCTTAGACTTTTGCTAAAACCAGAAAAGAAATCTAGACAGCCAGCAACAAATTTAAGGCCTGAAACATTTCCATCTACACTTAATCTGAGTCACATAAACACCCATAATCTAAGAGCAGTGAACTGGCAAATTTCATTCAAAGTCTTTGCTCACTAAACAGACTTACATTTACATTTACATTTTGTCATTTAGCAGACGCTTTTATCCAAAGCGACTTACTTAACATGAGTCCTTGCTTGCCTTGCACCACTCTAAATAACAAATATACCCAGACCATGGAAATCCGGTAAGATATTTTTATTTTAAGTCGTTTGACTTTGTAACGCGGTCTTGTATATTTATTGAAGCCAAATGTTTGGACTTCATGGTTTCAAAGTTTCAATACAACAAAAGTGCAGTGCTGTGTCCTTGCTGGGAGCACGCAGGAGACAAATAAACACGTAAAACACAATAGGATGGCAAATCGATAAGCCTAATTACAAAATAAATCCGAAACGGCTCAGCCTTCTAGGTGGCCGCTTGCTTGGCTCCATGCGCACTTTGAGCTTCAAATCTTAATCTTCATTTCTAATGAATAGATAACTGCAGGTCACAACCGATCAGCGGATCCCATGACAGACAGCGTGCAAAACACAATCACAAAACAAATGCCAATGCACTAGCTGCCAAATGAGAAAACGTGAGTAAGTGTGCCAACCTTTAATAGCAGTGCTGATAACAATGACTAGACAAGTTAGAAAGAATTAACATGTACCGCATAAGATTAAGTTAGAGAAAACTATATTGGCATTGGTAAACGTGACAAATTCATTCTACATTTATATAAGGCACCGTTTGCGACGTGAATTAAAATTCTGGCATACATATGATACGTGGCATTTCGACAGGAAGCTAGTTATTTTATAACCCCATCTTTCAAATATGAAATGTATGTTACACATCATATATCAACACTGAATCCTATTTTTCCCTGACTTGCACGCATATTTTTGCCCGTGTCATCCGCCATATATTAGATGTCAAGTTTCCCATGAAATGTGTGTATTAACATTTGACGGCTAATGAAAACAGCTCTTCATTTTCTCTAAATCATCGACGTGTAACTGATCCACATGCTTGCATTCGACACAAAGCAGCGTCCTCTCCGCATTAACTAAACTAGATTCGTGCAAATGCACAGCTGCCGTAATTCATCTCCAAAAAAAAAACAGCATCACACCGCCATGATGGTGTATTAATCCTTACGCAACAGAGCACGAGACGCCGATGTTGGCAAAACACGCAAAGAGCGTCTATTAATCAGCAAGGCGACACAGAGACTTTGAGAACATCAGCTGTCCACACACAGACGTGTGCCTGACACTGGATGTCAATGCAGTGAGAGCTTAAATCTTTGAGGGCCAGATTAAAAAGACTATCCCGCAGAAATACCATCCTTACTGCACGTTTATTTTTATTCGAGGTGCTTTGAAATGCCACGTCAGCCAGGGCTATGAAAAGAAGATGAAAGAATGTGGGCAGACTCAGCTACGTACTATGTCATTCCATCTCAGCAGATTTGAGGGTAACTCAAAAACACACATACACTGCATGCTCTTTCTAACAGATCTGACAGGTTTTTGATGTCTTCACACGGTATATTCTTCAAGAATCTTCATCATTGAGACTCTATCTGTTCGTTTTAAGGTTGGCATTGATTAATGAATAGTTAATCTTGATAAATTACAAGGAGACGCCAGAAAATGTAAATTTTAGCCCTGGCACATCCTTTATGTTATGTTGACTTAAACACACCCATCACTGTGACGGCTACATAATCTTAACCATTCGACCACATCAGATGACACCATGCTTTAACTTGACTATAGTACTGCGCTACACAAAAACCCATGATTCATCCCAAGCCAGAACTGATGGTGGGAATCAAACACTTAAAGTACAGTAAGGTCTACTCTATGGTATTTTAATTTTCAATTAAAACAACAGCCCTCCCCTAAACGATATAACAATTCTTATGATATAATAATTCAGTGGATTTAAGTTATAAGTTACATTCAGAAGCATGTACTAATATCAAATGGTAATATGGTAAAGCATTCATGTTTATGTTGGGGTTGGCAGTAAGGTAGACCCCCTTAGAAAACAGCTGGTTCAGAATAACATTCCACTTTTTATCCTATCGACCAATGAAGGGTAAAGGCATGTCTATGTTGACATGTCAACTTTAAACTCCAAAGAGGTCATGTAGCCTACAGACAGGCCCTGGCAGGTTACCATGGTAACAGAAAGACCTGGGCGACCCTCTAGGTAGACAGCATCTAGCAGATGAATGCCAGGACAGGGCATACAAGGTGAAGAAAAGTTGGCCTCATTACAACACTGATCTTAGAACGTTCCACCGTTGGCATTTTGCTCTATCGTAAATTCAGCAAAAGATCGTTGTTGAGGTTATGTTCAACCCGGTTTGTCAGGTGAAAAAGAAACATACACAAATAAACAATAAAAATAACCCCCATTTTTAGAGAGTATTTCACTTTTTTTAAACAGGACTCAGTAAGGATGGCGCCTTTGGACCAGGGCCAATTTGAGACCGAGGGGCTCGCTTTCACCACATCTAACATTCATTAATCATATCCGTGTGTTTTTATGCACCACAAACTTTTTATGGTCTTTGCACATGGTGTTGATGTTGCGTGTGGTTGTCAAAATGTGCTGATTTAAATATATAACAGACCAGACCGGCAGGAAAATAAATCCTTATTGTCGAGCCCTGAACCAGCTATGAAACAGTCGCACTGTTTCACACGGATTAAATCACTTTTATTAAACCAAGCACTTTTGCTATTTTCATACTTTACAGCATTACTGACTTAGGCAATTACTAAAAGTAATAAGAGCTTAGGGAAATAAGGCGTAGACAACTGTTTTAAGATTCTCTCAAGGTTAAGCTGCACCCATATTGTATGAACAGATGGATGAGTAGCTGTAAGGTTTTTTTATTTTGCGAACCAGAGAAATGGAGGATTGAAGTAACTTGAAACAAACTCCTTTTACTCAGAAATGTAGGGCAGTTGTATTTCTAGTCTGCCGAGCAAATCTACATAAGGATGGGTTGGCCTCCTTACCTCAATTTAAAACAACATTGATTTTATAAAAGTTTCAAACTCACTCTCTACATTTCAACACGTCTTTTCAGATCTCTATATACCTGAATATCTATACAGAATATATAGTGAGTCTTAAAGATCACATCTTTCCTTTAGTATATGAGTCACTGAATTGATCATCTTCAAATATTTTTTTTCAATCGATGAGCTTTAAAATCTCATCTTCAGGTACGGCCATAAAACGTCGTTTGGTATTATTTCGCAGTCTCAATCCGACTGGATGTAGTGTTTTTCGTCTAAGCGACATTAAAGGTTCGTTGTTGAAAATCAAGAGCAAACCACTGGCACACACAATATTTTAAAGTCAAGTATTTAGCATAAATGTTTATTAAAGCAGCACACATTTAGCAGTGTATGCTCCACTGAGCAACAAAAGGACTCTGATAGAGAAAAATGAAGGGAAATCACTACAGAAACCCGACAGATGGGTATTAATAAACATTAAAAAGAAACGTGAAAGAAGCCATTGAAACAAACAGCGTCTGTGATTAATTCTGTGCAATGTTATGGTCTACTTTGAAAAGTTCACAAGTGTTGACGGGAAGGCTTATTCGTGATTATGAAGCCAAGATCAATAGACCTGATGGCCTAAATGGATAAAGGTGGATAAACACACGAAAAAGCCAGCCGGAATCCAACATAAGCGTGTACACACTCGAAAGAACCGCCATGTTGACAAAACAAGTGACATAATCCGGAGGTTTCCACACTCAGGCCTTAGAATAGAACGTGTCTGATCCTTAGATGTCAGTGTCTCCTCCTTTTGGTAGGAATATTCCTTGTTTATCCCAAGATCGAACCAGCGCACGAAAGGCCAGTATAAATAAAAAAGCAGAGATCTCAAAAAACAAGAGCGCCAACCTTCCCCACAGATCCGGTGTAAATGCACTTTGCTCTGCCAGAGGTGAAGCAGACAGCCGAACAGCAAGCAAAGCATGTGAGAGCAAAACCTTCAGCTTACGGAGCGGTGGACTTAAAATAAAGCCCATAATGCTTTAGGCTTGCTGTTCATGCTGGATGACAGACTTTGTGAGGATTTTGAGCTTTTTACTGGATGGGAGGGGGAAATTATTAATTTGTTGAATTTATAAACCTAGGCTACAAATAGAAATTAAAACAGACCATATATATGTTTAAATCAATAGCCATTGTTTACATATCATGATAACTATGATAAGTAAATGGTTCTTTAAACACTCCACGTCTTTTGGCTGATAAATGACGCCTCTAGCTCATAGGCCGGCACTCACATAAATTTAAATGACTTGGATGTCCCCTGCCAAAAACAAATTCATTTCATTCATGGACGCTATTACTTTTAATGGCATAGATGCCCTACAGTTTGCCGAGTCAGCTTAAACTTGAGAGGCCACCTCCCATCATGCACGGTGCTCTGCCCGCTGGATACTAATTGTGCTTAATGCAGATGATCAGGGGGACTTAACATCAGAGGGATGGAGTTCATTCTCCGACTGAAGCACACACATCAATGACGGTGCTGAGGGAACGTCACGGTGTGACTCACATATCACTTTACAGGCACAGTATTCATGAAAATAAAGGTGGCCAAATATTTACAAAGATCTGCTTATTGAGTACACCATTATTAGGATGAGATATGGGCCAAATGAAGTAAACAAAAAACTTCAAAATTACGAAATAAACTACAGCATTTTTGGGGAATATGTTCAGTAGTTTCAACATTGTTTTATCAATTTGAAGATAAAACATTTTGCTGTATCACAGATTTTTTTCTCACAAATGCATATATAATAAATAAAAAGGATAGTTTCATTGGACAAAAGTAAAGTATTTATAGAGTTATTCATGCAGCCAGTCACATAAAAAAATAAAACATATTTAAGTATAAAATAAATTACATATAATATAATATAAATGTTATTATTTTCCTTTTAAAAGTACATGCCTTTTTCAAAAGTATCTACAAAACTGCTTCGTCAAACCTAACAGGCAATAAAGCACATGCAGAATATAAAATTATCTGTTCATATTTTTACTATATTTTGGTACTTTTTTAAAAGCCATTGTCCTTTTCATGTAATCAATGAGTTTTGGGCATGTGTTATATTACTGCCATAATTATCGCCAAGCCTGATTTAATGTTCATTCCAAAGCGGAGCTTTAGTTTACACCATGCACAACTACATAATGTGAATTCAGCATATTTAATGCATTGCTGGCACATCACTCGGCAGATATCACCTTTGGATACTACTGTATTTTTTTCTTTTCGCATTCCTATGCTGTTCTAAAAGTGCTCTTAAACAACATCAACATCATAAAACATCTCCTGAGGCGAATGCAAAGTTCAGCGTGAATCAGTAGATCAGCTTGAGCTCTTCAGCCATAAGCTGTAATTAGATTTGATTGACTTACTGTTAAAAGTCATTGAGACCGGGTGCTCTGAATGACACAAAAAGTCAAAGCAACTCGCCACTGGCATGCCAGCCCCTCATTGCCAGGACCCCCTCATATCATACAGGACCCCATGAGCAGCCCTTTAGGACTCAATCTCCAATTTTATTCGAGTGAAAACCATTCCAAAAAATCAGATTTGCCTTAAACTGTCCCTGTCTGACAAAAGTGTGTGATCTGTACAAATAAAGCTACCAAAAAGCACTTATCATTTGTATCACACTGAGCCAGGCTGAGATCCGCACATGTAAGTCCCGGCCTTCAATATCACTTCAAGAACGGCGCTGAGACTCAACACATGTCTGTTCTCAAAGTATCAGTCTGAGAAGGTTACAGCAACACTCTCAAAATAAACAACAGAATGTTCTTCTGGTACCATAATTCAAGAATCTCTTTTCCCAAACTGGAACCCTTGTTAACCCTTTAAGGAGTTTCTCCTACAAATAAATACCCAGCGTACTATTTAGCTGAGCGTGTAATTTGTTTGCGCTGTGGACCGTGATCTCTCCATGTTCCTCAACGCCGATACAAGAGTAAAAAGTACCGGCCGGAGTGATAGTATGTCCAGTAATCCAGACTGAGCCTGCCGTTAGAGAATTGATGGGTGTTGGGGTGACTGACTCTGCAGTCGGTGAGCTGTGCCCGCCTTGAGCTAATCACCTCTCAGATCATACACATGTTGGACGGGACAGCGGCAAAAGACTGTGAGTGTTGACCGTCCGTTAGCACACAAAAATCTACTTCAAGACTGCACTAAACACTTGGCGTATTAAAAAATGTTCAATGTTTATTCTGTTCTTTTAAATAAATATATATATATATCTATATTTGTATCTATATTGCCGAAAGTATTCGCTCACCTGCATTGACTTCCATATGAACTTAAGTGACATCCTATTTCTAATCCATAGGGTTCAATATAATGTCGGTTCACCCTTTACAGCTATAACAGCTTCAACTCTTCTGGGAAGGCTGTCCACAAGGTTTAGCACGGTGTTTATGGGAATATTTTGACTATTCTTCCAGAAGGGCATTTGTGTGGTCACACACTGATGTTGGATGAGAAGGTCTGGCTCTCAGTCTCCGATCTAATTCATCCCAGAGGTTTTCTATTGGGTTGAGGTCAGGATTCTGTGCAGGCCAGTCAATTTCATCCTCACCAGATTCTGTCATCCATGTCTTTATGGACCTTGCTTTGTGCAATGGTGCACAGTCATGTTGGAAGGGGACAAAACTATTCTCACCAAGTTGGAGGCATGGAACTGGAACTTGGTATGCTGAAGCATTCAAATGAGAGTATGTATATATATATAAATTCTAACTTTCTCAGGTTGAAATTAACAAACATTACATTATCCAAAAATTCCATTCCATACAGTCCAAGCAATGCCTATTTACATCATTTGACCTTAACCCACATAAAAAGAACTATATAAAGTTGAAGAAAAATCCGGTTTTAAAGGGATAGTTTACCAATCCTCTGTCATTCTGTTATTAATTATTTACCTTCATGCCATTTAAAACCTGTATGGAACAGAAAAAAGATATGTTGAGAAATGTCTCACTGGTTTTATACGTACGGAAGTCGTCAGTGGAGGCAGCATTGCTCTCTGACCAACATTCTTCAAACTATCTTCTTTTTGTGTGGCATAAAAAAGAGAGTCATACAGGTTTGGAATGACATAAGAGCAAATAAATGATGGCTTTTTTTGACCAACTATAAACTTGTATTACCTGTTTTTTTATTTGAAACAGCAGCTCAATTATTCTTAAGCAGTATTAGGTGGGGCGATGAATAAATAATGAGGATATGTTTTCATAAACTTTTGTAAGATTATGAAAATTAGACCACAATACAAAAACCCACATTGTAAATTATATAAGACACTGTGTTTCTATCACTTAAAGGGTAACGAGGCAGATTAAGTACTTCATAAAAATCTCAGGGTCTGTGCTAAGGGTTAGACCACCCCTAGATACAAGTATTTGTAGCTCCCAATGTGTGCTCGGCCTCTCTCTGCCCTGCTTGTGTCTCCTAACTATGAGCCAGGGAAAACAGATTTGAGCTTTATTCTTTATGATTGGTGCTCCGAGAGAGAATTGTAGTTGAGTTTTATTCTCATGGCTGCCTGGGGCCATCTGAGTCTGGTACAAGTAAACCCATCACTATTTGATTTCCTCTGAGGCTCATGAGGTATGAGAAGTGTCACGCTGCCCCTCCCCAACCATACTGATGCTGCTCCTAATACAGGTCATGGGACTTAGTAAAATCTATTTAATAAGAATAATTGTGTATTGAGTTTGATTATTTATAATATATTTGATTACTTATTATATACATTAAAATCACGACTGATTTATTATTTATAACTTCGTAAGATGGTGTTTGGGTTTGTGATACGCATTACTGGAAGCTCAGCTCATGGTAAAACGTATCCCTACAGGAAATATTCAGCAGGCATAGACCATTAGAACCCGAGACATATATAAAAAACAATACTTATGAAAACAAGAAATCAGGTTTTGATGTCTGCTGTCTTAAGCCGACTTAAACTGTAAGCATCATTGATGCCGGGCTAATAAAACAGCATCTTCTTCATTGAATTTCCTTCATATGGAAGAAATTGAATCTTGATGGACATCTCTTTTGTCAGTTGGTATAGATCAAACTCAAACATTCCGGAACAACATCCAGTCAAACGCCAGAATTTTCCTCTACCTGCTGAATGAAAATACACATTCTGTACATTCAGACTTCTGGGTAGCATGGACTGAATATTTTGGAACAGAAAAATAGCATTGAAAACACGTCAAACAGGGGCTGAAAAACAAGCAGCGGGTCTATACGGAGCGCTCAGTCAGAAGCTTCAGAAAAAGCAATAGGTCATTTAAAAAGGTTTATTACATCCCGTGTGCCCGTGCTAGTCCAGCTTTCGACAACATTGTTCTTTACTGACAATCCGCCCGAGGCATCAAGCGAGCTACAAAATGTGCACCATTAATGATTAAAACCAATATTGTCGAAAAATTGATTATGCTAGAATTCTAAAAGGGCAATTAAGGGGTCTACCAGACAAAGTTTTTAAATATTTTGTCAGACGGATCATTCAACGCAAAAATGAAAAGAATTATGTAGCGGAATGTGTTAAAACCGAAGCATGTGTGCATCACACACAAACCCCTTCTGCTAAAAAATCCCAAAATAATCAACACCTCAGAAGATGCTCTACAAAGTGTGGACCTGAACGCAATGATGTACGGCTCGGTATGTGTGGTCATCGAGTTCTCATGTGGTCACAGAGGTTCAGTGATCAGAATGGAAGTGCTTTCTCTCTCTCAGGGTGGTTTGCACAGTAGAGCCAGTGTGCCTGCTTTCTAATTAACTAATGAAGTGCACAAAAGCCCCCCGTCCCGTAATTTAGGCCGAGATAGCCTCTACATGGAATGACGTCGTTACGAGCACAGCTACACATAAGGCTCTGTGAACGCTCAAAGCACTTTACAGCACAGCATAAAGCTCGGCATTGATCAATTTTAGCAATGCTTCCACTTTTTGGGTCATGGACCTGTCTGATAAGATTTATGTGTTTGGTTGAAACGTCCCCCACGACCGAACCTGTTAACTTTTCCCTTCTGCAGTCTGACAGCCTGTATGGAACTTATTTTGCATCACATCTTCTTTATGTATTGGAAACCTGAAAGATTCACACTGGTAAATGTTTGAAGGAAACAACCATAGGGCTTATAATTGATGGTTTTAAAATAATGCGCAAGCGCAAGATAGCATCCAGAAACATGTTCACGTGAAACAATTTACAAAATTTTTTTACATTTTTAATGCTTTGAAATTGATCAATATAAAAAAATAAGTAAATCTGATTAACCAAAATCTTTATATTCGAATTGAACAAAGATGTGTAAATTACAAATATATTTTATTTTTATTTTTTTTTAAATATTTTTACTACACATAAACTTTTGAACATGTACATTTTAGGGAAATTAACAGTTTAATTTTAAAGAGTTCAATTAATATTTTGCAATGAAAAATATATTTAACGTTTTTAAAAGATTTTAAATGTTGGTTTTTTGTTATGTTTATTAAGTCCTATGAAATATTTGTTACACTGAATCTTAAAAGCACTTTACTGAATTATCCATACTTTTCCATTTATAAATTTATTATAATTATTAATTGTTTCTACTGACATGAGATTAATTCTATCGGTGGATTGTTATTTAGCAGATGGAAACAATAGAACACCAATAAATCCAATTGGATTAATGCTGAAAACACTACAAAATGAAATGATTTTTATGGAAATTCTAATGGATCAAAATGTATAAAACAATTAGAACGACACTCATTTACTTGCATTGGTTTTGTATCGATAGAAGTTAATGGGTTAAAGGGCATTCTTCAAAATAACTCTGTGTTTTGCAAACAAACAAAGGTTTAAAATGAAAAAAGGGTAAGTAAATGATTACAGAATTTTCATGTTGGGGTAAACTATCCCTTTAACAATACATTTACCAATGTTACAAATAGAACTTCACCGTAAAGTGTTACCCAAAAGTTCAATATTCATCAAAGAGAGTAATATAAATATAAATGGGTACAACAATTTTATGGTCCAGACCTCTATTGGTAATGTTAATTGTTGCTAAATGATGTGTGTGACACATTGATTGAGCTGTGCATTGTAATAAAACACTGGGGGTCACTGCTGACAGCGATTCACACCTCTCCAAATACTGTTGACAGTATCTAGTGTGTTTTAATTTAAGATGAGGGTACTTGAACTAAGACCGTTTCCTCCTCTATGTAGAACAATTGAATCCAAAGCTTTTTCTTAAGCCATTTTATTCACTCAGTTTTTTTCTCTGTGCCTGATCACAAATAGAAAGACAGGGGCAAGTTAGGTGTCTAGTTTTTCATATCATGGTGGAATTGATTTGAAGGAAGTTTAAGGTCGAACTTTAGCCATAATAGTGCTGACTTGGGAAAAGCAGGATATAATGCCTTTCGCTAAGCGGTTGGAAAACTGCCACTGAAAAGCAGATCTCGTCACAACCATTAATTCAAATTAGTGCTTGGTGACTCAAAAAAGGAACAGAAGAAATTTACGACCCATTGACACTACACTGAATGCATGGCTGTCGAGTAAACCGAACAAAGACGCAAGCGTGCACCTCCGCACTATTAATCTTTACTTGTCCGGGTCTAAGGAAAAGGGACAGTGGTCCATTATCGGGCAGATGGATCCTTGCCTTGGATGGTCCCCTCTTCAAGAATGACCTATCGGGTCTTGGAGCTCATTTCCTTTTCGCCGTTGCCTGGCAACGAGCCATGAAGTACTACGGTTCTTGCGCGTGCAGGGCCAGTCAAAGCATGTATTGATGGAGGAAACCAAGAGATAAGGCCGATAGGGCTTTAATTGTAGATCTGGCGTCTCTCGGGGAAAGCACCAGCTCAGATCCACCTCTGCTGTATTCATTAGCAGCGTCGAAAGGCCTTCGCTTTGCATATTGACATTTTGCTAAATGCCCCTGATCCGAAAAAGCACGGTTATGAAATGCAATCCACCGACTAGCTTCGTGCCCAAGGCAACGGGCTGCTTTTGTTTCTTGTGCTTTTGCTTCCAATTCGGCAGGGAAACCGCATATGTGGAGAGAGAAGCTAAACCCAATGGTTGGGTTTGTCCATACTTAACAATAAAGATTTGTACAGTTCACGACGGCATTGGTTCCCTAAAGAGTCATTGCAAATTGCTACCCTCCCTTGTAAAACACTACGAGGCTGTCACACTTAAAAAGGTTTTGAGTCTCTGTTTTGTACGTGACCCAATATACACAAAAGAGTACATTTTAAAAGCGTTGAAATTAATTAAATATACTACGTAAATTCTGTAAGCAAAAATGTGCAAATCTAATAAGTAAATATTTTTAACTAGAAAATGTACTAATATTCATTCAAAATTTTAGTTTAGCAGACAATGCCTGAAGGGTCTTTGAGGCAGGCGCCATACCCCCATTTGCCATGCAGTGAAAATAGGCAACTGCATAATTATTGTACGTTTTTTAGATGAAAGGGTCTGCCAAATGAATGAAAATGTAAACTATTATAATTATTTGTAAATTTAAAAATAAATGCTGGCTTTTGAATCAATTCATTTGAGATTTTTCACAGAAAAAATATCTACTTAATGTTTTTAAAAGATGTGTTCAAAGAAAATTTTACTGCTTATTTTTGTGGTATAGACTAAGCCACATAAAATATTTTATATTTTGCAGATAGTGCAATCACATTTTTGCTTCTTTGCAGAATGAGAAAGCATTAAATATTTGCAAAATGCGTTCAGTAGAGCAGTTTTGTCCATTTAAGGCTACTAGAGAAACACGAAAGCAAATACTATTTCAGAGGACCCGTGCTCTATGTGCATAGACGGTTCATTAGCATACACGGTTCCTAGCACAACGGTTCGTTAAGTAATTTTTTTTACATCTGAAAACTTTTTCTTTGCATATCATTTTGCGTATCTGTCAATAGATCCCTCAAAAATTACACAATGGACCTTTAATAAATAAATGTCCAGCCCAACAACTTCTCAAGGTTTTAGATTGACACTTAGAATCCTAATGTATTGAGGCTTTTAGGGGCCTTGTCCACTAGAGCCATTTAAGCTGGCGTTCAGCATTTTTTTCAATAGTTTCCAACGCAAGGGCAGCGTTTTTGAAAACAGCACCTGCTTGTGTTTTTTTCTTCCAGTTCTATGCTTGCTGTATTTTATATGCTCAGTGTCAGCGTTTGTGTTTTCATTTTACATACATTACATTTACATTTAGTCATTTAGCAGACGCTTTTATCCAAAGCGACTTACAATAGTCGAGGAGACAATGAAGCAGTAAATAGCCGATACAACAACGTCCAGAGTTGAAAAATGTTCAACTTTGGAAAGACAGATCAGCCCATCAATGTAAATTGTTACAAAGCCGTCAAATTTGATGAATGTTTCCCTTGCCCTGGGACCTTTCCTAGGTAAGAGGTGATTTAAATTACGCCATTCATTTTACGTCATGCTTACACTTAACTGCTACTCTCCTACATAAAGCTTTATAATAAAATGCTTTTATATTCCACTGTGGATTTTAACTGAAAAACGCTAAGCCTTCAAAAACACTGTTCAAACGGATGAAATTTGGCATTTCTGGTTTGCACCAGGCATTTTCTTTCGCGAAAAAAGATCCTCAATGGATACATCCCCTTAGTGAGAATACAACAAAGTGCAAGTGAGTTCAAAGAAATCTACATCAAATGATCCCCATGGGAACATGGGAAATAAAAGTCTACCGCTGAGACTTAATAAATACCTAACGAGTCATTATTTACATAGCAATCTGTTCTGTATCATGGTGATAGCGCAAAACCTCTGCAAGCCTCGTCGCTGATGCTGATGCTGTTAGCTTCATATCGGATGACGATCAACAAATGCTTAGGAAAAATACGGAGCCTTACGATTTTATTACTTCTAAGAGAAAAGCCAATAAAGAGTAAATAGTCTATCATTAAATTAGATGCAAAAATAATACTTGGGCCACTCAACAAACATAATGAAGCGATGGTCTGTGTGGTTCTGAAAAAGCAGTAGTCAGTTGTGTGTTCAGCACTGAAAATAAACCAGGAGCGCTATTCCCAAAGAGAGCAATGAGACGAGGCCAAAACAACAAGCCTGAGATTGCAGAGCAGCTTAAGAAAAAGCTTTGATGTCTTCTAAGAAATATACGCTTGAAATGAAAACCTACAAGGCAACCAAGAGCGCATGCCAGTAAAGTTAGGATAAATCTAACGGAGTACTAAAGTCACCAGCTACTTTAGGTACTTTAAGTTATTGTCCACCAAAAAATGTAATCTGTGTCATCATTTACTCATTTCAAACCTGCAGATGACTTTCTTTCTTCTGCAGAATACTAAAGAAGATATTTTGAAGAATGTTGGTCACTAAATAGCAGAAGCATCCATTCCCTCTAATGTATCGAAACAAAACCAAGGCACGTGAATCGGTCTTCCCTAAGAAGGAAATACAGGTTTGAACTGCTACTACAGCCCTGTCCGAAGCTTAAATCTGTTGGCAAAACGAAGTATGTGTTCTTGCTAAACACATACTTTGTTTTTAAATGCATTGGCTAAATGATCAGCGAGGGAGAAGAAAAGTTTAGAGGATGACTCATGGTATCGCTGAACATATGGGCGTTGATGTTCAGTCAAGGGGTTTCCTGGTATTCCGAAATCCCACAAGCAGTGAGATTCTGCCAGTAGGACTGAAGGACTTCGGGCCATGTCCAACTACAATCGTTGAAAATAGAAACTGCCGCCTGAGCGACTTTCGACAGCTGTTGTGCCTCAGAATACCAGTCATACAGATCAGCACTTCTACAGGAGACAAAACAAACTTCATCTGAACACCGAAGCCACGTCAAAACGTCAGAAATCCAGAGTTTCATTCTACACTCTATTGTGATTCAGCCATGTGTCACTGTCTCGCAGCAATGACATGTCCTCATGCCAAAAACTCAGTTTGATACCCAACGACAGTATAGAAAAGTAATGCGGCCGTATCTGCTACTTCAGTATTTCAAGTATGTGATACATGTTAGGAACTTTCTTAACCTGATAAACAACTGATATCTGAGCCCCGGTTCAAACGTATGACACAGTCAGAAATCTAGTTTTGTTATTTGTGAAAACGCAAATATGAAAAATCAAACAGGACTTTATCATATACTGCCATTCGGAAGTTTTGGATCGCTTGACAAAAGAAGATGTTTTGTATTGTAGCTTGGTGAACATCATTCTGAAAAATAGATTTTTGTAGTGTGTCATCATTTTTCTTCTAGGGTAAACTATCTTATTGCATTTCGACAGATTTTTTTGTGGGGTTTACTTCATGCTTTATCCACTGTCATCCGGAACTGACTTTATGTTTTCACTTATTTCACATATTGGGTTGCCTTACATTTACAGTTCAGATGCTACCGTACTATAAAAAACATCTGATGATAAATAAATGAAGATATTTACCAATAGCTATGCCACAAAAGAAATGAATTTAACAAGTGACCAAAAAAACCTTGGACATAAATTTGGCTGGCAGTGGTGACTCGGTTGACATGTCTAGCATGCGGATGTGAACCTCCAACACCAGGTACAGTAAGAGTCTTTGTGTCAGGTGATGACTAAAGCATGACCGTTGAGAGTTCAAGTCTGAAGCACAGCGATTCACGTGTTTGTCCAGATTTCCGCAGAGAACTACAGCAATATTTTCATCCACTGCACTATTTCCTCGGCCTCCCTCATGTACGCCAGGATTACTGCTGACATTTAAGAGAGGTATTAAAAATTCTGCCTCCACGCTTCCTATTTTCTTTTGTGCCCGAGATTTGTGACGCTCTCCGTTAGTGGTCGGCTGTGGAGCATCTCTGGCTTCTTGCGCTGTGATTTGTGTGGCCGCTTCTCGGAATGATTGCTTCCGCCGGTCTAGCCCAGATGTCATCAATCAGCGGCGGTGAATGTTGTGGAGAAGCAAGTACTTTGGCAGATGTCCATGTCATTAAAAGACTATGAGTTCAGTGCTCCTGCTTCGAAGGCGAGGACTCTTAGGTGTGCTTCGTGTTTACATTTGGACCCCCTGAAAGCTTAAAACTTATGCCGTTTCAATCCGCCACATTCCTTCTGGCATTAAACATCCCTACTGAGGTGTTCTCTGTTGTGTTTTCATAATAGGTGAATAGAATGAAATGCTTGTTCTGATTTTGTTCTCCACAGAGAGGTTTACCGTCCGCCGGATTTGCAGGGCTTCAGAAGCTTAAACATATTTTAGGTACGAGCAGCTATTCTTAAAACATAAATGTGCATCTGTGTTGACTTCTCAAGTAAACATTGATCTTTTCCCAGACTAGGACAACACAAAGCTTTGCTTTATAAGCGGGTGATGATTCCCTCGAGCTTCTTTGCTTTTCATTAAGTGTTGCAGTGTTCTTATTTTTTCGAAGTCGTACGAATACACTCCATCAGATAAACACACTACCTAAGGCCATGGCGGCATGAAAAAAAAAACTCAAGTATTTTATAGAAATAAGAAGGCATTAGCTGTGTTAATCTCATGACCTCTTTCCTTCCACTACTGTTTTGGGACTTTAAGATTCAATATTAAACCAGGAGTATTGAAGATCAGTTACCATGAACATTCATCTCAATCGCAGTTGTAAACCATCCAGGTCCGTCTTTGCTCATGGGCGCTCACTTCTGTAACCAGACTGTCTAAAACAAATCACCTGAGCTGTTATTGCCATGCGACTCATTCTGAAGAACTGAACAAACTGTGTCATGACAATGCCGTTGGAGAACATGGACAGTTACAGTATAGCTTTAATAAAGATAAAAATAGAAATAATATAATGTAATGTAATGTAATGTAATGTAATGTAATATAATATAGACATTGGATGTTATGTGCTTTTTTTACAGTAACCCTATACAACATCCCACTACTGCATTACGTTTGAGGAACATTTTAAAACATAAAGGTGCTATATGATACCTTAAGATCTTTTTTTCCTAGACGGTTTCATAAAGGACCTTGAACATCTAGAGAACATCTCTGTTTTTTTTATTTGATTATTTGTCAAATCGCCTTTATTTTAAAGAATGAAGATAAAAAAATATAAAATGCTAAAATAACGTGATAAAAATATAAGCTATAAGAAATATTCGGTTCGGTTTAGTTATGCTACGTTGACTCTTATATGGAAATGTTGCTGCTCGGGTACTGCTGGTTATCTAAAGCGATGGTCTTCTTAAGGTTAAAACATAAAGAAAAGAAAACTGCACAGATAAAAATAAAAGCAACAGGAACATTTGCCATTTTAGCATTTTCTGACTTTTTAAAATGCAGCCGTCTAATTGGTATCTCTCTGCAAACACATTGAGCAGTTTATTCTTGGACTTGGAAAAACATGCCACAGGCTTTTGTTGTTCTGTATAAAATGGATTCGGGAGCTGTTTATTTGCGACAGACATGGCAGCCACGGCGCGAAAGCTCTTCCCCTGCTGATAACAACACCAAACCTGAAGACCTCAACTCAGTCCAGTACCAGGAAACACCGAAACCATAAAGATTTTTTAAACACACTGCGTTTTTACACACCTTTACTGTCACATTTAAAGTTTTCATTAGAAAAGTCAAATTCTGTCATCATTTACCAGGAGAAATGTTTTGCAGAAAAGGAGAAATGTTGTGCAGTAACAATCAGGGTTGCCAGGTTCATTGTTTTCCAGCAGAATATTGCCAACTTCTGTGGAGCAATATTCTGTTGAACAAAAGATTTATTTTGTTCATTGACTTAAGATAAGACTAAGTAATTTTTAAAAACAGGATGCATTCATAATTACTATAAAGCATTCTAGGTACACAAAAAACGTTTTTTATTTTTTTAGAATTACCACACAGCTAAATCAAGTTTTTGTAACTTCACTTCTCTTGAAATTTGAAAAAGCAATGTCTAAAATACTTATTTTAATTATGTACTTTAGCTCCGAGAAATTAAATGAAGTACTTCCAACGACCCATTTGTTTCATTGTACGCAAATTAAATAATTAGAGTTTTGTTATTGGGGCTAAAGCTTTTGACATATTTGGTATTTATAGGCCGTTTTACTGGGTTTGTAATGCAGCCCTGGCAATCGTGGATATAATGGAGTAGTGATTCACAAATAATTGCACTTTTAATTCAAATTTCTCTGAATGAATCATTCAGCAATTAATTAAAATAAATCATTTTCATTGTGACTCTTACTGGTTGGAGTAAATACTTCAATTTTGATTTTTAGGTTAACTAATAAACTGATAAATCAAACTGCATCTTCAAGAATCTCAGTCTCACCATAAACTAAACACGATTCACATTTGTGTGTCACTTTTAACTCAGGCCGTGTCTGGTTTGGACAGCTCAGTGAGTGAAGGCATTCAAGCTGGGCGGAATTGGAATAGATGGTCTGTCTGGTGAGGCATTACCATGGATGTGCTAGTCAGCCAGCAAGTCAAGAAGAGATGCCTCCATATTTAATCTTGTTGCTGATCTCTTCGAAAGAGATTTTTCATCTCCCTTTTGAAATAAATCGAACGGCGCTGAGCATTGAGTTTGGAGAAAAGATAAAACCTAGGTCCTTTGGAGAGCATTTAATGCCCGCACGGAAAACGCACGCCAACTCACATGATGAAAGAGCAGACGGAAAATTAGATGCGACTAATAGTTCACGAGCGATGGCGGCACGCTGGCTGATTATTCCCATGGCTTTTGAGTCGCTCCGCATAGCTCCAGGTCGTGTCGGTTAAGTTACAATAATGATAAGAGCGCAAAAATGACAAGACTTTTAAATTACTCACAAATGAACTGGGGCGACCACTGTGAGGAACTTGCATATTTTCTAATCTAATTTGAGGGTGTCTGGTGACAATCAAAAGAGATAATTGCATTGATTGCACTCGCAGTTATGAAGTTCATTTAGCTTGATTTCCCATCGTACCCATTAAAACCCACAACAACCCAAAGACAATGGAGGCATCACTCCAGTCGCTTCACCCGCCGTGTGCGACAAACAACACATTAATGGGCGGATCTACGCCCTGAGAATTTCGCACCATGAGCCGGCTGTCTTTTACTTTTCGGTCTCGAATCATGTAGGTGCCCGAGGACAACACGCACAACTGATAATAAACTGCCTAATCACCTATGTGACAGCAAAGCAACATCAGTCTTGTCAGGTGCGCCGATTGGGTCCGAGGCGGCTGAGATGCACCATTTGTCACATTCTTAAAGTTAATGAGGCTGTAAAAGTATTGAAACTGTTCAAACCATAAATTGCACCGTCCTCATTACCAGCAACAGGCAACAATTCTAAGACTTTTTTATTCCGTATCATAAACAGACAAAAGGAAGTCTGGGAGCTCATGTAACCCATCTGAAAAGCCTTTGGTACGTCTTTAACTATTTCTTTTCTGCCAACAGGTGCAGCTATGCTCACGCATCAAAGAACACCTGCACGCCTGTGGAGATTCACAACATGTTCATGTCCAACCATCTGCATTCAGGCATTATCGCAGAATAACCAGGGTACCTGGGAACATCCTATTTGGAAGTGACCTTATGATTCGCTCGCCATTACGGTAGAAGATTATCACATTTATATCAGCTATATGTGCGGCGGCTCACCGGGCCACATCTAAAAGCTTATTTTTCCCTGTGAAAATGCATAATAACGGTTTGATTTATAATGTCAAGGAGAGAAGTTGGCACCATGAAACCCGAGGTCATAAATTTGGGTTACTGCAATGCCTTTATAAGCAGCCATCCTTTAAAAGCAACAAAGACAGACGAATGGTAAAGAGACAGCAAACAAAGAGACAGGGGGTTGTTGGTATTCAAGTCGTGTCATTCGTGTATTCTTTTTTATGGGGGCACGTGCCAGTGCAGACTCACCTGCTTCCCAATGTCACTTTTTAAATTAAAAATAAATTGCGGCTGAACTTGGTAACAATTTTTTTGACATTTTGGTAATCCTTGTGTTTCAAAGTTATTTTTTTTCGCCTAAAAACTTTAGAATGTCACTTTTACACAAAAATAATGTAAAAGACTTAAAAGGATAATTCACCCCAAAATGAAAAATGTGTTATCATTTACTTACCTCTTGTCATTCGAAACCTACATGACTTTTTTTTCTTCCGAACATATAAAAAATATTGTTAACAACAACAACAGCACCCATTCATTTGCGAAGGTTTGGTTCCATACAATGCGGTTACCAACCCAAAATATCTTCTCTTATGTTCTGTTGAGGAAAGAAACTCATCAAGTTTGGAAATGACAAGAAAGTGAATAAATTCTGAAATTTGTGGGTGACCTATACCTTTAATTACATAAAAAATTGCCACAGTAAGACAAACATGTCTTACGTAATTCCACAATTTTAAATAAGTTATTTTTTAATTTACATTCTGAATGTTGTATACCAATACAATCAATGATAATACACATGCCTCAGCCTAAAAACATATTCTAATTCTCTTTCCACCAGAATTCCTCCAATGTGACAAATGTCACACAACAGACAAGCTATCAGATGTAAAAAATTCCTTGTGCCATTTCGATTCTACACAGCCGCATGTTCTGCATTACCCATGTTTTATCGCCACTGCAGAATAAATGTGTCCTAATGATAGCATGTTGACTGCAGGCAGGGCACGTAATGAGAGAAAATCTTGGCGTACAGTAAGATCGCAATTGCTTGTTAGAAGGGTAGCGGGTAGATCTGTGCTTGTTAAATAATGGATGGCATGAGAAGGCCTCTGGCTGTGATGAGAGAGGACGGTAAGCAGGAAGAGATAGGGCGCCTCCTGACAACAGCTGCAGAACACACCAAACTGTTTACAGTCATTCTTGCCCTTGAAATCTCAGGACGACAGAGAGAGGCGTAGCCAGACTGGCTCCACACGCCGAACAGGTTCTGTGATGCGCTGCCAACCATATTTCCCATCTCGAGGAACACAGCCATGACTTCACAGTCATCACAAATGCTGGCGTATTCTGTTCGCTGTCATGACAATGAAATAAAAAGTGTAATTTTTCTTGAATGTTTATAATGAAATTAATTCTGCTCGCCGCCTGCATGGGAATCAATATCTCAGATGATCAGGTTTCAAAATAAGAGCTGGGACGCAGGAATGCATCAGTTGCTGGCCAGCCATGAGTAAAATAACCCAGCAGTTGGCTTGAAATAACCCAGAAATAAGAGTGAAAATTTATTTTTTTGAACTCTTCAATAATTTTGTGTTTAAAATACATTTTTTATACCAACTTTCTGAGATTTTGCAAAAACTACAAAAGTAAGAAAACAATGGTAGACATAGGTCTCCAGAGGTGTTTTTTTATTCTTCAAATATCTTCTTTTGTCTTTAACAGATACATTTGACCACCAATGGTAGTCGATAATTTCCCTAAAAACTTAGTAGCTAAAATTCTTAACAAAATGTTACAAATGTTTACAACAAAACAAACAAATGTTTACAAGTTTGTAACAGCTTGAGGTTGAGTTTTTCTTAATAACTGGTATTTTATCCCTTCAAAAAAAAGGAAAGCAAGAAAACAAATAACAAAAAACAAACTAATTCGAAGTATTGTGTCTTAAAACGTATTGTAATGCTAACTTTGATCAGCTTTATGCTTTATTGGTGACATTTGCCAATGCTAAAAAAAGCTCCGAAAAATCTGTCAATTACTCCAAGTAAGAGTCACACGATCTTCTCTATACCTTGCCTCTATCTTCCAGTAATCGAATCCATTGTCAGTTCTTTTGCCTGATATAAGATGATTCCATATGTCCACCCTAAGATGACCCAGCAAATCTAAAACCTGGCTGATCTGAAGTAAAGGATTCCAGCACCTACCCATATTTCATTTTTCTGGTAGCTCCACATATCACGACGGTAGCACAAGGTGTGAACATAAGACAACACCGCTGAAGCTTAGACATCATTATCACCTCTTTATTCTCTCACAACCTAAAAAGAAAACACAAAATTGTCCCGCTACATTGACCGCTTAACCAGTTAACTCTCCTCCAGCAAAACACACATCTAGCAAGATTACTTCATTACCAGCGAGAAGCCCCAACGGGAGGATAATTTATCAAACAATAGCACGCAGGCGATAAGAACAGATGGCATCGTTTAGAAAGAAAAGACCATCCGATCTCACAGACTCACCAATTGTCTGGCAAGTCCTGAGCTGTCTCGGTGCAGTCATGGATGTCTTCCAAGGGCACAGACCCATGTAAACAAGACGCCATGATTATCATCTCATCCCGGGTAAGTAATAGCTTGACTGGGCTGATCACCTTTTGGCACATGGGGCTTTAATATCCCTTCCAAACACTGGTCAGACAGAGATGCTTAATTTTGAGGACACATTAAGTAAGGTTTGGAAATATGAAATGTTACATTCCTTAAGATTTAGGTTAATTTGTGTGATTTTTAAGCAAAAAAAAATTTCTTTGCACCTTTTCCCTCCAACAGTTTGGGCAAACAAACTGAAAAAATAAGTATCCAAACAAAGGCGTTAGCCATTAGTTAAGGACACAAAACCAATGGAAGTGAATGGGTGGTGATATCTTTTTTTTGTGAACTGCAGAAGAAAGGAAGGCTTACAGGTCTTGAATAACAAGAGGGATGATGGACGTTATTCTCCATTTTGGGTTCACTATCCCTTTAGGAACACACCACCAGAATAACAGGGTCGCCAATTCAGACATTAAGAACCATTACAGAAAACTAGTTTGGGACCAAATGTGTATTTATAGCTATTATTTAACGTTTTATGTAAAAAAGTCTATCTATGATTTGATTTTAAAGTTATTTTTATGCCAGGTCTATCCTTTGTTAAATAACAGATTATCTTACATAGCTAAATTCTCATGTTTTTCCCCTTTAGGTCTGAAAACTAGGTCTTGAGAAAAGCTAAGAGAGAAGAACAGAGTGTGAAAGCAGAGGTGAGGAAATGTGTCGGTCCAGAATGAGTCTGTCCATCAACTGTCACGGGCTCAAAGGGGACCAAGTTTCAGTCTAGCAGGAAGGAGCCCAGAAGCTAAAATTGTCCCCGGATTCAGTAATCCGTTTAAGAGTGAAGACTTTCAGATTTATGTGTTCAGAGATTGGAGCGACTATGCTGAATTCCTCATGCTTTTAACCTCCCTGGATAGAAGAGGAAATTCAGATGGGGGAGCGGGAATAGAATGTGTTGAGAGGGAGTGGATGTGGGAGAGAGCGATAGAGAACGAAAATTCAAAAGGGATGAGAGAGAAAGAAATAAAAGAGGCAAGACTGTTGCGTTGGGCCCAGATCTATGCAGTCCATTCAAATCAATTCTTCAATGAAAACCCCTAAAAGAAACGAATAAGAAGAGTTTGTTTTCAATGAAGATGGGCTTGATTTATAAAAAAAAAACGGAAGAAGAAGAAGACATTCTTGAGACCTGCAGGGGCTGTTTCCCTCATTAATTTCCTAAGTGAACACATGAGGCATTGTGGGTCATCAATACAATAAATATCAAAGCCAACAAGCCAAAGCTAATAGAAAATAAACAATAAAAAAAGAAATGTGAACAAAAAATCGCCATAGCTGGTCCTTTAACAATTACACAGTATATTTTGTATCGTTTAATTAGAATTGTACCGCTATTTTATAATCGTTTACAGTAGAAACGTAAGTATATTGTAGTATATTAGTACAGATTTTAATATTACATTTTTTTTTAAATGATTAAATTTCTAGTTGTAATTGTTCATAGTTGTTAAAAATCTGTACACATTTCTTTGTTTGGTTGAATACAGATAAAGATATTTGGATGACTGCTTGTAACCAAATGGTTCATGGACCCCATCGACCATCACTCTTTGCTGACCTACATTCTTCAAAATATCTTCTTTTTTTAAAATTAAGTAATTTTTCCTACTATGTTAGACAATGAGGTCTATGAACTGTTTGGTTACAAACACTCTTCCAAATATCTTTCTGTGTGTTCACCAGAACACAAAGGTTCACAGCATTTTTAAACTATCCCTTAAATGTTAATTTTAACTTTGTAACATGGTCCAGACAAACTTAATTTTATAACAGTTTTGTTTATGCCCTTTTCAAAAACGGTGAATTTTTCTCATCTGTTGTCAACTACAAGTGAGGTCCCAAAACGTGCCTTCCACCCATGGTTTATTGTGCTGCATATTTGTGGTCGCTAAATCTCTTAAAAGTCTTCAAAAGAAGTGAAAAGGCTTCTTCTGTGACTCCTCGTTGCCCTCAGCATCGTCATGGCAACAAAAAACCCACTGGGTTCTTTTAAGCCAATTCTATTGTCTTCTTCACGAGAGGACAGCAATTCTAGACATAAACGTGAACAACACACTGCAACTCCCATGCTTCTGTCTTTTCGACTGTCTTCCTTCCCCAACTTTCCCCAAGCAAACCTCTATGTAGCCTGCACCTATATCAAACCATCCATTTTCCTTTCATCTGCTCCAGATAGCTTTTGCGGTCCAAAATGTGTTTCCCATTTCTGTTCAATATAAACAAAAGTTGATGGAAATGTGGACGGGTGGATTGGAACTTGGCTAGATGATGTGTCATTTTTTGGACTGGACTATTGTGCAGTGAGGCATCGACAGCAGAAAAAGCACAATACTGACAGAGAAAACCGGATACAACATTAACAATCTGAACGCAAGACAAATAATCATGTACCATACACTCTAATGAGCATTCAGCGGCAACCAGGATATAAATATAGAGCTCTTATCAAAGTGCTTTAAAGCAAAATTAAAAAAAAATGTCTTGCCATTTTGTTCTATACCAAATCACTATATATTCTTGTTAAAAATGTACAACAAGTTACAAAATTAGTGCTTTAAACTCTATGAACACTTGTCATGGCCTGGATGTGACCTGGGGGTGAAAAATCTGGGCATTTACATTTATTTGATTTATAGTATGTGTCCCCAATGTCATATGTTGCGTGTTCCCTCGTTTTGTTTTCTCTTGTTTTTTTGTAAAGACATAAAACAACATTGTTTTGGGATAGCGCTTTCATAAAAAATATAATAAAGTTTGAATTTATTTAACAATCCTTGTTTAACATATTCAGACTGAGCAAACAGGGAATTCTAACAGGATAAATTGAATATTGAGAAATTGCATGGGTCTAGGTTAAAAAAAGTTATTTTATTGAAAGTACTTAAATGGATTTATGGTGTTTGGAAGAGATCTTCAAATATACATGTATAGATATAATGATAGAGTGAATGCTTGTGGGTGGAATCATGTCAGCTTGTTCTGATGTTTGCGTTGAATTTTGCACGTTTGACTTGCGTGTAATGTTGATTTAACAAATAGTTGCATGTTGTCATTTCAATCCTGCACATCATTCTTTCCTCTTTATAAAATAAATAAAGAATGCTAGTAACCTGAAAACAGCATTACACTGTGAAATGAGTACCACCGTTGTTTGGTTACAAACCGTCTTCAAAATATGTAATTTTTTTGGGTTAGCTATTCATTTAAAATGTATTTCCTCGTTTCTTATTGGATATGAAAGGGTAGACTATTTCAATCCTGTATGACTTTCTTTGTTCTCTGTTACATAAATGAAGATATTTTTAAGAATGCTGGTAGCTGAATAATGTTTGTACCCATTCATTTGCATTGGTTTTGTGAGCATACAATACAAGGGAATTGGTACCATAGTTGCTAGGTTACCAACATTCTTTAAAATATCTTCTTTTGTGTTTTACAGGTTTAAATTGACAAGAAAAAGATTTTGCTTCATTTCTTTTCTTCCTCGGATAAATATAAAGCAGTTGTCAAACTTATAAGCTGTACAAGTCTGTGTGTTTTCCATTACTTTGCTGAAAGAACTATATAATTTGTTCATGAATCAGACTTCAGCAGTTCTTGCACTATATATTTTTTCTCGTGGCAATAGTAGACATGTTGCCTTGTGATTATTTCCCAGCACACAATCTGTATCACACACAATTCAGATTGCAAGCTCACCACACAGATATATTATAATTCAGTTTGCTATGACACTGTGGATGTAATTCACGGCCTGTGTCCCACTGCAAGATCCAAGAGATACAAAGACCCTTGAGTGTCCAAAATGCTCCGCTGAAAGGCAGTTTAAGGCAAATTGAAGTGAAAGGTTATCTTTAATGAGGGGGATGGTTGCTCTCTTTATTCGCCTTTGATTTTCCTTAAGAAGCGTACATACAGTAAAGAGCATACCTGTGCTGTGCATTAGGGCTTGTGCCATTTATGTTGAAATCTGTACGGTCTGTATGTCCCTCCTATACGCTAAATGTAACCCTTTTTCTAGCTATGTGGAACACTCCCCTATTCCCAAAGCCATTTATGTAACTCTGAGCCTGTCAAGAATAACTTTGGGTCAGAAGTGTTGCCGTGACAACCCTTTACACCAATTAGATACATCTGCATATGTAAAAAAAGAAGGGAATGTGTAAAGAAAAGTGTGTAATGTAAAATTCCTCAAGACTCTGGCACACATAAACAAAAAATGCTTCGATTTGTTTGTTTCTACATTTCTTTGCCATAAACTTCCGCAGATATGCCAAGCAGCTCTTGTCTCTTTCATCCACAGAGGAGTCTGTTCACTCATTTTTTTCAAAGAGCTATATGAAAAGAATAACATATAGTATATATTGTAAGGGCTAGTACCATATTCATGAATGATTTTACATTTTAAAGTCTCTTTTCATTCATAAGTAGAAAAAGGGATGTTAGAACATAAATAAACAGTAAGTGAAGGTTCATTTTCTTGGCTTTCTAAAACAAGATATTCATGAGCTCCCTCTGTCAAAATAGTGTTTGGTTTATCCAAGTTTTCATCTGGAAAATCACTGGCAATGAAGAATAGAAACAAGATCTTAATGATCATCACACGCAAACAGATTTAACATAAGACTATGTACACAAAACATTTGTGGTGTAGCTTTGAGGTCATCTCACAGATGCAGTTATCTCAAAATGATGACAACACAAACCTATTTAAATTACTACCCTAATGATATTGATGATATATTCCATAAAGTGAAGGTCATGGCGGACACTGTAGTGAAGTGTATGCTCCAAAAAAACCCTATATGGACAATTTTTTTAAAGAGATATTCCCACTAAAACTAAAACTGTGACATGAGCATCTTCGTTTCAAACCTATGTGACTTCCTTTCTTCAACAGAACACAAAAGAACGATATTTTGAAGAAAACCAATGCAAGAAATGGGTGCAAGTTATAGGCATTTTTTTTCAAAATATCTTCTTTTGTATTCTGCAGAAAAAGTAATACAGGTTTATTTTAATAGATATTACTGCAATAACTAAACATGTACGTTTCGAAACAGCCTTCCATAGTGTATATTGGTGCCGTCATTACCAACATGAGACCTAAGAAAAATTCCTTTTAAGTTGCTATAGCTCTTAACCCAGGGGACGGTTTTATTTCCTCGGCGAAAACCTTAGAAAAACTGTTTTGTTAAAAACACCTTTTAGGAATACAGTCTCTAAATCATTTAAATCCTGTTTATATCTGCACTCTTATCAGACACCATTTTGGCTCTGAGCTTCCTTTACAGACTCAAAGAATGTAAAAATTCTAACCACCAGTTGGAGAGATGCTATCTGACATGCTGAAAAATACATCTCATCTATCTAGCAAAGAACAGTCTGTCTTATCGTAACCATGATGAGCTGCAGGCCCCGAGGCTTTCATTTTTTATTATTATAGTCTAATGAGTTGAAAACAGTCTGCTCCGGCTGCCAAAAATCACTCTCAAGCACAATTAAAACTTTACTTTTGTCGAATAATAGTGCAACCCTTATTCCAGGAAAGAAGCGTCCAATCGCGTATTTCAGAACAACAGAAAGTAATGTATTAACTGTACTGAGGTTTCCTCTCCAAACCTTTTTGTAGCGTGCCAGGATTGGACAAATCCTAATTGATTTTTTCCGAGCAATTTTGCGGTAGTGCTAATTCCTCTGTTGCCGTAGAGGCAGTTTTGGAGATTGCCTTCTCTCTGCGTGGGCTGATCTGGGAGACACCTTACATGGCACATGAGGCCTGTTCAATCCAAAGAAGATTATCCCGACAAATCACAAACACACACATGCAGGCGCACATATGGCCCAGTCAAGCAGGAGGAGCTGTCGATCAAATCTTTGCAGCGGCAGGCTCATGGGGTGCCCGGTGAGCGAGGCTGCTCGGCCACGTGTGCACATGCTTTAACGTCTCCTGCGCTTTTATTCTAACTCACTCTTAGGTCGGTTTGCCCTCGACTTGCCCAGCCTGGACAGATTGTTAGGGTCAAAAGAGAAACTTGAGCAAGAGAAGAGAGACACATATTGACCTGCTCCACATACGGTACAACAGCTTCACCTTAAGAGAGCTTCATGCTGTTCGTTCATTCAATGATGCTGTGACGTGACAGTCACACCCTGCCCCCCACCGCCTCCCTCCCTGCTGGTGTGTTTCTATAGCAACCCCAACCCGTCCCTCCTCTCCTTGCTCGTAATCCTACTATGAATAGGACGTGAGAGCAGAGCTTTGGGGGAAAACAGCTTAGGATGGTGCAGAATGAAGGCAATCGGAGGAGGGATGTCATATTCCCTTCAGTGTCTTTTTAGAATACGTTATTGCTCTGTGTTTAATCACACCATTACGTGAAACGTCGGGAGGGCGGAGGAGGAGATTGGCAGTTTGTTTACAAAAGGCCATCTTGATATTTATTATTGCTGGTAGCATTTTTTAGCTGGGTAGTAAAAGAAACAGTCACAGTGTTATTGCTTGTGGTATTTAATAAAGGGACATCCCAGACATGGAAAACACTAGTGCCAACCTGTACCTCATAACAACTTAAAGCAATGACTAAAAATATCCAAAGAAATCAAAACCTTTATTTTAAAGTATTTTATAAGAAGCCACCTTGGACTTTCAGCATTTGTATTACGGATGGTTTTGGCATCCCTGGTCTAAAGTTAACTTCTTGGCTAGTTGGTCTATACTATTCAACAGTTCTTGATTCTTTGCTAAAATCTACTGAAGGTAGCGCTTGGACCACATTACGTTAGTTTATGTTGCTGCTGAAACATAGTCACGGTTTGGTTAGCTGCTGTTTCATTTTCGAGTCAAAATAATTTCTTTTATAAACATTTAACTCTACATTTTCCCATATTGTTTTCTAATTAGGAAAACAATCTATTTGCCAAATTATATTTTTGGTCAAAACAATAAAAGAAACCTTTGATTTTATTGTAATGTATATTTATACAATCCTAACCCTCAAAACAATTAAGTTGTCTCTTTAAACATCATCTGAATGCTGAAAGATATCAAGATTATTTTTTGCAACATGTCAAGTATAGCGTCAATACATAATGTCAACAGAACGGATAAAGAAAGGCCATAAACCTCCAACAAACTCACAGGAACAGATAAATTAAATCAACAGAACTATGCCACGTAGAAGCAATACTAACGCCCAACGGGTCGCCTTCAGGTCCAGACTTGATATCGTCCCATCTGCCACCGTAGTATCTTTCACCGAATAACCATTTATGTAATACAGATTGGAATTGTGTTCAAAGACTACATCAAATGGGCACGGTGATCCAGGGCTTCAATAAACTTCAAAGGCTCTGCCGATTCTGCCAGGTTTCTGCGGTCCGTCTACTTATTCAGCCAAGCATCATCAGGGTCTCTCCAGTTCAAATGACATTGTAGAAATACATTTTGCATGCAGTCATTACGAATAACAGAACCATGCACAGCAGTGCGTGCTCGAGTACTCTGAAATGTTCAAATGCTAAAATTGAGGTCGGTCACAAAAGCGACCAGAAATTGCCGTCTCATAACTTTGACTTGGTAGTCTGTCACCCCACAAATGCTTAATGCCGGAAACCCATAATTGATGGAAGTCTGCAGTCTAAAGCTTGGAAACCTTCTTTGATATCTCAGCCAGAACTGTAAAAGCTGATGCTGTCTAATTACTACAACGCCTTTCTGCCTCCCAGACCGTGGGCGAACCAAATCTTCATAAACGCGGGTTGTGGTGGAAAAATAAAGGGAAGCTTTTCTTTGGCTGCATCTCTTTACCTGACTTCAAAATCGCACACCTACTTCATCGTGAGCCGGCTCTCAAAACAAGCAGAAAGAAAAAGAGAGCCGAATATCCCTAAGGGTAAAACGCGGCGTTTCCTTTTTGTTCGAATTTCACAGTTGCCATGTGCTCTTTTTCCTTCAGATTTCTCTAAACTGTTGATAAAGAGCTAGAATGAATCGAGAAACAAAAAGCGAAAAACAAAGAGAAGATTAGAGACAGGGCGGTTACATGGCGAGCATTTGGGAGATAAGGAACAAAGCTCGAGCCATATTTTCTTCCTCTCACATTCTTCTCTCGTCTTTGCTGTTCTCTTGCATCAGAATTAATTGAGTCCCGCTTTTGTGTTTGCATAATATCGTTTCTTCTGATGAGAGCGGAAAAACCTGACAAGAGTGTGAAATAGCTGAGCCAGAGCTTAAACCGAGTGGCTTTTTTGCGGCAAAGCTTTTTCACTCGCCTGGAGCCGATAGGGGCCTACCGGCAATAGGGCCAGACTGTTGGTTTCTTATGAATTCTGGACTTTGTGTGTCATGTTGATGAATGCCGCTGAATACCTAATATACAGTCACCAGGGACCAGGTATTTTACTCTTTCCCATTAACAATTGTGCTTTTTTGCCTTCGACAGAAATAGAATCGTCTTTTACTTGCCTCATATTTGTGTGGCAGTTCTGAAATAAAATCACTCTTCAACAAGAGGGAAAACAAAGGGCTCATCTCTCTTGCGCGGGGTGTAACACAGCACTTTGTTTGCCTTGCTTGTGTAATCACGTTTCAATATGACGCTCACTCGCATAAATAAGAGATTGCGGAGCTACTTAAGAAAAACTGAGACTTACCTTTAAGCAGCCACGAGAGGAAGATGCAAAATGAGGTGCGCGATCCATTAAGGGAGAGGGAGAGAAAGAGAGAAAGAACAATTAGCGTGTGAAAGCATGTAATTTTGTCATCGAAAATGTAAAAAATAACATTTCTTTTAATATTAAATATAACGGCCCCCTTCGCTGCATAACAGACAAGTCAAAAGGCATTATGGGTTATACATAATACTGTTGTGACATTCCAAGAAGACCAGTGTGAAGGAGATTAACTCACGGTCATTGAGCTAAAGTGGCATATACTGAGATGACTGCTGAGTATTAAAGGTGCAGTAAGCCATTTCTGAGAAAAATAAGTGAACTTTGAAATCAAGGCCTAAGAAACAAACACTCTTTTCAAAAGGAACGCACTGGACTACATGAGTCTGCCCACAAAATAATGTATTCCTTTTTTCTTATAGACTGGTGCAGAGATGACATTTTAGTGTAGGCCAACCTGAAAGTTAGAGCCGCTGGATTTTTCCTATAGACTTTAGAGGATGACAAAAATAAGCTCTAATGTTAAAGGGATAGTTCCATCAAAAAAATAGAAATTCTGTGATCAATAATCATCTTCGAGTTGTTTCAATTTCTTTGTTCTGATGAGCACAGATAAAGATATTTCGGAGCACCGTTCTCTGACCCCATTTAGTACCAGAGAAAAAAATACTTTTTTTATGTTGAACACTAAAGATATTTTGAATAACCTAGCATTACAAATATATATTTTTCCTCCTCTACAATGAATTGTTTGTTCGTAAGATGTCTTACGAATATATTCCATATACATGTCTATGCATAACAAAACATAGTTATCTCCCAATAGCTGTAGTTGAGTTAACAACTTATCAGCAAGCACCGTTTAAAAAGACTCAATAAAGCTTAAAATGTCATGTTTTTTATGTCACATTTTTGTGCCTGAAGTCCAAGATGGCGCCGGGTATGGCAGCCGTGTTGCGAGCTCCGCAAAAACTTCGCGGTTTTTCGTTTGTTTTACGTGTTTGTTTGTTGTTGTCCCATGTTTTGGAGGTTGTTTGTTTAAATGTTTACGACAAATACGGCAATTACTTCTTAACATAGGTGCCTTCGTCGCGAACAGAAAACCGGACTTTGAGTTCCTGAACGCCGGCGGTTGGTTTACAGACTCCGCATCGGAACCCTTTGTTTGGGCTGCACGGACGCGACAGAAGAAACGCCGCCGGAAAAGAGGGAAGAGAGCCGGCGTAATGCTTTGCTATGTAATGCTAATTGATCAGGCAGAAAAATGTTTGTTTGTATGTCAAAACAGCCAAACATGAACATTAGGTTAAGAATGACTACCGTTACAGTGTTTGTTCTGTAAAATTGCCGTCCTTGCATTGAAAAGAAAACGTTCGAGGCCATTCACATACGTTTTCTAAAACAACTTTTAAATAATCAGCATACTGCAGGTTTGGAAATCGAACCCATGACCTTTGTTGCTACTAGAACGTTGTAGTGAGCAAACCGAGATGAAATAAACCAGCTTTGTCCACAACAGAAATCCATACGGATCGAAGCGGCCTTTTTTCAGCAGGGCTAATTGTAAAACCAGCACATTCTGTAATCAATAAATCTGTGCTGTTTAGGGTTGGTTTACATTTAAATCCTAGCCTGACAGTAAGTGAGGGATAATGTACAGTACGACTGTCATTATAGCTAAATAAACCTTGACAGGGTGATCAGTCTTGCATCACTCTGATGAGCTTTATTTTGCGATAGGTGCAGAATGACTGTACAGTATCCCTCCTCTTATTACAGGACTACTTACCGCATAAATAGATATGAAATATTGATTTGTGTTGAAATTATTTTATTATGTGAGAAGAAAGAGACCGCAGAGCAATACAAGAGCCATTAAACTAGCCGAGCCATGTAAGAATAGTCGCCTGGAACAACGGTTTACCAGGCATTCTATAAAGATCACAAGATTGACCAATCAGAAACAAGTATGCTGTAATACTTTATAATATCTGGTAAATGGAACAAATGATGCCCAATTTTTAGAAGCTTCAGAACGGACCTGACAGCGGGTGATCGATTTTGTTAAGAGTGTAATGACACTTTCAAACGAAAGTAATACACACAAAGATACGATCTACAATGAGGATAAATGTTACGACTTTACATTGAGAAAAGCGATCTGGATATGATTACAAAATTAGCTGAAGGAAAAATGTTTGCTTGGTCTCTCAGAGGTACTTTAGCGTACAGCATCTCGCACCCTCCAGCAATATAATTGATGCAAAGATAATAGTTGTTTGCTAGACATACAAAGATGATTGTTTACCCTTACTCTAGGAATTCTACCCAAGTATGAAATCTCATGTGGTCAACAGACATTTCTGAAACACAGCTTACGTCATTTTTGTTCAAAAGTGATTCTCGTTATGGGCTGTGAAGGGAATGAAGCACTGTCTGCATGATAAAGAATAGATACAAGAATTGAAAACACTATAAAATCCTTTAAACAGTTGAAGATTCATACATAAACATAAGAAGATTAAAAAAATATAAATATGAACTTATAAGATCTCACTGAATTTGTAACTATGTTAAGAAATGGCAAATCATACAATTAAGTTAAATCTGTAATCAGCCCAGTGATGGTGGTGGGGCTTTTTTTCTAATTATAATACCTTTTGTTACATTGGATAAATATATATTTTACATATTCATAATAGTACTGTACTAGTTATACTATTAATACAAAATACATTGAATATTATAACTTATATTATAATATAATCAAACGTATTATCTATAACATGATATCCAGAACAATGTTACTGTGTGAATATATTCTTTTTCTATAAAACAACACAAACCTATGCAAATTAGTAACTACTGCTTCTTACAAGGTGGCTAAAGTGTATGTGTGTAATTCGCACAAATCTTTTTGTGCATTTTAGTTCAATCTGCTTTCTGCCCAGTGACGTTTAGACGAGGGGCCTGGGTGCTGCTTCTTTCTACTTATATTTCGTATGAATCACATTGTTTGAATATACAATAAAGTATAAAATATATAATAATAATAATATTTAAATATCATACTATAATATATCATTTAAAATATGTAATTGTAGGACTCTATAAACATAATTATAAACAAAACAAAAACTATTATGTTATTATGTTTGTGTATACACTTCCCTTCACTAGTACAATTCAGTATGATTCGGATTCGGCCCAGAGGTTTCTTTTATCAAATAATCATACGTTTTTGTATGAATTACATTGTGCGAAATCAGTCTGTGTTATTACCTGAAATGGTATGAATCAATAAGTAAACATAGAAGATTAAAAAGCTACCTAAAAACCAATAAATAAAGCATGTTACACATATGACTAGCTCCCTTTCCATTAAATCCCTTACAAGAAAATCCTTCGAACCGGTGAGTCACACAACCCTGGCGTACCGAGTCTGCTCTACTGCTTCTTTTCAAACACTGATCATGTTACATTCTATGATTTTAGTATCGATCAAAATACTGCCACTTACATCCATAATAAAGAATACCTAAAACCAGACTGCATAGCACTTCTACACCTCCATTCGTAGAGATCTGCTGTATAAAAATCAGCCACTCCATGGAAAAACTTGTCATTCAAGCAAAATCTAATCTAGCGTTATGTAATCCGAGTACGGCCAGCACAACTGAGAATTAACAGTTGTAATGACAACATCCTTTACAAAAGGCAGCAATCAACTCATCAGAGGCGACATCCCGTAACCCCTGTTCCCAATACAGGTGTTAAAAGGCAATACCACATCTGAGGGAAGTAGATCTGGCCTGAGATTTTAGAATAAAGAGAAATTCTCCGGAGGGTGACGGTTGTAAGATGACTGATCTGAAAGGAACAATGGATAACACACTGATGAAATGCAGGGCAAGACAACCTCATTGGTTTTCTTATCTAGAGCATCTCTCAGCACTGTGCGAAACGCCAGACGGATAATAGGAAGGGCCGCCGTACAAGCGTCGGATAACTTTAGAATGGACGCCTCGGGCTAACAACGCGTCTGCTGCTTTGTGCCTGCGCAGTAACAGGGTCCGGTCAGCACACAATACACCCACTCACCTTTAAATCATCAGAGAGTGTCTGGTGCCTATAAAAACACACAATATACACATTTTCAGACAACCGACCACTCGTGAAATGTCCTGAGAATCCTGAGAAATAGAGTTTCTTTCATTAGATTAGGCGAAAACCGCTATGCAAGACAGGTAACACAGGATACAGATCACATTTGTAACTGACCAATCAGATATTCCAGGTACACAGCCATAAATTTAAAAATACGAACACCAATGTGATAGTTTACACCCACAAATGTCATCTTTACAAAGCTGATCGGATAAAACGAAGTACCTCGGTTAACAACCGCACTGCTTCACCCCTAACACTGAAGTTGAGACTCAATACGAGCACTGGCGCGAATCGACCCGGACTCTATGAAACAGCCGACCGGCCCGTATAGAGCGTGGGAAAGTGCTAAAACCAACTCTCCGCTCTCTCTACATGACAGATCGCACATTCACTCTGGGACGAGCTAGCCATCGATTTTTCCAGTCGTGAAAAAATCCCATCAATCGGAGCTATAATGTGTGTCTGGCCGACTGTAACCTTCATTCTTTTCACAGTCGCACTGTAATATCCCCTAAATGAATCTGAATCGATACATGTTTTGCTTGAAAACGTCTTGATTCCTCTGATCGCTTTTGGCTGCATGAGAAATATTTTCAGCCGGGTATCGACAGACTCGGCCAGGATGGGAAAAACGCGTCGTTATGGTGGGCCGGATGTCAGACCTCAACAGATTGTACAACGTTATTGAGAAAAGTCGCCCTTTTAAAGCTAAAATGTCAGGGTGGGAGATAAAATTTATAGCAGTAAAACTTGTAGCAGTAAAACTGAAACCCAAGGGCATGCAGCGTTATGTAACTTATATCTGTTGCTCAGATCACTGCTTCCCTATTTATTTAGTCACAACTTACATTTTCCTGCAATGCAGCTCTTCAGGAAAATCCTACAACTATTTGGGTGAATAATACTTACCGTATTATATAAAATTCATGATGTTCAATATAAAATGTATGGATTATTTGAAGGATTCATTCGCCACGACACTTATCAGAAATGATGTTTTATATTTGTTAGGTGGGGTATTTTGATGGTGTAACATATATTTTTTTAGTTATATGTTTTAACACAATAATAATCATTTAGTAAACGTTTACAAATGTTATCTGCAAATGAATAAATACTATATATATACATATTGCGTGTATACATACCCACATTCCGTATTAGAATGAAAAAAATGCTTTAATTCCTTTAGATTTCAACTTATCCTCAATGTATATGATGCAAATATGAAGTACAATCCAATAACTTTGTCTTCACTTGCATACCAATGTTTACCCATTTGCATGTAAATGCCGCATCGGTCGCCTGAGCTCGCCAACTCTATTTTACAGTGCAAACCTTCATAGAGCGTCAACCGTTCTATAACGTGAACTGACAGCGTAAAAGACATTAACTTCATAAACTCATGGACCCAAAACCATTCCTGCAAATATAATCAGCCTGCTTTTCTTGCGTCTCATCCTTCAGCAACCGCAGGACAGCATATGTTCCCTATAATTATCGTAGGATCAGATCATCCCGTCGTAAAGCATTTAGCTTAACAGAGTGACTCGCATTGCTTTTTAGAGCCCCGAATGCCGTGTGAATGCCGAGCAGCGGATATTACCCACTGTTTTCTTTAAACCGGCACTGAATCTCATTCAGCACTAAATAGCCTACACTGAGGCGCTCTGACTAAGAACTGGATGACACAAAGACGCAGCGCGAGAGCAGAGACACTAATGCGTCGAGCTCCGACTGAATCTCTATTAGTCCAGATGTTGAATTAATCATCCTCGCCACTCGCACGGAGGAACTTTTAAGTCATAATATCCTGAATTATTCACATTCCCTCTGCAGGAGTAATTTCCCTCTGAATTATGAATTTGGCAATTCAGAGATTGACTGGCTGATTGGTCTTTTAAGTCTACCCGGCCCTCTTTCATGTTCCCTGCTTCTTTGGAGTGCTCACGAGTCACCTCGAAATCCGCAGGCGTTTTTTTCGGTCCGAGTCATTTCAGGAAGGAGAAACAAAGAGGGAGATTGCATTTGACTGCATAAACATTAGAGGTTTGTGGATCTCCTTTCGTGGGCAGGACGGTGCCTTGATGCTTTATCGCTACTGTTCTTTCAATTAGCATTGAGTATCATGTAATCTGCACTGCCAAATGATCAATTCTTCATATGTCGGACCATAAAAGGCATGTGTAGTTGTAATAGATATCCCACTGTTTCCCGTTCACACAATGTAGCTGTAATATGTCCAAAAAAGATAAGCGTTCGCCCGAAAAGAGTCATTTGTATTCATTCTTTATTAAGATAAAACTAAAGACTGCCCACAAGAAACTCAAGTGTCGAGTCACGCCTCCTTACCTTCCTAAGGACGATATAAAATATAAAGAGTAAATATCCTATTTGTATCTCCGCACACTCAGCGTTTGTGTCATTGTCATTGCCGTAAGAATTTCCCACACATTCCAAAAGAAAAACTACATCAGCTCTTGATGAAACAACCCATAACGGGGAGACATACGGCCCGCAAAGCCTTCAAATATACATCATTCTCTTGAAACCTGTGGGAAAGGCAGGCCGAAATAACAGACTGATTCGCAACTGAAAATCCTCACCCCACTGACTCAGAGAAGTGGATGAATTCTTTCTCTAATCTCTGTTCTCTCTTTCACCCCGTCGTGTCTGTGTGGCTCTGATGCCTGCGTGAAGCCCATAAGTCTTGACACAATTCCGTCGTTTGCAACAGAGAGTGACCAGAGGCCTCGGCCCCAAGTGCAAAGAGCAAATACGGGATATATAACTCAGCAGTACACAGGCATAGCCAGCGCTATCTACGCTTACAGCAAGAAGGATTTACACTTTCCATAAGTTCTATAAATGTTAAAATGAAATTGAAAACTGACACATGAGGTCCAATGTTGTGTGGCTACCAAAACTTCTCATGCATTTTCTCTTGAGTTCTGCAAAGGAGAGAAATACAGACAGATTTGGATATATAACCAATAATTATTAAGTTATATTTTATATAAGACCCATTAACCCCAAAAACAGTAACTATGAACCATATTAGCAATGACATGCACAATTGTTTAAAATAATTTTTTAGAACAAGACTTTTTCATTTTAAGTATGCAATCCCTTAAAATGAAAATAGACTTGTATTCGAATTATAGTTTATCAGTATAACATTTGCTCTGAAAGTGATCCAAATAATATTTGAGATATGTTAGAAATCTTCTCTTAAACACTATTGTTAATGTCCTTTTTGTGAACAGGCCATTTCATTTTAATGAGTATTTCTCATTAAAATGACTAGTATTTCTTTCCATCCAAGTGTTTATTTCATCCGATTATGTAATGACAAGCGTTTGTGCGTTTGCTTGTAACCCAACTTCTACCAAGCTGTAATCAAATTATCTAAAAATGAATAAATACAGTTAGTATGTCCAGAGTCAGCCTTTCTGAGTACGAAACCGTGTTGCACCTTAAAGCTCCGTTGGGTTGGATCTGCCTTTTCTTGTAGATTAATTAGACTTTGTATTTTTTCTTCGTTCTGCTCATCCTGGTCCTCCATTGCTAAGTACCTCTTTCGGGGCAATAATGAATTAATCAGCAAGATTAGAAACAGCAGGCCCATTTTCCATCCTTGCAATTAATTTTCAGTCTCCCGAACACATTTAATCAACTACAGGTAACAGAATGTGTAGCTATCTAACTTTCCCCTGCCAATCTGGCGCGGTCGGCTTCCCGAGGCATTGTGATATCAGAGATATTCAGCGATTCAATCCTGCCAGCAACAGCAGGTAATATGCATTGGTCTGTCGCTCTGAAAGGCAACCAAGCAAATGGTGGACGACGGAAGTAGGCTCTGGAGGGACGCAGCTGCTCCTCTGTAGGTATATCAAAAACTGCACTTCAGCAAGCCCCGACGCAGAATAATTCTGCGTGCATGCTTCATCTAACCAGCACAACATCTGTGTTGCTTTCTAGAGAATGGCTTTCAGTGCCATGGTTTGGTGTAAAAGGTCTCGTCTCGGGTGTCACCTTTTGGTGTCATTAGTTTTAGTTGCAACCGAGAAGCCAAATAAACTTATTTTAAGTTACGGCTGGCTGAACATACAGTGTCTAGTATTATATATTTTGGCGTTATTCATCATGACCCAACATTGGGTTGAATCGATAAAAATAAGTATATAAAATGTTCAATGTTTGCATCAGTGTTTTTTTGCAGGTCAATTTAATACACATATTTACAATAAAACTAATGTATATTTCTATATTCTTTTATAATGATTTACAGTATCAGGAGTGTTGTGCTTTAAAAACAGGAATGAATCCGAGCTTTAATTTGCTTTATGATTACACCCCTAAATAAAGAATAAAATATCAAGTCATTTCAACTTGAATTCACTGATATTAAAATTAGCATTGCTGTAAAATTAGTATTAACCACTATGCTGTAAAATTGTTTTTTAAGTAAAGGTGCTATTTTCCACTGCATCAAAAAAGAACAGAACGTGATGTCTCTTCATGACTCATCCGAGAGAGAATCATCAATCCTCCGAGTATGTTTTGCGTGGAAGGTGTGAAAGCTCAGCTCGGCTCTCAGCAGCATGGCAACAAATGGATTGTTGAGTCTGACAATGCCCAACGCCTGCTCTCGCTGGCATACGCAGCCTCTTCTTGGCACGGGCAGATCCTTCAGGAGTCATGTCTT
Organism: Triplophysa yarkandensis; assembly: GCA_033220385.1. Lineage (NCBI taxonomy): Eukaryota > Metazoa > Chordata > Actinopteri > Cypriniformes > Nemacheilidae > Triplophysa > Triplophysa yarkandensis. The sequence continues at coordinate 18,911,066 of CM065666.1, read as the reverse complement.
CTAAATAACACCATAGGGACGGAGCATCATGGAGGAGGGGCGGGGGCATGTGTGATGGACGAGGGATAAGAGGAATGGGTCACTTGGTCTTTATGGTAGACGGAAAAGAAAGGAAAAAACCCAGACACACAGCTGCTTCATAGACGGGGTCACTGGAATAAGCTCCGAGTCATAACGGATGACGGAATGGGGCGCCACTTTTCTATTATTCCTCATTCCTTTTATTCCCTTTCTTCCACTTGTCTCTCTTTAGTTGTCACGAAGAGGGAGCGAACCCCACTGAGACGAATAATAGTTGAGACCAAGTGCATTCACTAGAAAAAATCATAATAGGGTAAACCCCTTTGTTACACCTCGAAAGCTAAAGTTCACCCCAAGGTCAAAATTTGTGTTACTTGTGGATGACGGTTATAATGTTGATGCTTACTTTAATGCATTACACTAAGTTTAATGCTATTAAAATGTAGAATCAACTGACTTTAATATAGCATGAAAACTTCAGTAAATCTGGGTAAAGTAGACATAAGGGATCACCCAGCCGTGTTAAGAGAGCAGATTTGGTGTAAGAGGTCCGATTATCCAACAATAAAGCTAATCCCTCTTCACATTGAGCTTTATTCAGGATAAGATTATAAGTCTGATTCAACAGAAAATAACAAGACTCGTCGGTTTGTTCTTAAAATAGCCAACCACAGTAGGCTGACTCATAAAAAAAGAGCAAAACTATGTCAACAGTGATGTTTTAAGATCTTTAATCCATATTTTAATTAAAAGCCTACACTGCAACAAGAACGGATGAATAATTTAAGCTCACAAAGCACAAGACCAGGGTGGTTTTTTTGTTTTTCAGAACGTCTCAATCTTGTGGGCTTTCAAGCAAAGTGAAAACAACCCGGTCGAGTGAAATACGGCAGGTCGGAGAACACCTGCAGAGCATGACTAGTACATGATAAGAGTTCAAACAATTTGTGCTTGAGCGGCGTCCACAGATCCTGATACGATTACTTTATTCTCAGGCATCACGAGTTTAAGGCCGACCTCATTTGCATGTCATTAACCTCTCGGTGCTTGAGCTGGTATTCTTCAACGGTGTCATTTCCATTCCCTATAAACAAGAAATATATATACGGAAACACTAAGTGATGGATCACTATTAGGTTTGCCGTGATGTATTACCATACTATGAGTATTAACTATAACTGTGATGTTAAACAGGATTATTGCAAGGTTTTAAACACTAAACATAAGCAAAAATTATATAATATATATTATATATATAATTTTGCCTATAGAAACAGAATGGTAATTAACCCTCTGTCTGCCTTCAACAATATTACAGTTTCTATTGAAATCTAATTACATTTTAATGTGCAGCAGAATTGTTGAAAATAAAAATAAAAAAGACACAAAAAAATGTAGCAACTTCAAAATATGTATAAAACAAAACAAAATGATTCTTATATTTATTGTAGATATTGTTGTTGTTGTTGTTGTTGTGGTTATTGTTGTTGTTATGGTAATTTTTGTTGTTTTCAGAATTCCTTTGTTATTAATAAAAGTGCAGAAGAAAAAGTCTTATATAGTCACAGGACCAGTCACTTTTATCAAGATTCACTTGGTTAAAACATTTACATTAACATTTATTCATTTGGCAGACTTTTTTTCTAAAGCGTCTTACAAGTATTGCGCAGTGGCCAACTATCACTTGAAAAGGTAAAACTTGAAATTACTTACAATTATGCTGCCTTGTACAATTTTGCTTAAAATGTCCGCTTGACATCCTTTGACTTTGAACTAAGTACTTTTAGCAAGTGCAATTTTAGATTTCAAACAAAGATGATGATATAGAGACAAAAGATAAAGACTACCACTTTAAGACTCAGATCAGCTATCCTGGATAGATTTCGAAATACATACTACCTTCCAGTAAAGTACGCTCAAACACACACACTCACACACACAAATGACACACGGCCATGACTCAACCCTCTGTAGCTCTCACATCTGTATGGAAGTGTTCCTCAGAGATAATGTGCCTGGCACGAGCCCTGCCCTACTGGTTTTGTATTCCCCATTTCCATCCCTTTATCCCAGAACGCCTATGACGTGTTTTCTAAGTAAAGAAGGTGGCTTATTGTTCCAGCAAACCCAAAAACAGCTCATAACATGAGCCTAGTAATGTTTTCCAACGTACACGAAAATTCAATCCAAACAAATAGCTTATTGTTTTCTCCCCAGTCAAGTTATCATTTGACAGATCAAAACCGTCAGAGAACAAGAAAAGAATTCGAGGTCCAGTACTCAAGGGCAAAGGACAATACAGTATATCTAAAAATAATCTGTTTATTGCCGATGCAATTTATCAACAGGAGATGGTATGATGTCTACAAAAGTGACAAATCGCAGCAAGCTGCGCCGGTACGCAGTCTTGTTGCACAACGTAAACCTTGGCGGGCAAACGTTTACAGCGCCACATCAACATTTAAGAGATAAACGGCAGACTGCTACCTCAAATGCCTCGAAGTCGCTTTCCGCCATGGCACGAGGTAAAGGAACAACTAACAAAACACAAGGCCCTATCCACGTTTCTGATGAATCAGAGGCAATTTAGAGAGCCCTTCTGGGACACAAAGTGTCGCCCGCTGCACTAATGAACAGTGAGAAAACAAAGGCCTTTCACTGGACCTCTGCTCTCCTGAGACACGGATGGCTGATGTCATTGTGCTTATTCAGTCCCAGAACGACAGGGCCCTACACCGCACCATGGTAACGGAGCTAATTATTCGTGTAAAATCAGGGAAGGGTACTCAAACAAATGCTCCGGCCCATTTTAGCACCAGATCTTTAGACGGCATCGGTTAACAGCAGGCCGAGGATGACCTGCCACATGAAAGCACACACTTTAATATATTGCCGTTGAAGATGTCTTGGGCTGGATGTTATAAACGTGCACCTTATTATGGAATCACACACGCTCACAGGGGATAACTGCAGAACGGACGGATGAAATTCAGGAGATTAAAAACAGAATTCTACCATGAGAGATAAGAGCTAAATACTAACGATATGCAATGTGGTGTTTAATACTTGAGATTATTTGGAAAGGTATGAATAATGCATATAAAATCTGTAGAGGCCATGCATTCTACATATTTTTTATGTGATGTAAAATAGATTGCATTATGCAACATTGCTTTCTTAACCAATGCTGAATTTAATTTGGTGAACAAAACTATTTATCATCTTGAAAATAAATTTTGAATAATGATTTGGGTGATTCAATTGTAATGTCTCATTTTAAAATATAAAAAGCATTGGATTTTAAAAATATTTATTTAAAACAAGAATATGGTCATAAATAAAGAACTGACCAATAGTTATTGTACTTATCGCTTGACTAAAATCTTTAATATGCATAAATGTCTAAAATGACTTCAGAAAGCAAAAACACGATAATAGAATAAAAAATTATAATAAAAATAACATTTAAATACATTTTTGACAACATTGCTATCTTGTCCTCCTCATATTGAATTTTCATTTAGTAAGCAGCAACCATTTATAAGCTTAGAAATACATTTATGAATTATGATTAGGATAGTTTAATTGTGATATCTAATTTTAAAATTTAAATAACATCAGTTAAAAAGATATTTATTTCAATACAATAAAGAATATTTCATACATTTAGTGTTGAAAATGTTAACGCTTGACTGAAACCTTAAAAATCTTCAAGTATGCTTAAATGTTTGAAATGACTTAAGCAAAAATATAATCGTGCCATCAAATCAATTTCTTTCACAGGGGAAAAACTAAAAAAGTATTTAAACATATAATTTAAATAATCTGGCAATATGGCCGCTGAATAAACAGTATTTTTTTCATTACTCTTTAAAAGGCGGCCTGAAGCAAATGGGAATTTTCTGCAAATTGTAGTCAAAGATTTGATCCTCTGCTGATGCTTACACTTTTAAAAAATCTGTGAAAATATGGCACAATAAACTGTATTAATATAAAGTTGTTTTACCTGCATTTAACACTTTTCACTGCATTCAAATTCATTTTTAACATTAACGGATGTGTCCGTCATGTACTGGTAATTTTCCGCCAGTACTTTATCCATTTTTATATAGATTTTTTATATAGATTGTTTATACTGAAGAGTGCTAATATAACAGCTTTGATTTATTTTAGATGCTTTTAGTCATGCAATACACACGTACACTTGTCCTACTCTATAGTTTGGATGAACATTAAAAGTAGGAAAAAAATCTCCTCTTCCACACTTTTGACTATATACTTTACTGTATATACAACACCAATTCCCGTAGTATTTTAAGGCTTTTGATCAGAGACAAAGATAATTGTTGCTTAATTAAACTGTGTATATAAGTTATGTTTTTATTGCTCTGCTCACAAGTGCCATAATGCACCAGACATCTCTCCTGTGGTATAGTCAAAACTCCACAAATCTATTTACTGTAAAGTTAAAAGCCTACTGTGAAAACAAATGGCACTGTTGCACAACATGTTGAGTTTCCAATGCCAAGAACTCAATTTTACTGTGAACGTTGCCATTTCAGCTTGGAAAGGCAGTTTCCCTATTGATTTCTCATGTCATTCTTAAACTCTCTCTTGTGTTATTGTGTATGTGATAGTTCACCGAAGTATAGTATTCTGTTATTATCTACTTACCCTTTGCAATTTTCAACTTGTGTGAGTTTCTTTCCTCCTCAGAACACAATTGAAGACATTTTGAAGAAAGGTGTACCGGGTGATCACATGATGACAAAATATTCACTCTTGGGAGAACTCACTGTAACACGATCGATACAGAGCACCAGCTAAGTATTGCCAAATAACTTGCTTCTATCTCTGAGACCGTACGTCTGAGAAAATACCCCGCAGCTTCGTCCTTTGTTCTTTTTCCCTTTCAAGACAACATCTAAATTGAACAGAGTCCAACCTGGAATTTAGATTGATGGAGACACAAACTAAAAACCACCTGAACAAAGAAAAACAAGACACTTGAATAGACATAGAAGGTAAAGAATGAAGATTAAGAGTGTTTTTGTAGGAATCTGCTTGACGTTCAACAAGCCTAAATGGATTTGACTATATTTCGAGACACAAAAAGTCATATATCTTGGCTCTCCTGCTTCTTTTGCTATGTGTCTTGCTTAAAAAAGCTAAATTTTTTAAAACGAATGATGGAGAAGGAGCCCAAGAAAACTGTACTGCAGGTAAAAACAAACGTCATGTGTCGCTCCGGGTCATCCTTGGTTGTAAAACGCGACAAATTTGGCAAAACAGAAAGGATCTTTCAAAGTCAGGCACGCACACCGGTTATGGTTGTGTTTTTAGCTCATTTAAATTGCAGATGGGTTTATAAATAAATTAAGGTGAAAAATAATTAAAGGCAGCTCACAGTTTGCATCTTGACAACCCTGAAGTGCTGTCAGAGATGAGCAAACAACCTCAAACATTTTTTGATTAAACTGCATGCACCGTACCGGCCTGTATCCCGACTGGAAATCTGACGGTACAAACCAAACAACCTCTCAGCCAATTACAAGCATAGATCAGTACTGATCAAGTATATTTGTAAGGAAACAAAAGCAGGAATGTCAAACCACACGGGTCGCTCCGCTGACATGATCACGGCACGGTGGATTATCAGCAGAAGATGAGGAACACGGGTAATGTCTGTCCGGAGGAAAATGGGTAATTTGATTCTGCTTTCAATCTAAAAATAACACAGGACCAGAAGACGGTCCAGTGAAAAAGCATTCATAGCGTCTGAATGTTAAGATGCCAGGCATGGCTTCTTAAACAGGATGGGTGGGATGGGTCTTGCTCTGGCAGCCCACGTATCAAGAAGATGAAAACAGGCTTTTTGCACAGTGAGGCAAGGTTTGCCAGCTCCAATTTGGGAAGTTCTTTATTCTGATTCACAAAAGGAGCCGGAGAATTCCTTTTGCAATCTCTGGTATCCCTCAGAGCAGATGTCTTATTTCTAGGGCTGGACTAGAAAATTTGTTTTCTCGATTATTGGATGGGTGGAAGGCATTCGATTTTTATTTTGAGATTTGTAGATTCATTTTTTAACACGTGACATTGATCCTGCAAGATGCTTCTCATTCGCCCTTTTATATGACTTTGATCATTGCACCGGCCCCTAATATTATTCTTAGCCCTTCGCTGATATGACAGCAACATTGCAACAATTAAAATCTTTTTCAATGGCAGATTAATTAGTTTAGTTTAATTTCATTAAGTTAATTTAGAAAGTATTGTTTGGAGTATTTTTTGTTAATTTGCAGTTCGATGTGATCAAGCGAGTATAAGTTTTAATAAATGAAACGGTTTAAACTGCTGCAGTCATTAAAATTGTATACTTTGGTTTATTAAATGTTAAATTAAGTATTTTCATTTTTTTATGTCATTAGTTTAGAAAAAGATTAAATAATTTATAGTACCTTTTGGAGTTCGTTTAGGCACAGGTTGTAGTTTGAACAACTGCACTGAAATGCGGATTTGAAACATCTAAATTCTGTTCTGCATACATAAGACAACCAACGATGACATCCCTAATACAATTACCTACATATTTTGTATCATAAAACCACTTTAAATGAAAAAATATATACAGTTCTCTTTATTCATTTCGTTCTCTGTTCTTTTTCATTACAAAACCATAGGCTTAACAGTAAGGTGCATTACTCAAGCTTTGACTAAATAACCGATTCTGAGTCGCACTGCTAAAACTCATCTTACACAATATATAGCAAGTTTATTGGCTAGATGAATATGGTCACCGCTTATGAAAACACAGAACCCTTGAATCCAGTTTCAATCCCATCTCTGTTATTAAAGTTAGAGAAAGCAATCCAAATCGCAGTTGGCTGTGAGCCGCTAGACCTTGTTGAGCGTCCCTTAAATATCATTTAATCAATTTTTGTGATACTTGGGATTTCAAGGGAATTTTGCAGGGCAACAGGACGGTTGGGTGATGAATGAGAACGGCAGTGAAGATTATGAATCTCCAGATGTTATGAATAAACAGTAAGCACCGCGCGGGCTTGAAGTGGATCTGTGGGCCGAAAAAAAGCGAAACCTGCTCTGGGTGCAAAATAAAAGGCCTTCATATTTCCGTAGACGACTGGCAAACATAAACATACAGGAGCTATTATACGTAGCTTAACCGAAGTGATAATATATGTTTTTGTCTCTGGATTAGGGCTTTTTGGTATGACTGGATTATCATTTATACCTCACCAGTTTTACAGATTTGTTTTTAATTATGCCCATCTGCTTTCTATACACAAGAAGCACGACAACAAACGATGGGTGCGAAAAACAACAAAAAATGTATTTTAACAGATGGAGGTGCTACCATGTGGCGGATCTCCAGGGCATCCTGGTGCCCAAACTAACTATGTACAAATTAGTAATATAACATGCATCAAACATGGCATGTCGACAAATAAAAGATGTGCCTTTGCGATACTCATTGTAAATGTGAAATGACAGTGGCCGAATGACTCGGGATGAGCGATTATACAGCAGAAGTCGACAACACCGTTGCATGTCTGTCTCCAAATTGCCCTCTTTTCCCAGGACAACCCATTTTCAAGACATTAGGAGGCGATTTTTCCATTGTCAGCACATGTCATCATTGATTTGCATCAGCAGAGTGCTTCTGAAAAGAGCTCTGGATTGGTTCATTCCGCCATTTCTCGGAGATATTCACAATGAATCCCTGCGGCTGGGCTCGTACATACTGAAAGCCATAAGTAAGGATCTTCTCACGCAGATGAGACGCAAACTACACAAAACAACACACTTCAAAGCAAGTTGAAGTTTATTCCCACTTTTGCCGGTCGGAGTGGATAAACAAGTTTCCAAGCTTTCATCTCTCTCTGAACTTCGGCAGGAATCACGACGCAGCGGCCTTGTGTTCTCCCTGAAGTTAAGAGAACAAACTTCAGCAACTTTTACATGCTGCTCAGTCAGAAGAAATGCAATGATGGAACACAACACAAAACATTTCCATTGTCTCTCTCATTCATTTGTCAGCGAGCGAATCTGCAGACTTACGCCATTCAAATTTAGGCTCCTGACCGCCTGAGACATAGTTTTTCAGAAAACGGTTGCTGAAACCGATGTGAACATTTGCACTTCTTTTCTGGCAGTTGTGAATAAGTAAAATCCTTGTTTTTTCTTGACTCACACGAGGTTCATCACCGGATAAAGATTTTTGGTCAGATGAAAGTTTGTTTGCCCTCCTGGTCAGAAGGATTGCTCTCAAGGGCATCAAATCCTTGCCTACAAATATAAAAGGCACGTTTCGTAACTATGATACAACCTGAAACATCTGAAGAATTAAGTATCTCAAGAAATGAAAAATTTACAAGCTTAACCTTCAGAAGGCGTTGACGCTTGAGTTCGAACTAAATGCTTTATAAGCTTATCTAAATTATAAATAAATCAATTATAAAATATATAATGAGATACTTTGATATACATTATGTAATTATATTAATTACATTATATAAAGTGATAAAAATATATATATAATAAAGGAAATCATATCGAAAAGAAATGTTTTATGCTGTGATAAAATATCATGTTAAAGGGACATGTTTCTCCAACAAGGAAAATTGTTTCTTGATTTTTTTATCCTTTTTTATCCTGTCATTTGAAACCTTTTATGGCTTTTTTTGCAGAACACACACCAAGATATTTTGAAGGATGTTGGTAGCTGGCACACATTCACCTGCATTGGTTTGTTATCATAAAATTGGAGTAAACGATAGCCACTGTTGTTCGGTTACCAACACCAAAATATTTTAATTTGTGCACAGGTTTGAAATGAGAAGATGGTGAGCAAACAATGACAGTTTTCATTTTTGGGGTGAACTAAAACTTTTAAGAGACACACAGCCGAATATTATATTTTTAGTAATGAAATCCATTAGTTATTATAACATAATTTGATCTCTCTCCTGTTTAGACTAAATTAATTTTTTTAGTTGGATAATAATTTATCAATTGGCAAATCAGATAAACTCTCCAGTCCAACATCATTTATGTGGTTAAGTTAATGGAAAAAGCTGTGCATGCACCATTAAAAACACTCCAAACTATAAGACTGTTCACTGCTTTAATTATGTCCGGCGACTGCTCTTAAGACTTGCGCCGCCCTCATCACGCACCGTAAATTCATTGTGATTTTGCAAGAGGATTTGCTGATGGCAAACGTCCCCTGTTCATTTGCTGCTCAGCAGTTTCATAACCTTGGGCGACGGTTGTATAATTAAAATCATTATGCACCTTCCAAGAGCGCCTTCTGAGGCTCCGCATTAGTAAAAGGTAATACACGGGCACAGCCGAGATGTAAATTATAAAGGACCACGGCACTGTAAACGTACATCAACACAAAGGGACTTATAAACTCATGAGCCGGCAAAAACTCGACAAGTTCTTGTACAGACGATGAACAGTGGAATGGGCTGCTTTGCAAACCGGATGGACAGCCTCTGAGCAAATAACAGCAGAGGGTTTCAATTGGATGGAAAAAGTCTTATTTTCTTTATTCATTTACACATCTTACCCTTACCAACAAATTTCTTTGACCCTTCGTGATTTCAGGCAGGAGTGCATGACACATCGATGTGACACTGAGCCCAGAGACCGTTCGGCCTAGCGGCACAGGGTTGGTTTGTAATTAATAAAGAGGCTAAAGCCGGGTGCCGTTGTGTGACCGACCCTACACAATCCACACAACCACCACATCGGTGCTAATGGAAAGTATTGATCCACAGGGCTCATGTATCTAAAGTGAGAAAAACAGACGGAGGGAGGATATGCTTCTGCCGAACTCGCTCTGTGTGGTTATGCTGCAAACCGCTGATGTTGTTTTTTGGGCTCTGCCACCCGACGATTGTTAGGATTGCTTTACGAGCCTTCACAGGTTTTCTGCCTCCTCTGTAATGATGAACAAGAGATAAGCAACAAGAATGGAATCGTGGGATATCACATTTAGCCCAATCTTCAAGCATTTTAACAAGGCTGTGTCGTTCCCATTGGAAGCATTTCTTTTCGACTGTGACAAACTTTTTTTTAATGCGATGGGGCACAGGTATTGGTGCTAACAAGATTTTTGCACCATGTGTGCCAATCACAAGAATGTACTGTACATTTCCTGAAGGCTTAAAGTCGTACGTGTTTAGCATGTGTAATAAATTTCGAGATGATGGAAGGTTAAACGCAGTTTGCCTCGGCTCAGATGTAATTAAGCTTGATGTTAATAAATATTATTATCGCTAGCTGGTGTCTAATAGGAAAACTAATCCCTCAATCATACAGGAAAAATGATTTTATCTTCATTCAAGTTACCTTCGTGTTCCAGAGGTGTTTGGCTAATAAGCGACATGAAACAAATGTAATGGGGTCGTAGCACGTTTTACTATTTTTAAACAAACACTCAGAATTTCATTAATGCCCCCTTGCATCTTTTCTTAGACCAGTTTTCTTCGTCTTAAGGTAACTGCCTTTGCATGCGAAATGAGACATAAAAGCTGTGCCGCACTTATTCACGATCTGTTTTCGGTTGACAGTACAATAAATGTTTTCACTTTACTATTCTTTATTAAAGTCAAAATGGAACAGAAATGGATGTTTTTTGCATCATGAAATAGAGCCATGGAACAAAATAAGTTATCATTCAAATTTTTTTCAGAACTTACTATTGCTATTTACTATTACTATTACTATGTACCAGTTTAAATAAATTCCTCGTTTTCGTTTCTTTCTTTGAAAAACATTCTGTGTCAACAATAATCACATATTCCTAATATAGTGGTTCCTAATAGAACTTTTCTGTATCAGCATTTGTTTGCAAAAAAATCAAAGTGGTAAAAATAACAAAAACAAATGCTATCTTTGCAGGTCAGGCATACATTTTAAATGTCCCGTACTTGGTGGATTTTGGAAACTATGATTGTGTTAACAGCTTCAAATATCTCATGTGTTAATGTTTTACTTCATAAAACACTGTTTTGTTCACACAATTTACTTATCTGTGTACTGCTATTTTCATCATCATAAAAAGTGTTGATAACTTCCTTGTTATATGTCGTACCTCCTTCGAAAATATGTAATGTGTTCTGATTGTGCCAGTGGTTGCTGTGTTGTGACAGCAGCTTAGCGCACGTTGCCCGGAAAGATCAGGCCTCTTACATTAACGTGGAGCTGCAAGCGCTTAGTGTTATTATAAACATGTCTTTAATGTTATCAATTTGAGCCGGAATCAGACCCGGAGAACTCAGATGAAGAGGTTCGAGTAGCACTGTGCAAGCACTGCTTTTGCATAAGCTTAAACATAGAACAATGATTCACTCGCTGCAGCTAAACTTTACCCGATCTAAACCAGCATGTGGTAAAACAGTTTTAAATAGATATAATCAACAAATAATTTAAACTGATCATACAAACGCCAACAATCAATGGTGCCTGGTTGAATTACTACACTTTTTGCAAGTTTTTGTCGGATTAGTTTCTAGATAACTTTCTAGTTAACAAAGCCAAACAGTGTTGCCTTTGTGTAAAAATAATTTACACAAACTGTTAAACTCATCAACTTAAATAATAAAATACACTTACCTGTTGTGTTCCATAAACAACTCCAGACAAAGAAGAAACTTCTCCATCTCTCAAGAATAATCTTTGTGTAAATCCAGCTTTAAACTGATTGAGATTGAGGAAGCTGCCCTCAGTAAAATGTGCGGCACACAGTTTTCCATGTGGATTATAATATCCAGAAACCGAGTTAAACATAAATTGTAATCCTTGATCTCTAAGTACAGCATCCCCTGGAAAGGTCAAGCAAAGATGATTGGACTCCAGGATGACAATAACAGAGTTTTCACGACGTGGCGACAAGCAGACACACTCAACAAACACATGGGAGCACGATAAGACAACGCCCCCTATTTTGTGTGTTTCTGTGGGCGGAACACTCTTGCTTGGCATTGAACTTTGAACTTTATAATTTTACAGATATTATTTATACTCTATCAACAGCATTATACACCATCTAAAGTTTAAAACATGGGATCACGAAGAACAGGACCTTTAAGATCATTTCAAAAGGAATACATGATGTTAAAACTGTATTTACATCTTCCACATTGGCCTTGGATGATTTTTTTATTCCTGATGCTTGTTTCCGTTAAAATCAATGCAGATAAATTAAGATAAAACTTTTGAAATCTTTTTTTTTGTCTCCTTTCTTTACCAACCGACTTGTGAAATGAGGAGAATGAAGGATGGGATTTTTTCTCTGTCAAACCAGAACTGATCATTGTCAATTGCTAAGCACTGCAACTTCGTCCCAGGCCAAAAAGTGTCTCATTTTTCATATCGTTAAATATAAACTGAAACAACTTCAAACATGAAGTCGGTTGTGGTCTGGTTGTTAGAGAGCTGAGCTTGTAAGCAGGAGGTTGCTGGTTTGAATCTCAGTGCCAGCAGACATTGACTGAAGTGTCCTTGAGCATGGCACCTTACCCACACTTGCTCTGTAAATAATGCACAACACTTGTAAGTTGCTTTGGATTTAAAGCATCCGGCAAAACGGAGTCTAATATAAATGGCATTTGACAGTCTTAAAGCTCTGCCTTCACGCAATTCTTGGTGACCAGAAGTGAAGAATGGTCGTTTTGAGGGAGGGAATAGATTAATGTTTTTTAAATTTATTAAAAATTATGTAATATGTATATATATTAAGTGATTTATAATTTTTTATCATTTTCAATTTCGTCCCGACTTGTATTGCGTCTCAGATAGTGATTAACATATTAATAGTTGTATGTATAAATGTCTGATAAACAATCGCATATAGTTGCTGAATCCTTAAGACTCGTCTCCCAGTGTACTCTAAATGGTCAAACGGTCTAGTTCCCTATTATTGGTCAACTCCGCTTCCATTTACTGCATCACTACCAGTGATGAGACAACGTCATGGAAACAAAGATGGTTTCCAGGTACTAACGCGCTCAGAAACACACGGAGGAAATGTAAAGTGAGGTTTATAATCTGAAAAGTACTTTAAAGTTCGAAAATCTCAAAAACACTCCACAAATATAATGTAGCAAACACTCCAAATTAAAACGTGCTCTAGAAACTGTTAAATTCGCTCTAAAGTGATCCGGGACCCAGTTAAAAATAAAATTCAGCCGTTCGCACTGTGCTTCACTGTGCAATTAGTTTTGGCAGACTTTCCCACATCATTATCTCCAGTGGTGCTTACGAAATACTATCTATTCCCCCGTATGATTTCCCTTTGACTACACAGCCAACATTCTTACACTGAATGAGCATTTTCGACACATAGTGTAAATGTGAAAACTCATACGTGTGACATTAGCAAGTTTTTCAGAACTTGTTTTCTGTACTGCCAAATACCAAGAAAATGCAAATACTCAAGACGTGTTCGATGAAAAGCTCCTCTCAACATCGTGTGCTGAGAATGGACGAAACTCAATTGCTCTTGGTAGGATTATGGGAAACGTGAAGGGGACTGCAGGGATGAAAGAAAGAATGAATAGCCACTTTCATTACTCCTCAAACTTTAACCTTGAGCACACTTCGTAAAAATTCCTCTTCTGACACCTCAGAGGATCTTACGTATTTTCTGCCTGCCTCCTGGTCCTTCCTCTGAAGGTTCTGCGTACCCTGCCTGACAAGTATCTCTAAACGCGTGAACGCTGAACAGATCGATGAAAAGGCCAAAAGCTGAACAGGGTAGACATTATATGACTTTTACACAAGCGTGAACAAGAAACCCCACCAAAGGATATAAAATCACCTTGAGCGATTGTCCCAGTAATGAAATGAACAAAGTTCTGTTTTGAAACTTTTGGAGTTCTGACTTCTAAGATGGATTTTAGACACAACAGGGATATAACATCCGTGCCCAGGGAGAAGAGATCATTACATGTCGCCCTTCTTTCACATTTCAAATATGCAGTATGTAGGACCCAACTGATGCCATGATTTTTATGGTGTCAGGGCATCTTGCACTTCTTTTCGCCACTCTCACCAAGTCATCACATCGTCCGTAAGTGTTGCGATGTCCATTATGAAGTAACATGAAGCGTGTCTGTACACCAGGGACTGACCCACGGCCGCCACACATTCCAGCAACCCTTAACTCCCCAACACTTAAATGTTACAACATACTGTATCATAACCATCGATCTCCTGTTTCCAAACACAACAATGGGTCAAACATTTGAGGAATTTAGGGAAGGAGTTACTATGAAATGTATATGAGCTTTGAGGATGAAGATTTGAGTATTCATGACTGTATTTAACAGTGATAATTCACAAGGCTTCATTTACTCACACTTCTGTCGAACCTGATTGAATTTCAAAGTGCGGATATTTTGGAGAATGTTAGTAACCGAGCAGCCATGGCTCCTATGTATTTCCCTAGTTTGGATACAAAACAAATGCAATTGAAAGGGTTCCTGTAACCAACATCCTTTAAAATATCTGTTGTATTCTGAAGAAGAAATAGTCACATGGCTTTGAAATGAAAACAGGGTTGGTAAATGATAACACATTTTGGGGGAGCTATCCCTTTCATATAAAACAGGTCTTGCTCTTTCTGTCATGTTTTAAATATTACATTTATTTCTTTAATTAGATTTACTTTATGGGTGATGTTATTATTTTCTATTGTCTATTGATTATTGATTATTGTCCATCTTATGAATAGAAGCATCAGACTACATAGTAATGTGTTGTCACCAGTATTTAGGAATACTGGCCTGCTTGTAAACGTTATATTCTTTATTAAAATAGGATCTTACAATAAATAAATTAAGACCACGGGCCTCTATCGGAATGACATTAGAGTGATCAAATGATGACAGACATTTCATTTTTGGGTGACTGACTGTTCCTTTACAAGCGATTTCACTGTGGGGGCGATACCATGGTACTTCTGTATAGAATGATTGATTTTAAAGAAGCTCAAACCAAACCTACGCCCTTGGGTCTGGCACAAGCGTTTGGCTCGTAACAGGTGCTTTTGGTTCTTCGGCGTATAAATGAGGAGCTCAGGAGCGAGTGGTGAGATGATCTGCTTCTGAGCCTTCACTGGAATGACTTCATATCGATTGCTCTGACAGAGCGAATAAATAAAGCACCCGACTGTATCGCCAAAGATGAAAGAAGAGAGGAGAGCCAACCTCCATCCATTAGCTTTCTGCACATCAATCACACCCTGAAGCCACCGTCCAGCCGCATCCAACACAAATGTATTATCTATTTGAAATCTGCATGTGCTTCAATATAAGGTCTTGATTCTTTTATGCCTTACCCCTCGGTCACATAGCTGTTGTAAGGTGATCGCAGGGTTGTGGTCAAGTAGAGTTCGTTCATTTCCGTTCAAAATTTATTGTAATAAATTCAGAGCATGAATTCTGTGTAAAGTGAGTGGAGATGATTCAATGGGTGCACTGACAGAAAAGCAAACATCTTTCCGTGATTAGATTTGGATTATTTGAACACGATGCTCTTCAGACCTGAGAACTTCAGTCTAGAAATCGGTGGCTGGAAACTGACGGAAATGATTACTAGGAGTTTAATTCTTTAACACAAAGCCATCTTCTCAAGTCTAGTGGTGGAGTCAAATTGACGTGACGGCATAAATCACCTCCATTAGATCTTGTTGTGAAGGGCCGTTTGTTTGTCACTAGTAATGAGGACAGACGGCAGAGATTATTTCTGTAAACGTCTCTGTCAGGGCTGCAGTACAGCCTGTTTCAATTCACCAAATCAAGGAGAAAATTTCATTTAACTCCCATGAAAGGCTGACTCTTGTTCCAGTTGGAACAAACCTCAAATTGGTTTTACTGGTTTGTATGTTTGCTACATTGTGAATGGATGTTGGGGTCTTTTCAACTTGATCAAGATTTTTTAATCCTCTTTTAAGCATTTAAGGAAAAATCAATTCCAACATTATGGAGGTAACATTATTTTAAGAATACCTAATAAAAAAAACTGTTTAAGCACAAGTTTTAAGCTTTAAATAGGGAAAACTGTATTACAGAGATGAAAAAAGGCTTCGGGCCTACGGATTTGCTAAATTGTTAGATAATTGGAATTTAAAATGTTTAAGCATTTAAGTTTTAGTGTGAAATTAATAATTCCAACATCATGGAGGCGACATTTAACTTTTAACAAAATAAATTATCATAAATGTTATATATAATGTATTTTATTACCCATATATCAAACCATCATTTATATTTTTTTTATTTAATTAAACTCAGACAATTAATTCATTTCAGGCTATTCATAGGTTTTCTGTTCAAAAAGAGGGGAAAGCATTACGTAGATGACAAAAAAGTCTTTGGCTCTTCTGATCTGCTCATTCTGTGGATTTCCAAGGATCAAAATTTTACGAACCAGAAGCAAAAATACCCAAGTAATGGAAAAGGGATGATTTAATTTGAATTCCGGCACAATTTAATATGGAAGGATATGACGCTTCAGTTATGGAAGTAAAGATTCCCATTTATCTCTACAAAAAAAAATGTGCTTTATGCTATAAGAACACAAAAACACTCTTTTAAAACTGCTTTAAAAAGTTTTACTTAGGCTTTACATGGATATTTAAGCCACCAAATATTGACATCTGAGCTACTAGATCATGAGATGCCTCATTTAAAGTATGAAAGTTCAGCAGTGTGTGTGTTCTGTGTAAGATACAGGTTTCTATCTATCATCACTTGTATTGTTTTTCCATTGTTGCAGAATAAAATTCTGGCTCATCCGATAATATCAATAGTCGGATCATAAATCTTTTCTGTGGGCCTTGTCCTGTTTTACCAAACTGAAAGCATCTCTCACCTCAAACAAACAGATAGGTCTTGATCAACATCAGCAACAGGAGGCCAACCAGTTGTCATGACAACATATTCTGCAGCTGAGAGTGCTAGGAACATGCACACTGAATAACAATGGCACAGGCGCTGACTTAAGACAAAAAAAGGAAATCGTTTTCAACGGGCTAAAAATTCCACCTGCAAATCATCCGAGTTTACACAGACACTTAAATAAAGGGCACGGTTTTTATGACTTTGCGGAAGTTTAAAAGCCATCGTTTCTTAACTTTGACGTTTTTACGTGGCCCCCTTGGATCTCTTTCACTCCCCCAGCACGTTAGGCGCATCCATTAGCATTCTTGTTGACACAATTTATATTAAAGCGATTAAAAAGAGATCGAGTTAAACCAGGCTGGCAAACCTCCTGTGACGCTGACGGAATCGCTTGGCTTTAGAAAAGGTCAGAACGGAACGAGGAAATATTCAGCTGCTACTGCAGATCCTTTGTGGCACAAGACATGAAGAAAGATTGGTCTCTTGTTTAAACTGTTGTCACGCTATAAACGCTTTCCTGTGTCTTGTAGCGCTGCCTATATCTTGAGTGTTTTTAGCAGTGGTCGAGAGAAATGACGTGACAGGGCCTGTCTCTTGTTGAACGTAACAACGTAGCGGCGTGTGTAAATGCAAGCGACGCTGTAATGAATCTTGTGATGGAGGTGAAATGGAGAAGCGCTGGACTGTGATGTGTGTAGGAGGTGGGCAAGTGGAGCGAGAGGTTCTTAATATCAGGCAGATGTACAGACAGGTAGCACTTAGGTTAATAAGATTTTTCACAAGGCGTAAAATCAGAGTCTGTTTTGCCAGTCTTCTGCATCGTGGGCACAAACAGGGATGTCTTGTGCACTGAAATGAGAAGTGTCTTTAACAAACCAGAGACCAATTTCCTACATTTTAAAAAGAAAGGTTTCGTGGTAAAAATTAATGAGTCTAATTTCCCCTCTGCTCTGTCTTTTTATTTTTAAATGAATAATAATTAACTCATGCTTGCGATGTTCCAAAGCCTTTTCTATTCTGTTTACTCTACATTTTGTAGAAGATTGTCCTGGCCGCTATGGAATATAATTAAAATTGTAACATTAAAAACTAGGAACCACATTTTGCGTGTAACTTACAGGATTTGAGATAAATTGGGGGCTTAAGTGATCCCAAAAATCACATATAATTCCTCATTCTATTGTTTTTCATACCCGTATGAGTAATTTTTACACAAAATAAGATATTTTGAGGAATGTTGGTGGCCAAACAGCGCTGGAATCCTTTCACTTCTAATGTACAGATGCAAGATGTTAATAGGTGTAAGTTTACAACATTCATTTAAATATCTTCTTTTGTGTTCTGCAGAAGAAAGAAAGTCATCCATGACAAGAGGGTGAGTAAATGGTGTCAAATATGAATCTTTTGTGTGAATTATCCCTTTAAAGAGCATGTATTCATTGAATTATATTTGAAAATAGTCTAACTTTACAACAGTAGTGTAGTTTCACAGGGCTATTGCCAGCATTGAGTTGTTGCCAAAGATTTTATTGATTTAGGTCTCAAGTTTTTTCTCTAACCCCCAGACTGCAATCTCAGACTGACTCGATGACGGTAAGATCAGATGTATGCGTGGGCCATATCTATTCTTGTTCACTTGCATCATATAGAAAAGAGTGGGCTGGAAATTCTTCAGAAAATTAAAGTCTACAGAAATAAAATCACAGGATCTGAATCAACAAGGCTGGGTAAACATTGACAGATTGTTTGTGAATGGCTTCTTTTCAAATTTCAATTAGTATGAAAAGAAAAACTTAAAGCTAGATTAAGGCAAGCAACAACCGTTCCCTTAAAGCCTCGACTTGGAGAAAGTCTAAAGGTGAACATTCAAAAACAATGCTAGCGAAAATAATTATCAGTCGTCCTCCTGGAAGACGACAGCGTTGAACATGAACCATTGAACTTAGCGTACGAAACCGAGCCGACTTGGACAAGATGATTTACCCCTCACACTTACTAAGTGGCATGGGTCTGGTGCCCTTGCCAAGCTGACAGAGGTCAAGAATTAAGAGAGAGCCATGTGCAAGAGTCTAGACGGTTTTTTTATCCTTTCACTTACAATGTTAAGATTTCTCCCTTACATTCATCAACACTACCTCAACACCTTAATGTGTGCGTTGGACGGGGGTAGCCTTCATTTTTTTGCTCTGCTGTTGAGGTGTGATGAAAACTGTGAGTGTTTCATAATGGTGCTTAAAAAAAGATGGAAATGCATTAGTGGGAAGTGGAAGCAGTGCCTATGGAAATAAGTGAAACTTAAAGTGATAGTTCACCCAGAATTACAAATTACTGTAATTTATTCAACTTCCATTCGTTTCAAAACTGTATGACTTTTGTCTTCTGCAAAACACAAACAAAGATACTTTGAAAAATGTTGGTTAAAGATAAACTGACTTGCTTTTTTGTGTCCATGTAATAGAAGTCAAGGGACCAACATTCTTCAAAACGTTTTCTGTTGCATTTTAAGTGCTAATGGTATTTCAAATAGGTTCGTAAAAAATCCTCCTAAATGTCTAAAGCTCTTTAAAAAATCATGTCTTCCATGTCATGATCAAATTCTACTGTCATTGAAAACTGTTGTAGACAACTTTGCAAGATGTTAACATCAAATAGACAACATTTTATTTTGAGATGTCTATAGAGGAAAGTGTTTAAAAATTAAAATAGGCTGAATTATCGATGACATCATTTTAGGGTTAACTACCACTTTATGTTATCCTTTATACAACCTCTTGTTATAACAAACCTGTATGACTTTCTTTCTTATGCAGAGGACATAATAAGACATTTTGAAAAATATAAGTCAATAGGGACAAATGTTCTTCAAAATATCTTAGGTTTCATTTTAAATGCTAATGGTATTCCGAATTAGTCATAAATCTTCCAGATAGTCTATAGTATGTTGTCCATGTCATGGTCACCATTTTCTGTCATCTCATAAAAACAGCATCTCATTTTGAGGTCTATAAAAGAAAGAAAGTAATAAGTGTTTGGATAAACATGAGGTTAAACAAAATATCACAGAATTCTTCCTTATGGGTGAGCTATCCCTTTAATTTTCCACAATGCACACAAACAATGCTGCAAAGCCAGAGTTCTCATGACATCACATGAAATGATCGCTCGATCTCCAACGATGAGGCTTTTCATGCCAGCACTACTCTCCAACGTCAAAATGTCAGACCAAAGGAAGACATGACAGTACAAGTGAGGATAAATCCACTTTAGTCTTTTTTCTCATTCTCTTGAAACCTTTACGCAGTGTGAGATGGGACCAGTGTGGCCCTTCAACAGCCCTCCGAAAAGCTCCAGAGAGAAAGACCGACATGTCATCTCTCTCTCTCTCTCTCTCTCTCTCTCTCTCTCTCTCTCTCTCTCTCTCTCTCTCTCTCTCTCTCTCACTCTCTCTCTCTCTCTCTCTCTCTCTCTCTCACTCTCTCTCTCTCTCTCCCTCCCTCCCTCTCTCTCTCTCTCTCTCTATACTGCTGTGCCACCACTGTGCCCATCAAAGCTGCTTGGAGACTGTTACAAATACTTTCATTTTTCTCCATGGCCACAGGCAGCAGGAGGGGGAAAGGGAGAAAATTTGGCCTTGGTTGTGGAAATGAATCCAGTGTGCTTGGGCTTTCATTTATGACCTGACAAACGAACTTCCTGTCTCCTCTGAGACAGCTTTAAAGGAAAGATTAGGGCGTCGAGCTATTAAGAGGTTGTGGCGGCCACTCAAATGCTGCAAGATTCCACTCAGCTTACAATTTAATCTGCGGCGCAGAGCTCAATACCAAACAAGACAGTGACCGAATTTGGTTCTAGCTCTGAGCGTGGATTCCATGAGTGCCATGCTTGAGACATGACTGCTCTGCTTGTTAACAAACGCTTCATACTTCACAACTTCCTCCATGTGTTCATGTTAAATTTAGATGGCTATAAATCTTGAAAGTGTTCCGGCCCGGTCTGCTAGACATCTTTCACAGCAGACTGGTGACTGAGACAGACGGCCATGCTTGGAAACCACACTGCTGTCTTTTGCACAAGTCTGTTTATATATCGCGGAATAGCTCCGTCTGTTTAAAGGGATGGTTGACTCCTTCAATCGTTCTCTTGTCATTAAAACGTTGACTTTCTTTCATCGACAGAACGAAAAAAGAAGATATTTTGAAGAATGTTGGTCACCCAACAGCAGCGGCATCCATTCACTTCTAGTATTTAGACACAAAACCAATGCAAGTGGATTTTTGCCAGATATCACTATTCTTCAAAATATCTTCTTTTGTGTTCTGCATCATACAGGTTTGAATTGACAAGGGGATGAATAAAGGTCTATATTAGTCCAGTTTAAAAGAAGAATTAAACTGCATATACAAATAACAAATGAAAAAAACGTTAGATTCCCTAACATATGTATGGATTGGTCACTGTAGGAGAAGTGTCCATACAAAAGAGAGTTTTATAGACTTTTTAAATCATTTAAAGCAAACTTTGATTGTCCTGAGAGCCGAAAAACTAGAATTCTTTTCCTATACTATGTTAAGCTGTAAAAGAGCAATCGAGCAGCTGATGTAATTCTTTGTTTTGTCTGACACAACAGCCGCTGTATTTATGCAAACGCGTATTACACCTGTCCTCCAAAAGTGACAGATTTTCCATATTCCGCTCCTTTCCCAGTTAAAGCCGTTCAATACGCCTTGGCCGTTTTAAAACGCCTTCATGCATTAAAAACAAGGATCAGCTTCTGAGGTTTATCGGAGGTTAATTAAGTCTATTAACCCTAAATTAGCTTAAGAACATTTTCAGTGTGGAAGTCCCGCGGACGCATTTATAAAAGTTGGACCACCTGGAATGGTAATGATTTTGGATAAGGTGCTTACCAAGCGTCCCGCTGCCAACCTGCTAACCGTGAACATTATTGCTGCAAAAATAATGCGGCCGAAAAAGCGACTATCAAAGTTAACCGTCCACTTGTGCCGTGAACAGTACGCGCTGCTGTCGACCAGCCTAAAACCCCAATTTCAGAGGCGTGTGTCATTAGACTGCTGTTACACTTGCAGTGGTAGCTGGGAAGCACTTGTGCGGCACGGCGCGGCGCGGCCCTATCATTATGGTGCAGATGAAATTCTGTATTTTAAATGTGGCCATATTGCCTGCTCCATATGTTGTTTACAGCGAATAAATCCCAGGCTCCTGGGTCAGAAACATACTCTATACATTAATATACATTATAACTCGGGCTTTTTGTCCGTACCGAAATGCTTTAATTGGAGGAAAGTGCAGGTGCACCAGCAACAGATGTCAAGAAACAAAGAAAAGGCTTACAAGCAGCACTTTCGCTTGTTATTATTACATTAGGGACGTCTTTGTTAGACCCAAGCAGCCCCCCTGAGGATGCACAGTGGGTGGGTGGAGGGGAAGAGGGGTTGGGGTGCCTACCACAGCCACGTCTGTGCGCCCTAGGGTCAGCTTTGGGATGAGGTAATGCCGTCTATATCAGCCCAGCACGCCAAGAACCTAACGCCCCTTCCCCCACGTCTGTCTGGCGCTGGTCTCCACCTCTCGTTCTCTTCAGCAGGCACTACATCACGTTTAACAATAGACTCCAAACATCTGTGACGGGAGCCCTTCATGCACTGAGACCGCTCGTGGGGAGCAGTTTTCCTAGTCGGACAAAGCCCGGCCGTGTCGCGTACTGAGCGTGCCACTGTCCTCAACAAACAGGGAGAAGATGGCTGTCAGACGAATAAAAGTGTACCAATGAAAATCTGTATTGAAGTATGGGGCTCGTATTAAATATATATGAGCTTTACATTCACATTGTTATCATATGACAGTTTATCCCTGATGTGCAAGGGTAAATCGAATATATTTTAAATTTAATTATGTTTGTGATTTAAAAAAATAAAATGCACTGGGATCAGTGTTTATAACTTATGAATTAAACTATATGGTAAAGCCAAATCTAAAGTCAAAATCAAGATAGTCACCCAAGCAATGTATTGACCATTATGACTCATACACAATGAATTATGAGAATTGTGGGATTAATCTCATATACACCGCCTATCCGACCTTGAATGTGCACCAACGGGTAGACGTTTGAACATTTTTATCATTTTCTCCATTACTCACTTCTGATAACACCCAGACTATAACCCCGTGATGACACAAGATGCTTGTGACCCATCTGCCCTTGCCCTTTTCACATACACAGCTCAAACCAATCACAAAGGAGCAACAGCAAAGCGTCCGCCCTATCGAAATCCTTTCCACTTACCAAGACCTGTGCCACTATCACGCTAATGAAAAAACCGCAGGCCTTTCAGCAC
This sequence comes from Triplophysa yarkandensis, assembly GCA_033220385.1. Taxonomy (NCBI): domain Eukaryota; kingdom Metazoa; phylum Chordata; class Actinopteri; order Cypriniformes; family Nemacheilidae; genus Triplophysa; species Triplophysa yarkandensis. The sequence continues at coordinate 18,887,749 of CM065666.1, read as the reverse complement.
TAATATCATCGTCTCGACATTCATGTCGGCCTGCGTAAACAGCCTTCGTGATGTTGTGAATGTTCCGTCATAAATCTTCATGACTAAAAAGCCGCGGAAATAAATAAATAAGCTCGGTCGAGTTTCTGCTCTATCGGGTTGCCGTACGTGAGCAGCATCGCCAAGCCTGCGCCTACAGCATGATGTTTGTCTGTAGATGTTAAATATCTGCCTTGAGCAGTGGGAGACAAAAATAAATCGAATTAATAATGTAGTTTTAAGGGGTCAAATGGTGCGATGTTTTTTTTGTGATTATTTTTGTGTTACAAGTCGTCTATGCATGTATTATACAGTTTATTTAACATTGCAAAAGTCCGAGTCTAAGAAACCTTAAAACTATATACACAATCCATCACCTAATACAAATGATTCTATTCATTTAAGCTGGGCGGCTTGACCCCTTTAAATGTTGAAAATATAAGAGGTTAAAATGTAGATAAGCAAGAAAATATCAAAAAACATTTTATAAAAAAATATGTATAGTTAATGTTAAACATTTGTTACAATTTTAAGATAGATATTTTCTGTAGATTTGGGCCACTTTTCAAATCCAAATACTCAACTACTGTATGTCTTGTTAATCAATAAATAAGACTTTAAACATTGGTATAGTTCTGACTTCATTTATTCTTTGTTTTTGTCATTTCAAACAACGTTGGCTTCTTACTTCCGCAAAAAAACAAAAGAGGATATTTTGAAGAAAGTCGGTAACCAAACCGAGGTGGCTCCTATTCACCTTTATTGTATGGACGAAACCAACTCAGGTGATTAGATCCAGTTACCAACATTCTAAAAGTTATCTTCTTTCATGTTTTGCAGAAAAAAGAAACCCATACAGTTTTGAAATGACAAGATGGTGAATAAGTGATCTCAGAATTTTCGTTTTTGGTGAACTACCACTTTAATACACACTGTAATTGCTACCAACTGGAGACTTCATGGCACAAGACAATCAGCATCCTTTTACACAAAAGGCGTGTATAGGCCGATTAGTTATTATAATTGTTTTCCCAACATAAATGTCAGGCTCAACTACAAGCGATCACTGTAGCAAATGTTTGGACAAAATGTTCCACTCTGGTCTCAAAAACAATCCAAACGTTTTATTTACTGCACACAGACGCGTACGCGCAATCTGGAAGAAAAACACCTATGTCTGTTTTACAACGTTAAAACTGTGAACAACACTGTCTGACAAAGGAGCAAACAAGGAAAAAGATTATTACTAGAACCATAATGCTTGACGGATGCTTTGAACAACAAACACCCACCAAATCCAGCTTGTCGAGCTCCAGGGGAGCAGCACAAAGCTATTCTTCCGTCATTACCTGGCACTTCAATCGAAAATAAAACGAAAAATCCAAACCAAACAACACCTTACACCTACTTGATCTTTAAGTCAAAGGTTCCGTTCCAATTTCTTTCCTTCAGTGATCAAAGATATTTGGTTCTGTACATTTACACCGTGAATTATTATAATAATGTCTATTATAGCGTCAAACAGAGACACTGTGTTTAAAAAGCATACAACCAGAGATGCACTAATAAATATATTTCAGGAGAATTCAGACAACACAAGTATTTTTGTTGCACACAACATTAGATTTCATGGTATAATTAAAAGGTATACATGGTTTTGCATGACTTAAATCAAATTGAATTATACTGAATTGCATAGGACACTTCGCAAGATCTTAACATGATTGCACAACTTGCATTTTCCGATTAGGTCTATTAAAGAGTGTTGCTTCTGTCCTGAACGTGTAACTCCACCTTTAAACGTATCATTTCATTTAACCCTAATGTTTGTCTGTGGGTTTTTGAAAAAATATAACCAACAAAAAGTATTAAAAAGTGTTTGACAAAACTTTGACAAAAAACAAAAGACAGGAACAATATTAAAGTATGAGTGACATAAGTGAATATTATCTGCTTATTTCTAAGATAGATTAACAATACTTTCTGTACTGTATATATGTAATCCCGTCTTTGAAAACCAAGCTTAAGTCTTATTTCTTGGTTTTTACTTTTTTATACATAAGATCATTCTGCACAATATAAGGAACATGATGTGATTATATTGCATTGATATACTTAAAATTTTCTCGAATTTTCTCTGAATTATATCTTCTGATTTAAGCTTGGTTATCACAAGCAGGGTCACATATATGATGTGTGTGTATATATATATATCTTACAACAAAAATGAATAGAAACGTCTTACCTTTAAATGACCCAGACAGATGCAGAAGCACATGCAAGACAAAGGAAAAAGAAAAAAATGGTTAGCATTTTTAAGGAATTAAACTCTTACTGAAGCACTCACACAATGCTTTCAACTCTGTGATCGAATAAAACTGGTAAGAATAATCACTTGGTCATTTTTAGTAGGACATCTACAGAATTTTTTTCGTAGTTTAAAAAAGCATTGTACGCTGGCAGTCATTGGCACATGGCACTCCCTGAGTCTTTAGATTACACCCATTGGGCAACCAAGTGTGACAAGGTTAAAATAAAGTCCAATTTTTCTCCACAATATATCTGATGAAGGATTATTTGTCTCTGCAATCATTTACTGTAGACGCCAAGGACCACCATACAAGATTTGTTAAGCGAAGGCCAGCCAACCTTTTTCCTCCAGTACAATTACTTTAACAAGGTGCAATTGCAATGTTTTCAGCACCAATGTACTGCTCAACAGCTGCTCGCTACACACATGTTGAGAGTCAATGTAAAGCACCAGGCTACTGATTCTCCATATGTGTTCTGGACAGAACCGTGCTAATGCGCTTCGTATTTTCTGACCCGTGGGTCACTGCCTGCACCGCCTTCAGGTTAAAATTCCCTTCAAAAATAAAAATAAATATCCCGACCTTACTAGTCATCATAAAGATAATGAACGCATGACAATGTTTATTCATGTGTTGATCAGAATGTATTCTGGTTCTTGTTTTTAAAGCATTAATGACGTATCTGTGGTTTGAAATTCTAATGAAGACACGTCCGCTGATGACAAACCCGTTTGCTTTCATGCATGCTTTACAGATACACTCCATCTGCTCTGTTCCTGACGCTCGTACGGCAACCAAAACAACTTCCCACAGCATGTCTTCAACATCTACCTTTATCAACACTGACATGTGTTATATTACAGACGACTCCTCTATTGAACGGCTCAAATGAATAAAAAAACACAGTGTGTTGAACACAGATGTACCTGACTTTGTAGGTGAAAGATGAGAAATACAGTGAATTTCATCTCTGTGTGTAGAGTAAGGAGAGATACTCATTTAAGGACTGCAGCCAGTTTAGGGGTTGTGTAAAATCGCTGACCATAATCGATGTTAAGAGAGCATTTGGCAAATCCAAAAAGAAATGCCTCAGAATTTAAAAGGAGGAGAATGAGACGCTGTGTCAAATGGCTTTACACAAAGTTAATACAACTTCACAAAAATCCTGGCTTTAACGCACCATTACATCATTTCTAATGATCCAAAACATATAGACATCATAGATGGTTTTGAAATATAAACAAAACTGAAATCAATTAAAGGCTTTTTTATTAATGTTTAATAATTGTGGCTGTAAGAATAAAATGCATAATAATTTTGTTTTTTGTATTTAAACAGATGCATGCATATGTAACAGAAAAATTTAAATGACATAATTTATATATAAATTAAACATTTGGCAAATATATATATAAGAAATACATTTGCATAATATACAGTTATGGATGCAATAAGGATAGCATTCCATAGACAATTCTCTGTGTACAATTGTAATGAACTATTTTTAAGTATGTGCTTAGGTAAAATTATTATCTTCAAAATATTCTACCCCAATTTGTAAAGCAAAATACTTTTTTATATGCATTTATTATCAGCAAATGAAAACTGGTGAAAAGGGTCAAAATAACAGAAAAGATGCTCTCTATCTTTTCAGCACTCGAATAATGCAAAGACAACAAAAGTTCATTTTACCCATAAGGCTGTTTGATGCCTTTATGTCACTTTTGAGGTTTAATTTTGTTAAAATCAGATGCTTGACTAGAATGACCACAGAATGAGAGAGAGAGAGAGAGAGAGAGAGAGAGAGAGAGAGAGAGAGATAGAGAGAGAGAGAGACCAGAGAGAGAGAGAGAGAGAGAGAGAGAGAGAGACCAGAGAGAGAGAGAGAGAGAGAGACCAGAGAGAGAGAGACAGACAGAAAGAGAGAGAGAGAGACCAGAGAGAGAGACCAGAGAGAGAGACCAGAGAGAGAGACCAGAGAGAGAGACCAGAGAGAGACACCAGAGAGAGAGAGAGACCAGAGAGAGAGAGAGAGAGAGAGAGAGAGAGAGAGAGAGAGAGAGAGAGAGACCAGAGAGACCAGAGAGAGAGAGAGAGAGAGAGAGAGAGAGAGAGAGAGAGAGAGAGAGAGAGAGAGAGAGAGAGAGAGAGAGAGAGAGAGAGAGAGAGAGAGAGAGAGAGAGAGAGAGAGAGAGAGAGACTTCTGTCACATCTGCCTGTCAGAGTTAATTATCTCCCAGATAGAGTGACACAAACTCAGATTGGTCAATCTACTTTAATTCAGAGTAGATTATCTGTCATTGATGATGCTTTAAGTAACACCAGAGTCTCCTTGCACTTAGTGTGAAGTAAAATGCATTTTAAGAAAGTAAAACTAATCTTGACATCTTTACATTTGTCTTTAAACCTAAAAATGTCTCTAAAGGGTTCCCCTCTGGCAAATCGGTTGGGACGTGAAAACGCTCTGTGAAAATCAAAAAAAGAATCACTTAAAATATTGTTTTTTTATTCACTGAGTTAGAACAAAGTTTTCTTGTAATTACAGATTCACCCCATTACCGACTGAAACGATGCTATTATTTAAAGAAAAGCTGGAGTTAATGTTATTATTGTTAGACATTCCTGAGATTAATTTGTTTGAATAAAAAAATGCTTCGGTTTGCTGAACTTTCCAAGTTTAGATGTATTAAAGGTTATCCGAGGGTAACAGAGTCTGATTAAAACCGGCTCAAACACTTTGCGCTTGAGGAATGTGCACATGCAGCGATCTTACATCTCAAACCTAAAGAAATGCAAGGGACACAAACAAACCTTGTTTACCAAGTGCAGGATAAATACTAAAGGCCTTTGAATACAGTTTGAGTACCAAGATATGTAAACATCATTTTTTGTTCCGTTTATGGGAGTGTGTGCACAAATATTGTGAAAGCTACAGATCCGGCAGAATTTAAGATCTGAGGTCAGTGGTTCAGCAATAAATAGGCCATAATAGCATTGCACTGAGACAGCAAACAAAAGAGAACTCCTAAAAATGAAGACCAGCATCTTTAAGTCACAAAAAGATGAACTTAATAATGCTGTTATATCTTAATTAACGTCTCTCATAGGACAAATGTGCTTTTGATAATTGCTCTGGGTCAGAACTGTAAAACACTCTTTATAAAACATAATGTAAATATAATATTTCAAAGTGATTCATATTTTAAGTGCACTTCCACACTCACACTTGCTCTAAATGTGCTTAAGATCAATAACTGCCCGACTTGGCAAATAAAACAGCATCTGAAAGTAAAATACAACCTAAATTTAAACCTCTGAGAAGCACCTAGAGATTGATTCTAACGCACTCTTTCTGAATATAAATACCCTACCCCCCTCTCGAACACATACACCCCACATGAGAAGACAGACAAAACTGTGATGTTAAGCCCAAAGCTTCCATCACGATTCACCCATCCGGATCCAACCTGTCAGCAGAGATGGATCTGTCTTCAACTTCTCTCTCAACATCACTGTAAGTCCATAATGTACCAGCGGCGTGCTGAAACACAGCATCTGTGTCAAACATTACTCACTCCTCCAGCTAACATCACAATTTATACAGCAAAAGGTGTAATTCCTCCTCTCGATCTGTAACGGCCTGAAGTCTGTAGTGCCCTCGGAGGAACACCGTACGATGAATGACACCAGATCTGAGAAACCAGGATCTATTGAATGGCTATTGGAGATTTTAAGTTCCAGGTTTTGTTATAAATGTTCGGGAAGTTGAAACTCTCGCGTGGCCCCCAAAGTAGAAAGGAAAGAAATGCTGAACATCCCGCCAATAAAAAGGTCAGGGCATATCCAATTATTAATAACATTTCCTGAATTCTTCACGAGAAATCACTGGATTTAAGTCAATGGCTTATTGTAAAGCTATTAGAATAAAGCGTCCGGGTACTATACTTTAAAACTTTATAAAACCTTATTATTAAGATATGCTTAAAAGGAAATATACCCCAATGGTTACATGTTTCGAACAACTTTTGCATAAACCAAAACAGTCTTCCAAAAACACTATTATCATTTAAGTTTAGCAAATAAAAAAAGATTTAACAATAAAATAAAATATTATATTATCATGATATGGCAAAAACTGTATAAAGTAAAAATACAAAATAAAAGAATAATGATTTATTTTTATTATGAAAAAATTATATTCAAATATATTTCTGCAGAAAAGGACAATCAATTATCAATTGTCCTCAATACAAGCCCCCTAGTATACTTTAATTTTGCATGAAATTCTTTCAAGTCTGATTGGTTGACTTAAATGTTGTCCCAGGGTCAACATCAGAAAAGCAGCGCACAATTACACATTACACATCACACTTTTGGACATTAGAATCATTGTAGATTTTTGTCAACAGTGACACTAGGTAAAATCTGAAGGGTTGCCTGTTGCAAGACTCTACAATCAACCATTTAGCCACCTAATACCTTCATGAAGAAAGATTAAAAAACTTAAAGGTGAAATACAATGAAATATAGATAATTAGACTATTAATCCCTAAAAAAAGAATAAACTGTTTGGAGGATTATTATTTGGAAAATATCCCCTTTCAAAGGCTTGCTTGCATAACAAAAAAACCTGACATTGAATGTCCTTGAAAGTCCTAAAATTAAAAAAAAAAGATAATCTCCGTCATCTCTGCCCCACTGAGGGCAACGCTACACAGCGAGCATTTCCTTACACTTCAGTCTCTACAGTAAGATACAATTCTCCCCAAAAACACTCATAAATGATGACAGGCGTTAATACAAGATAACTTAGACATACGTTATCTGAGGTTCTCTGAAAAACAGCCAAGAGCTTACAGCCATGCTTTTTACAAATCACATCCTTGAGTAGTTTTTGATAAATCAAGCCAGGACCAAAAACATTCCCATTATCCTTAGAGACGTTATCAGAGATGATAGAGACATTTACACATATATACAGTATACGTGTGCCAAAAGTGTTTACCACGAAAAGCTTGAGTGATTTACACATTTAAACATTAATTACAAACACACATCAACCTCACAAAAACAAGCTAAGAACAAGTGTGAGGGTTGTTCATCATTTGTGTTCATGGGTTCAAATCCCCGGGAACACACAAACTGAATGAGTTTGAAGGTAACAAAATACATCAGATGTTTGTCGAGCAAGAGTCTTCTTGCAAGATTTCTTTAAAAACGCATGATTTAAAGATCATAATCTTCTCTGATGAAAGTTATTTTAGTAGAATAAACTTGATGTTAACTGCCTTCTGTTTTTAAAAAAAAGTGTTATGTTTTTTATTTTTGCACCTAAGTAACAGTTTGTTTCCACATGCATGATGTAATAATAATACTGAAAATAACATTATCATCTTGAAATTTTTATTTTGAGATGTTTGGTCAAATAATGTGCTTCATTTTGATCAACTGGCTGTATGTTCTTTGCCTGTTAATGCAGAATCTTTTCACAAACACATTTCATCAAGCATACATGTTATCCACTGCACACTTTTGCCTTTAATCGAGTTATATATGAATGACATTGTTTTAATGTTTTAAAGTATGTAATGGCTTAACATAAAGTCTAACTAAATGTCATCTTTACTGTATCAGTATATCAGAGACCCCTAAAAGGATTTTATTCCAGCGTATTTTGAAGTCTGGTTATCCTTCAACTAAGGTATGTGTTGTACTTAAACTTTCCTCTTTGTTCAATGTGTTGATTTTAATAATTGCTTTCTAATTATTTCTATACTTTCAGGTAAGAGAGAATGTGGCAATGTACCAGGTATGATTTACTCAAACATTCAAACATTAAACACAGACATTTGGAATCAAGGTTTAGCCACGTATAGAGTATTTGTCCTTGCACTTTCAAATCGTGGAAAATTATAGTTTTGCATAAATTAAAATAAACTGAGTTACAGCATTTACATTGTACATTCATAAAGATTCAATTTCACATTAAACAAGACCATCATAAAGTTTTCCCACAAAGAGAATATTATAAGCCCATCCAAGGGTTTAAGGATTGTATATTTACTTTTTATAAGGACTTGAAGACATTTCCTAACCTGTATGTGTCTAATATATCAGTAAACTGGACAACGTGTTCCATTTTGTTCTTGTTTATCTTTTTTTGCATTAGTAAAGCAACCCTAAACAATCTTAGATCACACAATCTCTCAATCTCAATATTTTCAGATGTCACTCGGGGCTTTATATAATCCACAAAATTGGTGCAGCCGAGGAAGATCCAGCCGATATTGAAGTAGAAGAGGGCACGCTTCTGCTAAATCACTTAAAGAGTATTTCCTTCGGAGTTGTGCTGTTTGTACTGATCTAGGCTCCCTCACATTTGAAAGCCTCCAGAAGATACTGGTGAAATTAAATGTCAGCAAGCCATCCAGAATTCAGATGTTTCTGGAAATGGGGCATTTACTGCTTGCCTTGATGTTCCCCACACCTGGAGATACAACGACAACTCAAACTAACAGAGTTGGGACATGAATAATCTGAAACCATTTTAAATTGATTGACTGATGAAGACACTTTTGCAAAAGAATGCACATGGCATGACTTCCGTCTTCCTGTATCTCTAATACTCCTATTTAGTGTATGTAATTAGTGAACCCCAATGTTGACCCAGCCCAGAAACACATGTTTTGCAGCAGAGTGGAAACTGTTAATGTTATTTCTCTGGAGTGAGAAATGTAGTTCTATGTTCTTATTTTCAAGTCAAATTTGATTTAGTGTTTTAAAACAAAGTAAGGAAACTTTGCTCTGGCCCTAAACTAAGACACCATTAAATATATGGTTCTTTAGGTATGTTAAACACCCTGCAAAGAGCTTGTTTAAGCAGCAGAGACAGTAAGTAGGACACGTATGCCTTAAATGTGAAAACAAGCTTTCAAAACCTCAAAATGTTTTTACTGTAAACTGTCAAGTTATAAGACATCATATATATATAGATTATTTTTTTCCTTCATCTTGGTTAGGTGACAGGTGACAAAGCCCCGCAGGTTTACAACAAACAGAAGGTTTGGCTTTATAAAGAAACTAAAGTTAACTGTTGCCTTAATGCTTGGATGTTACTGTGATTGTTGAGCAATTGCAAAACAATAAATGCTTGTTTATTGAGCAATAAATTGCATTTATTGTTTGCAGATGATTTATTTATTTAGTCATATAAATCAATTACAAAAACGTATTTTTTTATTATAATTGCAAAGTATCATACTTAATCAATTCAGATATCTTTTGTTTAATTCGCACATGGAAACTGAACGTGATGGTTTAATAAAACTGTTACATTTTACATTTGAATTGTTTAATTGAAATGGATAGAAATTTTGTATGTAAGTTTTAACTTTTAGGGTTTCATGTGTTTTTTCATTTTGAGTGCCCACTCCATTTTCCTCCATTTTCCATCATAATGGGAAACCTTAGCTGCACCGAGGACAAAATTACGTCCCCATAGTGTTTAAAATGTGCTTGCAACAAGGACTAACAATTCATGAAGATTTTTATTCATTTGGTATAATAGGCTGCGTGCCACGTGTGAGCACGTCACGTTTCGAAAAGCTTTGCGGGAAGCATGGAAGCGAAATCAAAGTCCCTTCTGTAGCCAAATTATTCATTCGAGAAAAGCGTTGTATGATATCTCTGGAATAAATGAAAACAGTTAACTCCGTCTGCCTGAGCGACGTCCAACGAAAACGGTAAGTGAAAACAGAATCACACCAGGTCAAAAACAATTTACAACCATGATGTTTTCTGGCAATGCTACCTCTTTTTTACCCTTAAAGCATGGCTGGTTTATTTAGTCCGGTCCCTGGGTAGACTGTGTTTACTGACCCTCAGATGACCCGAGCTAACAGTTTCTTTGAGAGCTTTTGAAGACGCCTGTCTCTGTTCTGTACCACACAGACGAAAAAAGAGCAATGGCCAAAAGCAGATCCATCCCCCACAGCCGTACAAAACACACGGTTACACACACTCCTCCCACACACTGCGCTTGAACACACTGTGCTGGCAGAAAGAGATGCTTGAAGGTCAAGAACGGCCTGGCACGTGCTTTTGGGAACTGCGTGACCTCTTTATTTGTTATCAAATGATAAGCCCTCAAGGAGGAGACACCTGAAACTCAAGATGAGGAATTTAAAGATACAAGTCTGCTATCAAAACAGAGAGGAAAGACGTGCAACACTTTATGCGTGCAACAAATATGAGTTTAGTCATTAAGTTATTTTGATCTTACGGTGAGAAAACAAGGATGTGATGCTCTTGCTCTTGTACTATTGTGATACTATCATGGCAACATAACTGATAAACTGTTACTGAAAGATACTTAATTTGAAATTACACTTTTTTCTTCTAGACAGCAAGAAGATTCGTAATTGCAGAGCATAATGGATATTTATATTTTATTGTTGTATTAGAACCATAACATGCAATGTGGTATAAACAATACAAGAAAACATAAAGCAAGAAGCAAAATACAACTTTGTGATACTGTATATGACCTCAATTATTGTATATGTTTAACTCACTCTCATGTCATTCCAAACATGGAAGACTTTTTTCTGTAGGACAAAAGAGATATTTTGAAAAATGTCAGTGACCAAACAACACTGCCTCATTAACAGCACAATAAAAGACCATAGGGATTTTTCTACACTGTTTCTTACTTTAAAAACAGTTTTTTTGACAAAGTCGAAGCTCTTTTAATACACTTTACTGGTTAAAGAAATAGCTAACCCAAAAATTAAAACTCTGTCATCATTAACTCAACCTCTTGACAATAAAACCCACATGAGATTCTTTCTACTGTAAAACACAAAAGATGATATTTTGAAAGATGATTTTGTCCAACAGTTTTTAGGTTACAAATATTCTTCAAAATGTCTTTGTTTTGTTCTGCAGAAGAAAGAAAGATTTAAAATGACAAGAGGGTAAGTGAATGACTCTTAAAGTCAACTTTAACATTTGTAAAAACCCACAAAAAGGGTAACTGAGAGTAATGACATATGAAAAAATATTTTAACTATCATAGGGCTTAATAAATTATGACGGAATTTATATTTTAGGATGAACTATCCCTGTAAGAAAAACACCTATTACCACCTAAAGCAAGGCACTTTTTCAAAACCTGACAAATCTTCCTTTGCATAAAGCTATAAAATGTCTGTAAATCTACCCAAGCTATAAATCAGCCCTCCAAATTCCAATTAGATCAAGAGTGTGCATGTATTCCCAATGAAACCCTCAAATCGGGCTAGCAACCAGGAATTTTAATGCCGTCTAGACAGATGTTAAGATACTCTGCACTCTCAAGTCTCTTTGGATGACTTCCTGTCTCTAGTCCTCACTACCAGCCTACAATCTCTGCCACTTTATTCATACTCCCGGGCTCCTGTAGGGCGAGCGGAGAGAGCTGCCCACTCAGGGGCAGTCGCTCGGCTCCTATTCTGGAGAAATGATCAGCAACGTCTCATTTCAAGTTCCCAGGAAACTGACATATACTTTATTTCCATGTGTCATCTGCTAAAACCCTCACAGTACACTGGTCCTGACACGTATATTCCAGTTGGATTCTTCCGTGCTATAACCCACATCTGGGTGACACTGAATTGGGTAAGTACATACAGCTTTAAAGTTGAAACGCCAGCGGAAACACATCAAAAAATGTAACATTATCTTCACAGTAAGCGAAATAGACTCAGTACTCTGTCTGGGACTGTCAGACGGGTAATGTCATTTACAAGAAACTGTGAGCTGTGGAACTGAAGAAAATCTAAAGTAACAAATTCTCAAGTCTAGGTAGTCGGAAAAAAAAGCCCAACATATCTCCTCTGAGACCATCTAATCGACTGTTTGATGCCCTTTACGTTAAAATTAAATTGGTAATTAAAGGAAGGGCTTACCTTGATTAATTAAACACAAAAATGTAAATTTTGTCATGAATTGCACACCCTTAATTTGTTCCAAGCCTGTGTAAATATCTTCGTAACGCTGAACACAAAATAAATATTTAGAAGAATGTTAGCAACTTGCAGCATCAGAAATGAACATAGTAGAATTTAAGGAAAAGAACAGCTCTAGGCACCTTTGACTACCATTTTAATTGTTTCAACAATAAGTAGTCAATTGTGTCCCAAATATCTTCTAAATATCTTCCTTTGTGTCCAACAGAACAAAGATATTATACTTGAGGGTTAAAAATCCATGACAGAATTGTTGACTGGACTATGCATACCACTGGGAGATTCTTGCCCATTTCTTCAAGACAGTGCACTGCACAAAAGTGTCAATTCTATTAGAACGAGGCAAACACTTTGTTTGCCAACATATTTGCATTAGCAAATGTTGTGATATGTTTCTCTACACCAGCACCATCTCTCCAGGAGATATTCGACTTTAAAACAGGCAGTCATTATGGAAAAAGTATCACGATCGCTCTGTGTTCTCGTCAACAAGTCTTTCTGAAACTTCGTCTGCTTACTGCAAACAGTTCAATGTTAGTAAGGAATTGTAAATATTAGATGCAACTAAACACACTTGACAGCATGTGAGGAACCATCATTTTAATGGTTTTGGATTCCGGACGGTTGCCAAGGATGCTTTGAAATCACGAGGGTCAGCTGGACATTGCAGGGCATCACCATGGAAACAAATTGAAGAGTTTATTTTCTTTTAATTTAAAAAGAAATAAGAGTTTCATTTTTTAGTTTGCATTTCAATTAAAATCAATAAGACTGCCAGACACAATAAGTATGTTTAACGTTTTTTGGGGTGTCACAATATAGTAATGCCGCGTAGACAACAAATGTGAACAATCCGGTATTACAATCTTAGATACTCACTGGAAAAGTTTATTATTTTTACGCATCCATAACCTCCAAACAATTGAAGTTGAATTTCTTGCTCAAGTTGATAAATTTGCGTCCTTCACAACGCCTTCTGGAAATTTCCATCCATTCTCATCATTGCATTTACTCTAAATCATTTATTCGTGCAAATCGATAATTGGCATTTAGTGCAAATGCATTATAGGACACTACATTAGCACATATGTTATGTAAAATATATAAACTTTTGGAGATTTGAAATCTGTGCTAAAAATAAACGTTGGGAAACAAAATAACCACGTGTTCCGTCCAGGTCTGACCGAGCACTCACCCGCTCAAAAATCTGAAATTCAGGCGGCATGCGCCCAGACGGAAGAGAACATAAGACCCCCTCACGCCTCACTTAAGAAGTCTATCAAGACTCATAGTTTAAGGTTGTTGTTGTTTTCTAAAAAGACAGAAGCATTTCAAAATAGACGCAACGCCAGAAAGTCAGCACTACACACAAGTCACCAACATTTAAAACAAATGCGCTTAAATAAAATAGAAACTTGCCAATGTGTGCAAAACATTTCTGCAGCATCACTGACCAATCAGAGGGGACTTCGGTTACAACCAATCAAACGGTATTTCGTTTTTATGCGGGCGAAGAACAACATAAACGAAAGAATAGTGCACATCCTTTATGGTTTTATTGTGATCCGTGACATATGTATTCACGGTTAATCTATTTTATAGAGAAATAACACATTTTATAGTGAAATAAATGTAGTTTGGTTTCACAATACCTATGCTAAGAAATACAGCACTGTGCTCATGCGGTGGCATTTCTTTTTTCGCCCCTATATTTTATATAAGCTTTATTAAGTAGTCCAGAGGGGAATGTTGAGCTTGAGCGGAGCTTCACGAACAGCAGCCAAATATGTTTAACTTTAACTCCCTCGAGGATTATATGAAGACTTGTGGACTGCATAAATCACATCTCTCACATACTTTTTAAATCTGTCAGATACAGGTATTCAAACCGATCGAATTTGAAAACATCTAACACAGCTATAGGTGCTTTACACTGCTATCCTTTCCAAAAGCTTCAATTACTGATATTGGCCGAGTTTCTCCGGCAATGTGCGCTGCAGCTGGGAGGATGTGGGGTCCCTGTAAGATTCTGAAGAGCAGCATCTAGAGCTTCAAACACGAGGAGACCAGCTGCACACAGCTGTCCAGACGTCGGGAAGAAAAGTGGGACACAAGAGAGCGAGGAGTGGAGTGGATGGTATTGGAAATTTATGAGCGAAAGGACAGGTCAAAAGGAGTCTGGTGATATTCATTACGAGCAGAACTAATTTAGATTTGGGCTGTTTTTTATAAGACAAAGAAAAAATCCGGAGGCTGAAGTTAAGTGAAGTGTTGCCAATCCATTCAAGTGATGCTGATCAACATCCTCCTCCATAATAAATATCAGAGACTGGTCTAAGGAGATGTGTATTTGGGGTTTAAGTCCCCTTGTTGTCAATTATTTTACCTCTGAACTCATCTTTGACCTTCAAAATTAAGACTGTTTTTTTTTCTTTTGAAAATATATTTCCATGCCTTACAATATCTTGAATGAGGAACTCACCTACACCTCAGCCTTATTTAAAATAAGCCGAAACATGAATATGTACATTTGCCCCGAATCCAGTCAATCACGCTCGGAAGTACAGGTCCCTGCTTAAACTAAAGTAAAACTGAGAGCTGACACAACATTGCAACAAACCTTTTAGCCCAAATCTATTCATCATACTTGCATATATATATATATATATATATATATATATATATATATATATATATATATATATATATATATATATATATAGCTCAAAATACTGATCTACGGGGTCAAATGAGTTGACATCAACATCCATGGCTTTTTCAAGATGCATTTTAAACTGTCTTTGTTTAACCTAATCTTACTGAGAAAACCCCAAGCAATGGTCTAAAATGATATATTTGCAAAATTAATTCCAAAAGCAAACTAAAAAAACTACATTACCATTACATAATCATTAACAACATTAAAACCGATGAATTTTAAAGCTTAAAACGGTGAAGAATGTTCTACTAGTCCACTAGTTGTCCACCAACACACAGGTTTGATGTGTTGCAGCCTACTGTTAGTCTGTCAGAACGGTACAGTCTGAAATATCAATCACCTTTATTACCATGAAGGCAGAGCCTTTGTTACAAATTCCCGACGTCAAATGTACTTCAAGACAATTAATTTCAATCCTGATGTGAATAATATTCCTGTGATTACAATAATTTGTAGGTCTACAATTTTGTAGAAACGATGACAGTTTTGTGCAATGAATGGTTATTAAACAGCCTTATAATTGTTAAACCTATTATCGACTATTGAAAGGCTATGCAGATTAGGTAAACGCAAACGCGTATGAATAACCTTCTGATTCATCCCAGACTTTTCCTTAAGAAAGTAAAGAGCCCATCGTAAAGAGCCCATTTGTGGGAGTGAATTCTTGCGTTAATATTGACCTGACCCTTTATCCACATAAATCGCTCGGATCCGGCAAGCGGACATCCACGCCGTCTTCAAATACAATTTAAACGCTGTAGCTCGAGTTTCAATCAGTATAAAGTTTCAAGGATGCACAGATGCAGAAATGCTAATCCATTCTGCTGATCGTGTTAAAGGGGGTAATCCCTGCGTCTAAGTCCATAATGCTTCCTCTGTAATTAGATCGGCAGTGGTCTTCTGGTCAGAGACAATGAAAATTGCCCAAATGGTCTTGGGTCGGTAATGCGTTCACAAAACATTAGATTCGATTAGTCTTGCACTAAACCCCTCCCGTGTGTTTTAAGGAATCAATGACTTCCAGGGGTAATACAAAATTGGAAGATTTCCAAGATATCGGGAGGAAATTGGACTTATATCTTATTTCATTTAAGGGTCAAATTTGTTGTAAACTTACAGCCATTCCATTGCCAACCCACAAAGATTTAAAGCTAAAATATTATTTATTACTCAAATTATAGTTGTTAATATGCTAAAAAAGCAAATGTGGAAGACCAAGGTTGCCTCGTCATCTACAAACCATCCTGCTTTAGATGCTTAAACAGCTAAAGTCAGCATTATGTCCAAGGTTTCAGAAGGCCAGCGACAGCAAGTTGTTTTTTTATGTTAAAGCAGCTTTGCCCATGTGGTGGCCAAGACCTCAAAATTCCAGTAATTCTGGCTGATAGGATGCAATTCGGTTTGTATCGTGTTGTTACACAAGAAAAGCTATTTGCTGGTCAGGTTAGAAGACCATCAGGACCCCGGCTGAAACAAGCACGCCAACAAGCCAAGTCCTCCAAACGCAACATTGACCCCAGCTTGTCCATCTTCCAGACCGGCCAGTTTGGTGTTTAACTGGCTTTTGCTAGTTTTAAGGCAGATCAGCAAAATCCTGCTTCGCAAGCTGATAGAGTAACAAAAATACAGCAGTAAGGACAGCGATAAAAACAAAGAAGTGTGTTTCCGGATTTATGTTACAGCAACTCTACCCATGTTGTGGCCAAGACCCTTATAACACCCGAATCCATCCCTCAGCTCTACATATTTCTTGATATTCATCTCTTTTTGGGCGCATGCATTGCATGATCAACCACATCATTTCTATTATTCCAGGATTAATGTTTCCCTTTGTGTTTGTATTTGAAAATGCTCATGTGGGGGAGCAGATTCTTGGGTCACCTCGAGGTCTTCAATCTGAGATTTTTCTGCTTCGTTCTTCAAGCCAAGTTAAGTTAAAAAGGGAGCAAGAATACTGCAGGAAAATCTGTGCCACAGACCACAGCTGGAAAAAACACAATGCACATGACCACAGTAGGTTAAACGTGGACACTGAAATAGTTTGACGTGTATTTCTTGGGTGTCATCCAGGAAAGTCCATGTGGTCTCTGATGGGATCTAAAATAAGAGAATGTTTGACTGTTTCGAGCGTTAAATTATCTTTTTTCTCGCTGTGTACGATCTACCGTTAAAATAACAGCACCTCACCCGCCAAAAACCGGGAGATGAGATAAGCATATGAAAACGTCTACAGCACATTTCCAACCAGTCACGCTTTCATTACTGCGCGTCTGCTTTACACATTACCGGATTCTCGGTGAAACCAGAGCGAGAAGAATGAGGTAATGGTCTATTCTCTGCTTTTCCCCGTGGCTCTGACTGAAGGTTTTAAAGGGGACAGAGCTCTGGCTTAAACGTTATTCCGGCTCATTCTCTTCCCTATTGAAAACGGAAAGTGTAATTATATGTTTGTTGGAATCCCATTTGAAAACCTGTATTTTCACTCCACTGAATGGTGACGGCCTCCATTTTGCTGGATTTTCGGTCTCAGTGATATAAAGGGGACAGCATGAATCATGCTAATGAAATCTCGCTCAGCAGCCGATCAACAGATCTCAGTCTTTCCACGCGAACATAATTCTGTGGCTTAACCTAATCGCGCTCCCTGCCAATGCCTTTCCACCCGGAACGCCATTCACAGCACTGAAAATAAACGAAGTGGCATTTTAAAAAATGCACTTGCTCCTTTCGGGAATTAATGGCAGTTTTTAAGTTGACGGAAGGGATGTGAAAAGTTTCTTTTAAATAAAAAGCTTTGGCGAGTGACTTTGAAGGATCAAACCGATTAAATCAGTGCATTTCAATAAGACAAGTTGACGTAGGGTTAAAATTAAAGTGTGAATGATGGCATGCTTGTAAGGGATTTTTCATGCTGGTCTTACTTGTTTACAAGTGTAGAATCCACAGAAATAGTGTTACCACCACAAAAAAACAGCTACGTATTCAATATCTGGCTGTATTAACCTTCCGTTCTCCCTCTTCATTGTTTTACGCCACTGATCCTGCAATCTCACCAGTTTTACATTGCGGTTTAGTGGGAGGCTATGAAAAGCTAAATTCAAATACAATTTATGGGTTGACACGGTCATTCTGACCATCAGTTACCACAAAGGTCCTTTTCTTTGTTCCATGCTACAATATTTTCTCCGTGGTTTGAGGCCATAAAACCAAATCACTGTAAAAGGAAGATAAATGTGACTCACTGCAAGCGAAATATTGACAAAACAACCATTGTTTGGAAGAAGCATCATGTAATGCAGTTAACATCATTACTCACTAAGCTTATTGAGTTAGCCCTGGAAAAGCAAACATGCCTTAATATCCAAATATTCATGAATATTACTTGCCTTTTTCAAAACCTCAATTGCTTATGTAACTTCTTTAGTCTACTGGCCAAGTTTATCCCTAAACTGCACTATATATGACACAAGACCATCAGTGCATATCTGATGACAAATGTTAAGACATTTCCCTCTTTGCCATAACATTACCCTTTAAAAATGATGCAAATAAAACATTATACAAATAAAAACAGTAAAAAAACACTTCTACAGGCAACATCTACAGGTAAAACCAGATTAAGCTGGATTGCTGGTTTTAGCGTGTCTTTCGGCCTGGTTATAGCTGGAAGGATAGAAGGCGGAAGGTTTTTACGGTTTTAATATGGATTTTATAATACTTTTTAGTTGGTCAAGGTTGTTTTAAATCTATCCCTTTAAACCAGCTTGACCAGGCTGGTAAAAATCCAGCATAACCAGTTTCGTGTTCAGATGGTTTTGGCTGGGTTCCAGCTGGACCAGCTAAAACGAGCCTGACCATCTAAAAAGGTTTCAAAAACCATCCTGCTTCAAATGCCTAGCCAGCTAAACCAGCAAACCATCTAAGGATGTTATTCAACCGTTCCGAATCTATTGAATTTCTCCTAAGCAAATTTTGAGTTGATTCCTAAATCAAATAAAACTGAAAGGAACATCATGAGCATTGAAAAACAACCACAATTTCCCCCAGGATGCTTTAAGACGTCACAACTAGTTAAGACCCACTGAAACATGATCTTCATTTCTCGCCTACAGAAAATCCATTTACGACCAGATCCTATAAGAAAAAGGGGTGAAGATGCACACCCAAGCCCTAATGGATCAAAGTATCGACTATAAATGCATAAATACACATTATGGTAACGGATAGTGTTCTAGAAGCAGACAAAAGCAGAGCAGTAACGTGTCAGAGAGGCAGTAAAAGCTTCTGTCAGAAGTGTAATTGAGTTTCAGCAGGACTGGGATGGGGGGATCTGATTAGATGTGGAGGGGAGAGGTGTGATGGATGAGGCCGGCTCTCCCACTTCCTTTCAGCACTGTGCAAAATGGCAGAACAGACTCTCCTTCGGCACATTGATCTCTAACATTATCCAGGCCCGGCCATATGGCCAAAGCCCCTAAAGACCTGCGGTAGCCGTCCTTCTTGTTCTCATCTCTTTCTGCTTTAAGCATGTATGTAGCTTCATTTGGGTGTTGACAGATGAGTCCAGCCATTTATTGATGCGTTTTGATTGATGGGACTGGACGCCTCTAAAGCCATTACTGAAAGTGCTAATCTGAGATGAAGCTCCGAGCTCGGGGGGAATGTTATTGCTCAGGGGTCGCTGCATGGCG
The DNA here is from genome assembly GCA_033220385.1 of Triplophysa yarkandensis. Classification (NCBI taxonomy): domain Eukaryota; kingdom Metazoa; phylum Chordata; class Actinopteri; order Cypriniformes; family Nemacheilidae; genus Triplophysa; species Triplophysa yarkandensis. The sequence goes on along the minus strand of CM065666.1, from coordinate 18,868,002 downwards.
AGTGACATAATGGAGTTATGTATCATGTTATGTTAAATGTGTCCAGTGCATATAGTTTGCTTTAGTATAACAGTTTTTTAGTTAAAGTTAAAGTTCATCCAAAAAGGAAAATTGTGTCATTATTTACTCACCATGACATTCCAGACCAATGGCTTTCTTTCAAGCGCAGAACACAAAAGAAGATATTTTGAAGAATGCCGGTAACCGACACTCTTCTATTTGGATTGGTTTTGTGTTGACACAATAAAAGTGAAAGTATTTGGCAGGACACAAAAGAAGTCATTTGGAAGAACGTTGGGAAAGGCCATTCACTTTCTCTGCTGTTCAGTTACAAACATTCTACAAAATATCTTCCTTTGTGTTTTGCGTATAAAAGAAATAAGTCCAGGTTTAAACAGACAAGGGGATGAATACACGATGACACAATTTTCATTTTTGTACGAACTATATCTTTTAACAATGACTGACTGCAACCACCGCACTTATATGCAGCATCAAAGATTTCCCGCTTTCTCCAGGTGCTTTTCTTGACATCTTTCTGCAGTAATGCACTTGGCCTCAGCAATGACAAACCGCCGTGCTGAATAACCCAGCCGGCAGCGGACTGAGCTTTCTATGTCAGGCAACCAAGCAGTTAATGTCCGACAGTTTTCTGTCTGTCAAGCCCGTAGGCAGCTGCGTTGTATTAGTCCGATAAAAGCTTGATGCAATTAAACTGAGCCGCGCTCACTTTGGTGTGCTCTATCGCGTATGCTCGAAAGCACTCTCTCCACCTCTATCGGGCCGGCCTCTGGTTAAAAATGCATTAAACATGTGCATATACCAGTGTGCTGACATACCAACACTGAAATCTGTCTCCTGTGAAAGTGTTCTTGATAGGAACTGTCTTCTGAAGAGAAACTATATGTTAGTGAGAGAAGCGGTTTATGGTCAAATGTGGGATAACATACCATGTTTATGGTTTATTCTGTAAACGTATTATTCATTTATAAACAACACAACCCTTGTATTTGACATGTATTTTAGGATAAGTCAACATTTATGTGTTTTACTTTCACACTCTTACGTTGCTTTGGATGACTGTTGCGTGAATTCATCAAACACCAGACTGAAACTGCCACAATACATGCAAAAATGCAAATTAAATGTAAAATTGAATCTCTTATTTATTTCATGGCTGTACGTGCTTTTCAAAACATCACCATTTTGACAACCACATAAAAGGAAAAAATTACACCATGTCAAAATAAAACGATTTGTTTGTATTTAGCTTAAGAAAGTGACATCTGGGATGGCATGTGAGATTTTTCTGGATCTGGATGAACTTTTCCTCTAAGGAGCCGAGCATTTCCACATATATTGCATTAAAACATACCCCCATCAAACTACAACAGTTGGGGGTTTAGAGACGATAATTTAACATGCTTCAACGATATAAAGGCTGGTTGAACAGGTTTTGCTACAGGCTTCAACTTATAGCCCCAGACACGCTGGGAAAAGGCTGAACTGCAGCTTTAATCTATTTACAGGAAGAGACACAATTCAATTTTGCTTGTCGGGATATAAACGGCGAGCAGTCGATCGTGGCGAATCTAGAACACTGTGGCCAACCCCAGCCTGTGTTATGATGTACGGAGTATTATCTCAGCGACAGTGCGCAGCTTACATAAACTACGTTTTAACAGCAGGAATATTAAAACACAAGCGCAGATATTAATACTCAATGTGTAAACCAATTAAGTTTCACCCCTCCCCTTAACCGCCGTTTAATCCGGTTCTGTACTTACGAATCCTATTCCACAGTATAAAATTGATGCCGCAACATCAAATGGTGCGATAAATCACATCTTTATCACTATTAATTTGATTGCAGAGACACCAGAAGCATTCGGAAGAGAATGGCGTGGGAAGATTTCTTAATCTCGTCGGGCAAAATGCGACAAAATAATGATTCACATTGTGCTGAATATTAATTCAATTTGCATTTTCTTCTTCTTTTTGTTTTCTGTAAGCACAACTCATGAACTGCCTTGGTAATGACATGATCTATAAATGGCATCAAGATGAAAGCCAAGCGATCAGAGTACTCCGCCCGTCATTCTTTTTAAAGCTCAGGGTTGTAATTGTGGCCTGTTGAGTAATTTTGGGGGGTAGGACTCTTTGGTTTATTTGGAAACATGAGTGTGGTCGCCTTTGAAGCAATGCTCTCCTCATGCGACACCGCAAGCTCTTTACGTGTTTGTCTTCCATTTCATGGCTGTCAACGGCAGCTGAGCTAGGGCAGGGCACAGGCGGGCGGGAAAGGGCACAACGAATGTCTGAAACTGTCACGCCGTTAGGGAGAAGAGTCATTAGCTCATCTCGCAATAAAGAGGTCGCCCTGCTTTCAAGTACTGCTCGACATATGGCACCATCTTCCACGAGTCACATCCACCAGATATCGAGCCCCAAGCGGCCAATTGGAGGACAGCTTGTAAAAATAGCCGCCTGTCATTGCTGTGGATGTTTCTGTGCGCAGACAGAACCATTACATTTTCTTACGCTTCACTCGCTGACGTTCTATACAACACACTATGAGCCTCTTGACACCGCTGAATTAGAGAAGCGGGCAGCTCTGACACTCAACTCAACTATTTCTAGCTCTCACAGAATTTCTCTATTTGTATTCAACGGCACAATTTGGTAGTTTGGCAGCGTGAAATAATAGTCATCAGCCGAGATGAGCGTATGGCAGGCGACGGTATAGCCCAAGGAGGTCTTATTTCTAAATGGGGGAAAACCAAGCAATATGTGGAGGGGACAGACAGAGCAAGACAGAGCCAAGAATGGTGTGGGTGCCTGGGTATAGCAGAGGGAAGTAAGAGACAGGGTGATAAAGTGTGTAATCCCATTAGGCGGGCAAATGGATGCAGTTTGTCACATGACCAGGGCTTAGCAATACATATGCAGGTACACTATAACAAATAGTGTTACATAACATGCAAAATGCATCACAACATTATGAGAATTAAAGGGATACTTCACCCAAAGATTAAAATTACTTCATCATTCACTATTTTGAAACATCAAACCAGTCTTAAATTCTTTCTTCTGCAGAAATCAAAGAATACATTTCGGTGAATGTTGGTAGCGGGCACCTATTCACCTGCATTGGTTTGGAGTCCATACAGTAGATGGTTATGGGTGCCACTGGTGTAAAGTTAACATTCATGTGATCACAAGAAGCTGAGAAAATAATGACACATTGTCATTTTTGGCTGAACTAAATAATACATACAGTTTTTCTCAGTCGCTTTGGTGCATTTCTCACATCACTATTAACATTTGCACAACATTTAGTTCAACCTACACAACATTTAGTCATTTGTGCACATCATAGTAGCAGTTTCTCATTCCTTCCAACAAATTGCAAATGCTTTTGGACATGCATCAATTGCTTTCATACAACTCTCTGCTGTTTTATAACATTATCATTTGCTTATGTCATGTCAGTCAAAATTAACTAAACTTGTGAATGCTGAATAGTCATTCCATATAAAACTAATAGTCCTCATTTCATTGCTTGAGTCATTACATACAAAAATGTTGAACTAGTTGTCAAAATCTGTCAAGCAAATTTTATAAAAAAAAATTAAATCTTTTTTTTCCTGAAAATGTCTCCTAAATTGAACAATTTCTCTCAGGTGAACCTCAGCTTTCACTGATGAGAAGGGGTGTGTGAAGCATTAGAGCTCAAGAGCTGAATCCCATAAACCCCCACTTCATAAGCATATATGAACCAAGCAGGACATAGTGTGTACCATTTCTACAATACTGTGACACAGAAATGGAAGGTCAGCCTCGTGGAAGAGGGGTGAGGGTGCGGGGAGGAAGGGGAAGGGGACAAAACAGGGGAAGAGGAAGAAGAGGCCAAGTACATAGGCGGATTCCCGATGAAATCAGGGCTACAATTGTGGATCATGTTGTCAATCACGGCCTCACAATGGCTGAGGCTGGTCGAAGGGTGCAGCCAAATGTTGGGAGAACCACTGTAAATTCAATTATTCAAACATTTCGTCGGGAGAACAGGTGTGTATAAATGGAACGTAATTCAGCACCAAACAATCTGCACTGCACTACTGTCATTGTGTCATACATGAAGCTTGCAGTGGGACAAGAACTTGTCACTTTTTACATTTTACATTTAGACTTACAGCTTTACTGCATCACAGATTTAGTGTATTGTAGTGTTACAGTAACGATTTGCCATATTTACTGTCATTTTACTCTGCACCACATAGGATTGCAAGACAACCTTGCCGAGGTGGAAGAGGGCCCCTTTTTACTCCGCAACAAGAGGAAGCCATTTGTGCAATCTTGAGCATGTTCAGGAAGTGTCACCAAAATCTGACTTTTTTTTGCATTGAAAAACATTTACAGAGTAAACTGTCATAATGAAAACATGACAAAGCCATTTGACTATCTTGTTCATAAACAATGGTGTCAGGACTTTTCATCTTGATGACACTGACACTTTCATTGACGTGAATACTTGCTTTTGAGGAATGAGCTATCCATTTTGAGCAAGTGACACGCTTTTGCAGGTTATCAACTAGGTTTTGCAGTTTGTACTAATTGTTTTGAGAAATGCATTAACTGTTGTGCAAATGTAAATAGTGATGTGAGAAATGCACCAAAGCGACTGAGAAAAACTGTAAAAGAAGCCAACTGTAACTTCATTGGTTAAAATAAAAATAGACTTATTCAGCAAGTACATAAAACAATAAAACTTCTGAGTTGTAATCTAGAATTTCATCAGAAATGTCAGATTGATTTACTTTTGTGTCGATAGGTTCTGTCCGTAAAAATAAGGATCAAGTAACCACCGCCGATTCATGTCTGCTCATAGTAGTTTTGTATATCCATTGAGGAGGATTTGTTACGCAGATTCACAAAAGCTAAAGTCATGGTTGCAACTTTAACGGCAGTAAAATATATATCTGTGTATTGTGGTCCTTTTTCTCTCATTTCTCTTTGCCTCGAAGACAACATAGAAAGCTGGAGTCATAATACAATTTTGCAAGGCAAAAAATTTGCATTTTGCACTTAAAAAATATTGCAACATGGGAACAATTCCCAACAAAATTGTAAAGGGTGACTCAACCTAAGAGTGGAAACAAGTAAGAAGAGTTATTTGTGTAGACCGCTTATAGCCTTAGGTAAGCATTTTCATTTCTGCCTGTTGTATTAAGCTTTCAAAGTTTATAGTTGTTTTCTTTCATAAAAAATGATTTTGAGTAGATACTTTGACTAGATATATTTTTTCTATGTTGCTCAACGATACTGATTCTTTTTGTGGCAATTTTTCAAGCACAATTGTTTACTTATTACAAACAACTGTTACATACAATCTGTTGTAAAAACACACTTACACACACGAACCACTACAGCACCAAGTCCAATTTATATACATCACATATGTATGCTTGTCACAAACTTTTAATAGTGTCATTAAGTGTCCCAGTCATTAGTATCTGTATATCTTTTTACGAATATGACTACATAAGTTTCATATCGGGCACAATACCAATACAGGTAGCAAAATCGGTGTATTCTTAAATTGGTATTTTGGTTGAATAAACTATAAAGCACTCGTCTTTCCTACAGTCACATCCCACACTCCCACAGGCCTACAGACTTCACTTGAATGTGATATTTTACTGTGTTCATTTCGTAAGTGCATCAGTGGCACAGACCGCAAGACATTGACAACTCCGATGACCAAGCCTGAGCCTTCACGTCCTGCCATAAGCCAAATGAAAACGTCTATAGCAATTAGAGCGCGCTCGCTGTTGAAAGCACTTGATAACATGGCTGCCAGACACCCACAGGCATCTGCCACAGGGAAATAGTGTGCAAGCTCTTTGGAAATGAGAGATCAATATGTTGCACGGCAGACGTTTCGGCTCGTGTGCGTTTGGTCTTAAAAACACGTGTCCCAAATGCTGCGATGTGTCTTGTACTTTGTGACCAAAAACTTTCCTTTCAGTGAACCTAATGCTCTTATGATAAGAAACACTATTGCATTTTGAATGTAGCCTTACTTTATGTTTGCCTTGAATAATAACAGCCAGCGGCCTGGATTTGCCAGTTATCAGGTATCATTAAATACATTCAGCCGGCTTAGAGCACTTGACGTTCTAGTACACTTTAGGTACGTTTGAATGAATACTGATATGTTTTTCCTATCCATTAAAACACAGTTTTTCCGCCTACACCACATATGATCGCTACAACAGATCGACTACTTACATACTGGGCTGGACTGTGCTTCTAGAAAGAGTAGACATGGCATTGAGGTGGCAAATACTCTACGTAGTTAAGAGAAAGCCAAAATAACAAATGTCAGTAATGACATCATCACTACCGACAGACCCCACCTTAAGGGTCAACGAGATTTACAGCGTGCCACTGCATTCCACTGCCAACTGATAGTGGCAGCTGATGACAAGCGGCTTAAAAATGAAATCTGACATAAAGCCCAGTCAGCGTCGGATCGCCAGGCTCGCAGACAGGCATGTTTCGATCACTTATTCCCGCTCGACTGGCTCAGTGCCATTAGCGCAGTTGGTAATTCCCGACACCCCTTCCTGGGTCGGTTATAGGTCGCCCCTCACACACAGAGGGTTATTCGAACGAAGTGCTTGAATCCGTGGTAAAGAACACACTTAAACACAAGCACCATTACAGCCTCAAGTCCAGTTTATAAGGCTGCGGTCCAATCTTTACATTACTGTCTCATAGAGGCTATTGAGCGGATTGGGTAGCACAGTCTGGGAGGGATAATTAACTAAAAGAGATGGAGAGAGAAATGCGGAAATGAGGTGGTGTACTTGAGAGCTGGAGACGTCCTCAAAACTCCTACTATTATAATAACCCATACCCCACGAATCTCAGAGGCCCGCTGATGCTTATGCATGAAACCTCCATCATCGGAGAGGGTTAATTACCCAATGAACAATGAAATGATATCTCAGGTTTCTTGTCATTTTGCTCCCACTTGAGGTATTGTACTAATTGTGAAGGGTATTTTACACAAAAATGTTAACAATGAATTATAAGAATTTATGGTGAATTAAGTGGACAGTCAGGTGCAGTCTCCACGCATTTTATTGATAAAAATTGCCAATAAAATTGCTATTGCACTTCTTAAGATGTACTTATCACAAGAAAGCAAACATTGTAAAAAAAGTAAAGAACTATTTACTCATATGTCGCTCTAACTGAATTAAATTCGATTCTTTTGTGGAACATTTAATTGTAATTAAAGCGGATAGGGACTAGGGTCAGCTCAAGTTACCATTTATTTATTGTGTGGCATAGACATTCGGTTCAAAATAAAAATGTTGCTGTAAATGAAAGGACATGGTCATTTGTGTTTAAAATAATTTGAGCTGGAATAAATAATGAATCTCTTTAAAACACCTCTATTTTTGTCTACAGTACCTGAGCTATAGCAAAGACGTACTTGAACAAAAAGATATTATTACCATTTATCCGCAGAATATTTGGTCCGAAAGACGCATTTACTCTATTGTGGAAAACAGAATGGTAATGCAACTGGATAGGGACTCAACCCTGAGTCTCCATTCATTTTAATTGGGTAAAAAGGTTATGCTTTTTTATAAATACCTCTTCTGCTTTAGGACAACATAAAGGCGACAGACATTCCAAACTTTTTAGTTGAACTTTGAACTTATGAAAGTGATGTATGTTTTTCGAAAGGATCAGAGTAATATACACATTTTTATCCAATTTGTCTCAGGTTTGTTTTTTGCAACCGGCTTCCAGAACATACATGTGTAAAATCATATCCATAACGTAAATGGTTTCAACTGTATATTTGAAGCGTTGAAAAGATGCCAACCCTTCTGTAAAGCCTCTCTAGTAGAAGAAAGGTACAAAAGGTTATTTTCTCTCTCATTAGATGTGATGCCTCAGTCTAATGCATGAGCTACTGCCTAATGCGACACATCAAGAGGAATGACCGGTAGCTGCCACTGTTTTCCAAGTCTGACCTTAACCCCAGACACGAGCTGGGCGTCCATTCCCTCCCTGCAAGCGAGGCTCGGGCCGTGCAGCCTGCAGATGCTTGTGTTTAGAAAAACAGGCAGCTAATGGACAGGATCCAAAAAGACTCAGTGAGCTGCTTAATCACAACCAGATCCACAGCATTAAGATGAAAAACCCAAATCCGAGCTCGTAAACTTAACGCTTCTTGAATCTGTCTGGCCCTGTTTGTCTGACTGTGTGGAATTATGTCTTTCCGGCTCATTGGGATGTTCAGTGCCAATAAAAGAATGTAAACAAAGAAGGGTGAATCTCATGAAACCATCAAAATAATTGTTACGACCTATTTTATGTTTTTATTGTATTGTAACATTATATACTACAACTAATCTTCTTTTCCCCAAAAAAATCATGTATTTATATCATGTAACAAAAGTATGTATGCATGCAATTAAAATATAAATCAATTATATATAGATAACTAGATAGAAAGATGGATAGATAGATAGATAGATAGATAGATAGATAGATAGATAGATGGATAGATAGATAGATAGATAGATAGATGGATGGATGGATGGATGGATGGATGGATGGATGGATGGATGGATGGATGGATGGAAGGAAGGAAGGAAGGAAGGAAGGAAGGAAGGAAGGAAGGAAGGAAGGATGGATGGATGGATGGATGGAGAGAGGGATGGATGGAGGGAGGGAGGGAGGGAGGGAGGGAGGGAGGGAGGGAGGTGGATGGATGGATGGATGGATGGATGGATGGATGGATGGATGGATGGATGGATGGATGGATGGATGGATGGATGGATAGATAGATAGATAGATAGATAGATAGATAGATAGATAGATAGATAGATAGATAGATAGATAGATAGATAGATAGATGGATAGATGGATAGATAGATAGATAGATAGATGTACACACACACAAACACACACACACACATACACATTTAAACACACACACACACACACACACATAAACATTATTTACGACAACTAATCTTCTTTTCCCCCAAAAAATCATGTATTTATATCATGTAACAAAAGTATGTATGAATGCAATTAAAATATAAATCAATTATATATAGATAACTAGAAATACAGATAGATAGATAGATAGATAGATAGATAGATAGATAGATAGATAGATAGATAGATAGATAGATAGATAGATAGATAGATAGATAGATAGATAGATAGATGTACACACACACACACACACACACACACACACACACACACACATTTAAAGCCATCTCAAAAATGTCTTACCTTAAAAGGGGCAATTCACAGAGGAGGCGTTGCACAGCCGGAGACCAAACCGGAAAAGAAAAAGAGAAAACATTTGCCATGCCCTTTAACATGAAAGGTTGTCGAATGAAAACAGCATGCTATGCTCTCTAATCCCCACATGTAACCATAAATGACTCACGTCATACATAACCCCAGCCTACAGGAGAGAAAACCGTCATCTCAATCTTGTACTCAGAGGAACCCTAAGGAGATGTCTTTCAAGTATAATCCATAGCAATAAATAACTCGAAATGAAAACAACGATGTTAGAGCGTTCACAAAGATACATTCATCTCCAACCTGATGGAGAAGATACTCCGATCAACCACGACAGAAGAAATGTATAATGTCTTTTGAAACAAGTTTGAAGGGTATATTTTGTTGTCACTGATCCCTTCTGTTTGCCAGTCAGTAATTAAATCTGTGTTGGCTTTCAAGCTTAACATTATCTCGCCAACCATCCTTTTAGCCCTGACTTCCAATGAACAGGTGATGTTCTCTTTGACCATTCCACACTAGCAAAAGTGCTCTAACCTTAAACAGAAGCCATATATGATCTAATAAGCGTAGGCTTAGACAAAAGACAAAAAGTATTCTCTCATTAAGTGGACACACAAACATTTGACTGATTTGGCTCGAAAACAGAAATATGCAAACCATTAAGTGAGTCGCTATAAGTGATTCTGGGTCAGATGAAACGGTGAACAAAAAGGGCCACTAGAAGCCTCATCATAGAGCATTCCAGTCGACAGCACCACAAAACACTTCCCTATTCATCTAATGAAGTTCAAATGAATGAAGGAGTGAGAGGGAAGCCATGCAGAAGAACGAGGACAAGAAAGAGAAACACACAACCAGACCATTAAGAGACATAGTCAGACGGTGGGTCGAACGAGTGCAAGGGTTGAACAGGTTCGGGTTAGAATGTTATTCATGTTAACCAGAGGACTTGCCACAGCAAAGGTGAAATATGTGTGATGAAGGAGAGGAAAAAGAAAGCTGAGGTGAAGAGGCTGGTGTGGGAACTCAGTGAGTCACCATTGCAAACAAACAGATCTATTCTTTCAGCCGTCTTTGTTCATAGCACCGAAGAATGTGTTTAAACAATCACGTGGCCTTTGATGATGAAAATATCTTTCTATTACATAAATTATAATGAATTAAATGTAAGATCATCTAAAACTACATTCAATGTATTTTGTCTATTTTACGGCTCCTTGTTCGCAGCAGTCCATTGAGATTGAAGCATTCCACAATCTGAAGCAGAGAAGTTGTAGAAGCATCTTTTGCCAGATGGAGCCCACATGTGCTTCAAAAATATATTTTTTCAATTAAAAAAAACATTAAAAAATACCTATGGTCTCCTCTCATGCATAGGCTTTGATTAGAACATAAATGTTGGTCTTTTTGATTTAAATGTTATACAGGGCGGTCTTAGAGAGTACAGGGAGTAAAGCATATAAGCTGTATATACTTGATTTTATCAATGATGGAGATAACGGTAAACTGAGCTAAGAACTAAACCTGTGAGACAAAACAACAAACGATCCACTTTTAGAGTGGGAAAGACGAGGGAAAAGCCTCTATGTTATTCATATCTTAATTCATTTTAAACAGTGCTGGAGTATGAAGATAAAGAGCCGTTTCAGAAACGCGGGCCCTCTTAAACATCCCCATTGTAATTCAGGAGCATGGCCCTGTTAAGGCTCAGAGAAACCCTCCATTCAAGAAGAGCGAGATGAGAACACTGGATCAGGATGAAAGCGTTGCTGGAGCAGATCTGACTCCGGCCTTCTCCGCACACTCGGGTCTGGTGAGATCCCACGTGGCACATCGAGATGCTCCACCGGGCTCTGACCTCATCTTATAGAGCGTGTTGAAATGTCGTCAGTCATCAGACACGCATGCTTCGCTCTGACAGTTCTTCGCTCTGACAGCCGGAGAGCCGAGACTTGGACCACGAGTATCCATCGATGTTGATTAAACCATCTTTTCTCAAAATAGGTCGCCATATGTTGGGCCCAAGCTGGAGTGCGATTCATCAAGAAAATGTTTCTCACAACACTGCTGACTTCCAAAATAAACTCAGCGAACAAAACAAAAACTGTGACTCTACGGTAAACCGCTGCTGGATATGAATCAACGTGGACGTCTGGATGAATATTTGTGGTGAATATGCAGCTCCGGCAAAAAAAAACTTTGCAAGGATGATTCACAGGCGAAGCACAAACAAGAAGTTATAAAGTGAAGAAAAATAAGGCTCAACACAGTTCGAATCAACTATATGACAGCTGAGCTATAAAATATAGGCTAACAATGTCTTTTCAGTCCACCTACAAGAAATAAACGAAATTTCCGCTGTGCCACGGTAATGCCACAATGCTCCTATCACACAGTACCAGGAGGTTTATTGAAACGGCAAACAATGAAAGCGACAGAGGTACTGCTTTATGAGAGCGCCGCATACAAACACCCTGTAAATCTAGAATAAAAAACTATTTCTGTTGTCAACAAAAGCAGTCTCAACAAGCTCGCTAAACTCCCTTTCTGTTTATACCGAACGCTGTTGTTTAACGCTGCCACACAAAACAGGTACAGACACACGCTGCTTAATGCGATTTATAAAAGTGCTCAAATGTGATTACATGAGCCATGTGTGATGAACACCGTGTGGCCATCAGTTTATTCTTGTAGACAGTCAAATGGATAGTTTAACCGTACAGGAAATGTCATGATTTACTCATCCGGCTGACATTTCGTGAGCCTTTTTTATTTTATTCTGTAGAACACAAAGACGACATTTTGAGAAAATGTTGGTATTTGCATCGGTTTTTTCTTCCATAAAGTACATGTCAATTGAAAGAAATAAAAAGAGGTTAAGAAAATAATGAGAAAATTTTCAGTTGGTGGTGAACTATCCCATTCCGGCTAAAATACACCGAGGAGCACATCAAATGTTTTGTCAAATGTTGGTCTTATAAACTCATTTGTCCCAATTTACTAGCATTTACTAGGTTTTGTGTCTATCCATTTTTATAAGGACAGATGGTTTTTGGTTAGCAACGTTCTTCAAAATATCTTATTTAGTGTTATGCAAAAAAATAAATGAAAAAAGAAAAGGTTAAGTATATAATGGCAGACTTTTCATTGTGTGGTGAACTATCCGGATAAGGCCAATTTAATCCAAAGAACTTTGTAGAACACGAAAAAAGATTTTATGAGAAACTTCTCTGTGGTTTTTGTGTCCATACAATAAAGGTGAAAGGGGGTCAGCGTTGTAAGGTAACCAATGTTCTTGAAAATATCTTCCTTTGTGTTCTGCAGAACTAAAAAGCAATATAGGATAAAATATTCAATGTGAATTATCCCTTTAAGAATTTTGTCTGGCATGTAATTGTCATACAAAATAGCAATGAATAACTTAACTGATTACATTCAAAGCCTCAACCATTAGCTCAAGTTTAAGCCAAAAGAACAGCAATTCCCTTTTTATTATTTGAAGTCAACTATTTCTCAACTATTTCTGACTGCCTCTTGAACAGACCCTTTTTCATTGAATCTCACAGCTTCTTTTTTTTTACTTGGAACAGATTCAAGCAGTCTACTTAGTGTGGGCTATTGTGCTCAACTGGAGGGTTTTGATTTTCTAAAAGTGCGGTCAAAAATGAGCAAAACAACCCAAACGCCTCAGGCCCCCTCCTTTAAAGTTTCGACACCACACAAGAAGCATCAAAATGATTTCAGAGGAACGAGATAGAGGAGGGAAGCGCTAATTACTTATCACCATTTATAATCAGCTCTGTGAATATAGAAGGGAAGGGACAGAGAGTTATCAGCAGTGCTCCTCTGATATCCATCCAGCGTTTTGATAGAAGTGTGCTAGACTGGCACTGTGGCATCTCAATTATTAAAGAACACGGCGTGCCCAAAAAAACGTTCACTAATGCAAGACTGATCAACCCAAAAGTGCTTGAGGACAGGAAAAATAAACGCTGACCAAAGTTGAAGGCTGACATTGATGTTCATAACATGTTTGAAGAAAGATTTCAAAAGGCCGTCCTCTGCTAGAATATAGGAGCTTATTAAAAAGATTTTCTCTTATTCGCAAGCATAACCTTTTAATCTGGATCTTTCTGCTACTCTACCACCCAAAAGCATTAGTATTAAATCATTTGAGGAACCTCACCGTCTTTCTTCTATCTTTAAGCCTCATAGATTAAGATGTAGGGCTCTTTAAATAAGCCCCAATGAGTTTCATTCTTCAAGTCACTTACCCAAAACAGTACAGATCAGACTGCCACTGACCTAAAGAACACACTCTCTTATCTTTAGATCCAAACTGTGTCATACCCAGTGATAATAAATGTATATCTTTGCATGATGTAGACATGTAGAAAACAAAAAATAAAGATATTTTTGGAAGAATGTTGTCAACCGAACAACAAAGATACCCACTGACTTCCAATGGTTGTGTGTCCATGTAATAGAAGTGAATTGGTATAACAATTTTCTTTTACCAACATTCTTTGAAATATGTTCTTTTGCATTCTGCAGAGCAAAGAAAGTTATTCAGGTTTGTAATGACAATATGATAAGTAAATGAAAAAAGGGGTTTTCATTTTTGAATTATTTTGATTCTTTGAAAAAATAGTGAATGGGTACCGTTGCTACGCTACCAACATTCTTTAAAATATCTTTTTTTGCGGAAGAAAGTTAAACTGGTTTTAGTAACAAGAGGGTGAGTTAAGAAGAATATAATTTCCGTATATATACCAAAAGTAAATAGGTGTTGCTCATCATTATTCAAAATGCCTAATTTTGTGTTGTGAAGAAAAAGAAAGTCATTCGGGTTTAAGGATAAGAAGGGATGGGGGTGAATGAGGGTAGGACTTCTATTTTTGAGTGGTTTTGTGTCTATATAATGGAAGTGAATGGGTACCGCCATTGTTCTGTTACCAACATTCTTCAAATCAACATTTTTTGTGTTTTATGAAGTCATGCAGATTTAATTAACAAGAGTGTGATTAAATGAGGATAGGATGATTATTTTTGCTTGAATTATCACTTTTAAGTTATAATTTTTGCATTTACAACGGTAAGATTTAGGTTCTTAAATTCAATTGGCCAAATGAAATTCTGATGTTAAGTCAAGCATATTATAAAGACAAAAGCCAGATTCGATATTATGCTAAATAATCCTGCATTGCAAAAGAGATGGTCCTGTGGATTTGAACCATCATAAAGGTTAGCGAGCGATGCCGGAACTCAACCCTTCACATCTTTTGTGTGTGGCCCTGTCCTTTAAATAAGCCTAAAAGGACTTTGAGAACTCGAACAACAGCAGTTTCAATTCTGCCGAACATTTCTGACACGAGCGAAATGGAACCTATTTTTGATGGATGAAAGCAACCGAATTCACAGGCTGTCTAAAGTTTGATTATTGGAGGAACTTGGTGTACAATGACGGAACTAAAGTCAACGGAGAGTGAATACCGAATTACAAGGGAAAGAAATGAAACCGCACAGTACCCCACCGCTCGCCTACAGAAAGGCGCTTGCACGACTTTGTTTGAGCATGATGAAAGTTGCTGATTCGGTCTCATCATAAAAAAAAGCCGGGTTATTCAGCGTCGCACGGGAACAAATCCACAGGGTGGCTGAGATTGCCACCAATCAGCTGTCATATAATAGAGAATGGAGTTTTTCAAGAGCATCCTCGCTCCTGTCACTTTTAGCCTCAATCTGCCTAAAAGACAGAGTGGTGCTCTTGCTTCTGACACTGTCTGGTAAGGAAATGAGTCTGAAGACGGCCAATATTTACAGTGACCTAATGTAGGGGTGGACTGAAACTACTCGAGTTTGAAGTCAAATTTAAACCACAGCTGCTTGTTTGAACAGCTCTGCTTAGCTGTGACAGTTTTAGGAAACCTAATAAAGTATAAAAAACCTAAGAACTTTCCAAACTGTTTCCAGACTGCTCAAATGACCCTCAGCAAAGGCTCAGGAAAAAAGTCTCTTGACATCTAGATGACTCTGGAACTTCGATTTTTTTTCTCTTGTTTATTTTCCCCGGTGACATAGATCGGTTTCCAAAAGTAGTGCTTTACAGAGAAAAATGTCTATATGAGATATTTTAGAACTAGAGCATTTTCCATATTTGAGGGATATTTCCAACGAAAATGAAAATTCTTTCATCATTTACGCCGGCTCTTGTTTAGTTAAACCTTTTGCCTTTGTGCCCTTCAAATAAAAAAAGTACATATTTAAAAAAAATGTTGTTAACCAAAACCATTAGATCACCATTGCTTTCTAATGTATAGACCAAAAACCAGTGCAGGCCAATTGTCAACATTCTGCGAAATATCTTCTTTGTGTATTGCATAAGAAAGTCATAAAGGTTCAAAGTCAAGCGGGTAAGTGAATGGTCAATTTTAATTTTGCGGGGATTTCATACTTGAACCCCGTTTGAGAACATTGACTTCACACATATCCTTAAAGAAATACTTGAGTCAAAAATAAAAATCATTTACTAGCTCACATGTTTCAACCATTTTTTTCCTTAAGCAACAAAAGGATTACATTTCAAGTGAATCATGTGCAGGGGTTGTTGAGCTCCAAACATAAAAAAAGAAAAAATATCTTCTAAGATATCTGAAATGGCTTTAGAAGACTTATATGTATATAATAGCATCCAGGATAAGGAGTGTGAGTCAATCATACTGTATTTATGGTGGTTTTTACCCTTATATTAAAGAATGAACTCTTATCAATCCCCTTATACTTTGTTCTAAAATAAGTAGAGTAAATGATATCATAACTTTTATTTATGGGTGAAGTATTTCTTTGCATATGCCCCATTCAACCCAAAGCAGGCAATTTCACATACTTCATCTAATGGCTTTTTCTGCCTTCCACTTTTTCTCCCACCTCAAATGCTGTGGCCCTACACATCCTTTAAACAACCCTCCTCAACACTCTGGTTACAATTAAATCTCCAGAAATGAGAAATCATCCTTAAAAAAGACCAAGAAGAATATGCAATTATTTAGGCCGCACATCAGTTGTAGACTTTTCACTGCAATAACCCAGAAGCTATGCTGTGCGTGCTGTCTCGACCTAAAGGGTTCTTACGTCTTTGTCTCAATGACTCACAGATGTTTTCTTCTCTGATCTACTTCGAGAATGAATACGAGGGCCGGCAGAGCAGAAGCCAGTAAAATCCAAACTTATCCTACGAGACACTAGAGATCACACAAAAAAAGCTGTGTTTGATTCTGCGAATGCAACCGAATCGACTGACATTTTACACTTGCATAACAATAGAAACAAGAAACTAGAAGCAAAGTAGATTTATAAAAGCTTCCAGATGTTAAGATTTGTCATCTGATTCTGAAACAACATTGGGGGGGGGAATCCAGACCGCAAATAAAAATTTCAATACGAGTTCTTATCCTTTATCCACGATGCAGTACGGAGCTCAAACCTCTGCAGATGATAAAGAACGCGGTAGCAAGTGTGGTCTTTAAGGAAGAGAGATTTTACCTTGAAAAAATGTCAAAAGAAACAATCTTTTCCGTCTACACCTACCCAACTAAAAAAACTCTTTCCTTACCCACTCACCCTCTTCTTTCTTAAAATAATATTCAAACTTTTTTCTCTCCTACCAGGTTTTGTCTTACCTTGTGTGGCTCTGAAACTTTTCATAGCACTTAATGCCTATTGTTATCTGTAAATAACTTTGGATAAAAGTCTTAATGCCTAAATGTAAATGAACATGTAGTAGGGGACAGACAATCCACTTTTATTCCAAGAGGGCAAAATGTAGATTTATAGCCATAGAGAATCTCCCAGGAGGATTTGAGAAGAAACCTTGAAAGAAAGGGCATAAGGCTATGAAGCATAAAGTACAGCTGAGAACAAGTGCTTTGCAATACATCTTAATATCGCAAAATTGCATTTCTTGCAATATGTGTATCGCAATGGTTCGTAATAAATGAGCTTATTAATTCTCCAAAAATGTATGCATTGAAAACATATGAAACATATGTTGGTTATGTATTTTAAAATATATTTAAATAAAATGTTGATTCATTTAAGAAATTTTTTTAACATTGTTAAGCATGCTAACGCACATCATATTATTCCTTAATATTACGAAGCTCATCAAACATGTTGTCGTTCATCAGGCATTCATTGATTTGGACCTTTCTTAGAAAAACTAATTAAAATCACAGGTGGATAACGTCTTATATTTTGTGCTTCTTCTTGCTTTGAACTATAGATTTAGAAGAGCAGATGTTCATCATACATCCCAACAGATAATAGATTAAAAACTTTAAAGGGATAGTTCAGCCACAAATGAAAATGATGTCATGATTTCCTCTTCCTTAAGTTGTTTCTATGTTCGGAGAAACAAATAGAAAAATATTTAGAAGAATGCTAGAAACCAAAGGGTTCTTGGACCTCTTTGACTCCCAATGTAGGAAAAAACACTTTATTACTTTTTGTTCTGCTGAACACAAAATGAGACACTTTGAAGAATGTACGACGGCAAAACGTTCTGGGGTACATTTGACTGCCGTTGCAATTGTCCCTACTATGGAAGTCAACTGGGGCCAAATAGTTTGGTTTCAAGCGTTTGTTCAAATCTCCCTGTGTTCACACAGTTTTAGACAACTAGAGCATTAGTAAATTATGACAATTTTATCCTTTTTGGGTGAACTATCCCTTAATATAAACCGAATATTGACCTTTGACCTTTTGATTGGGGGAAACCCTTTCGTAAAAACCTTGACTTTTTTTTAATCTTAAGGCTGACATTTGAATGAAACGGCAACATGGCGCAAGCAACACCGAGGTCAAGAGTTTAATTCCCAGTGAATACACACGCAGACATACTGTATAGCACAACTGCACAGTAAACCACTTAAATACAAGTCTATGGCAAACACATAAACATAGACCTTCTTTGATGAATGGCCAGAAAGCGGCAAACCATCCAACCGCATTTCATTAAGGTCTAAAGAACCATGATGGTGCCATCGTTTAATTCGAGTCCTCTTCAAGCCCTCTGGAAAACAAGGGCATTAAGAAGGCCGACGGACACTTTAAGTGACAACAGTCGAATCATTTCCTCATTAAGGCCTGCAAATTAAGCACCCCGCTCAAGTCACTCCTGTAAGGATAAGAAAGCTTCAATTTTTAATAAGTTCCGCGTCTCTCTTCTTAAAACGCAACCCTAAACCTCGGAGGATTCATGGAATAATTAGACTAACTAGCTGAAAACTATTTATTCACGTTAGTGTTTTTTCCTACGCTCACAGGATACGTCGAGACGCCCCTGAGCGGATGGAGAATCTTGCAATTAATCACTCAGCAGTTGCTAACTGGAGTCTGCGAGAAACTGCTGAGGTTCAGAGAGGGAGGAGAGCAACCGTGACGCGAGGGCGGTGGAGTCACACGGCACGCCGGAGGAATATTCTCTCTATTACCATGAGCCCGAACACGTCACTGTCAGTCAGCTCACCGGGAGAGAGACGGTAAAACCTGTAGTTCACATGACCTATTGACTTACAACTGCTATCAATGTTCCAGGTAAAGCCTCTTAATCTATTACTGTGCACGAGATGGCAACAGGACTCAATCAGCCTGGGGATCTTTAATGAAGAGGTTGTTTTTTCATGTAATTAGTTGGCAGTGCTAATTTTGTGTCATTAGGAGTTGTTTGTGAATTGTAGGAGATTACAGATTGCCGTTTGGCCGAAATTGTTTTTTATATAGCAACATTTGCATCACAACTGTGACTCTAGTGAGTAGCACATATGAATAGATATGACTTTCTTTTGCAGAAACAGAGGAAGATGTTTGAAAGAATGTTGGTAACTGGAAAACGAGGTACTCATTGTATTGAATTGTATTGGTTTTGTGTCTATACAATAGAAGTTAATGAGTACTGCCAGTTATCGGTTACCAACATTCTTCAAAAGACCTCCTTAGAGAGTCAGGTTAGAAATGACAAGAAAGTGAGTAAATAATTGGAGAATTTTGAATTATCACTTTAAGCCATTACGATGAAACAGAAGGTGCAAATT
This sequence comes from Triplophysa yarkandensis, assembly GCA_033220385.1. Classification (NCBI taxonomy): domain Eukaryota; kingdom Metazoa; phylum Chordata; class Actinopteri; order Cypriniformes; family Nemacheilidae; genus Triplophysa; species Triplophysa yarkandensis. The sequence continues at coordinate 18,848,554 of CM065666.1, read as the reverse complement.
TCCCATCATGATGTAACTTACTGTATTGTAATATCTTGTTAATTTTTAATTATTGTTTTTTTTAATCTACTATTGACATGGAGAATAATTTGGTGACAATATGATATTTCTGATTCAAAATAAATAATACACTCAAAAAGTGAAGGGCTACCTGTTTGACCAACCAAAGGAAGACAAGGCGGTTTGCAGAATCCATTTGAAAAGCACAGTGGTCGTAAAAGCACATTATAAGGAAAGGCCAAACAAAATCTTATTCTTAAAATTTTATTCTCATGATTGACTTTCTCTCTTCTGTAGAACACAAAAAAACATATTTAGAAGAATATTTGTAAGAACAACGTTGACCCTTATTGGCTTCCGCTGAAACAAAATTACACACATGAGTATTCTAAACATATTATATACATCATTATTTTTATCTTTTTTATCACATTGTTAAAAAAAGGCTAAATGTTTATTTTTGGATCTCTTTTAGAGTGCATACTTGAAAATCAAATACAAATGGCTGACATGTATCTTCAGACAGCAAAGGATTTAGAAAGTGCAGTCGGAAGAGGTCTTCGACCCTGTCACACAAACACAACCGGAATAACTCGACAGATCTTGACCTTGAAAACTGCTGATGGTACGCCGGCTGCCCCGAACTGCTGACTCCTCTAAAACACATCAGTGTTTAAGAAAAAGCCAAAGCGGTGACTACGTCTTCAACCACCCAGGAGCGAAATCAGCATTCTTTACTCTTCCTCATAACCAAACGTCACTGTACTGCGAATCCCCTGACCCTCGTGTCATGCCGCCAGTTGATGGAGTGTATATTTGGCGGTCATGATGTGTTTCTGAGATGTTCCCCCGGACCTTAATACCAAGGTTCCGGCGAAGAAAGTGACAATGGAAGGCTGAGTATTTTACAGGGACTCTGGTGCCAGAGGCTGACAGGGGTCAGATGACTCTGATTGCCTTCCCGAGTTGATGAATACGTTTTGAGGGGCTGATTAAACTCCGGGACATCTACAGCATTTATCACAGTCTTCCATCACACCATGACAAACCCACAATAAAATAAAGAACAGCTAGAGAGCAAACCCTTTGTTTAATTGCGTTAAAAAGTGTTGTTCACGATTCTTAGCTCCGATCAGCAGAATAAAGATATCGATAGTGTTTTGATAAAAGGATCACAATGTGCAATAAAAAAGTGAAAGCTTGTGAAACACGGAATACTAATCTAAGCAGCACAGGCTTCTTTGCCATCTATAAACTGTGATCAAAGAGAAAGATTTCTGCTCAGATTGACCCTTCATGACTGCAGTTACACAACACCTTTGGGGCCGCGCTTCCTGCGGGAGACCAGCTTCACCCGCCATGTGATGCTGCACATATGTCCTTCCAAACTAATTACAAAAGTGCACATAAAGTTCAGACGCCTTTGTGCGTCTTAGGGAAAGAAAACCGTATGATGCTATCAATCTCACCTTACGTACCTGGGAAAGTTCACATCAACTCTTCATCATTACAGGTTGCACAGCTGGAGACGAAATATTAAGGCGATTTTTATAACAGCGGAGGCAACCAGGCTAAACTTTTGACTTCCTTTGAGAGAGCATACACGACAGATTGGGCGACAGAAACTGCAGGGTAAATGAGTTTAGTTTAAGGGTCTTTGAGAGCATGTTTATCAGCCAGTTTTATATCTTGTGCTGGCATGGTAAGGAACTTCTCAAGCGGAACTAAGTGGCATTTGAAAATACAGCACACGAAAACAAATGTATGTATTGGATTGTCATCCATCACTGGGAAAAAATCAGATAAAACATGACCGTTCCAGCAAATGACAAAGATGCAATGCCTGGCTGTGGTATTGATAAATTATTGTATTACCAAAGGTTCTTCACAGTGATGCCATACAAGAACCTTTTTTGGTCAAACCCTCTCTTTCTCACCTTTTTAAAACCTTTTTTTCACCACAAAGAAGCTTTTGTGAGACAGAAATGTTCTTCACATGTCAGGTGTTCTTTATGGAACCATTTAGAAGTGCTTTTATTTGTAAAAGTGTACAAGTGTTAGTAAATGTATGACTAACACATTCCATTACAAAATATGAAAATGAATGATAAATAATGCATATTTAGATCAGCAGGGAATTTGAATTGATTCAACATTCTGAATCAACTTCTTCTACACTGTTTCACATAAAATTCAAGGCCTGGTCTTGTGAGAATTCAGGACTCTTCTGCAAAGTGGATAATTTGTATACATTTGTACGATGTGAACTGTACAAAATGTACCATTATAGGAAAATGATGACGTCGCAAAAAGTCAGTTTGTTTAAAAAGGAGACACACATGAGTTTACTGTGATCTATTTTCAGCAAAGCATGTGACTTACATCTCCATTTTCTCTCCATTTAATCTCAGGGCTGTCTCAAACAAACAAGCCCATTGGTGATTTTTGGTTCCTGTGGGTGCAGAGAGAGACGTTTTGCTTCGTGAGTAATTACTGTTGGCAGGGTCGAGGGGATTAAAGTCCAAATCCTAACTAGTTTCACTTCACTACACAAAACAAGAGCGAAGAACATTCAATTGAATTTCAGACATTGTGTCCTTCCGAGACCTTAGGTGGCCTTTTTGTCTTCCAGTTAGGCTGTTAATGGATAATGTGTGACAGTGCTGTGACAGCCATGTCACGGAACAGAAATGAAAAGCTATTGGGGGCTAAAATGTGAACTCAGAGGGGAGGCATGTTCAAGGCAAACTTAGATTAATTCTAAAGTCACCAGCGTTCTAGCCAACAGCTGCATGAAAACTGTCCATTCCACTTGCTTTCTCAGAGCTCTCAATAGTACTCTTCTTGTCCTGCCTCTCAATGGCATCCTTCTGTTCTCTTCTAGCAACACAACAACTGTTAAAGCTGAGGGACTAGGTTGATATTTGAGAAAGGGTTTAAAATATCACTGCTTTTACACAATACAATTAAACTGTGTAAGTATTGTAAAGACAGATTAGCCGAGTACTTCTATTGATGCAAAAGGATTTGGCAACATTTGTGTTCTGCATAGTGGCCGCTTGAAACCGTATCTGAACGAACACATTTTCTGCCCACATTTTTGTAGAGTATTGCAAAGTCCTTGTGTGTGAACATATGCTTAAAGAATGACATACAAGCTTTAATAACAGTGTCATCTTATTCATTTTCTGAAGAGCATAAAAGAAGATATTTTGAAGAATTTTGGAACCAGGGGGCACTGATTGACTTTTATTGTATGGACACGAAACAAAAATTCATCCAAATGTGTTCTCTTGTGTTCTGCAGGAAAAAGTCTGGTTTGAAATAACAAGAGGGTGAGTAAATGATGAGTGAACTCATTCTTTAACATTTCAACTGTGACTCATTCCACTTCCATGGGAAAAAGAACCCTCTCCAAAGAAAAGGTAACAGAAATCGAGACACGGAGATTAAGTAAGCCATCCAATCGTGCTGCAAAAATAAACCTTCAAACTTTCTTAGAGCATTCCAAAATGCAACTTAATCCCCTCAATCACAACTATGTGCGTACAGCCTGCCTCCATATACATTCACAGAGACCATAAACACATGCCCACGATGAGTTCCACACCACGGACCACCAACTGGCACTTTCTTCTCGTGTTACTCTCACTATAGTCATACAATCTCGCTAAAATAACGTCGCCAAGTGATGCCTTTGGAATATGGACTTTGCTTGCACAAGGCTCTGTAAATAAGCCAATCCGTTCAACCGGGCGAGTAACTCTGACCCAGGAACCTTATTCACACCTCGGGAAAGTAATCTGCGTGGTGATGGTGTCCAGTCAAGCGGTGTGAAATATACGACCTCTTCAAAGTCAATAACTGCACTTTATTAGTGTAAGGATAATGAAAGTTTTAAAAGCTATATAAATTCACCGATGCTTAACAGCTAAAATAGTTTTAAAGGAATTGGTCCCCTTAGAAATAAACGTTTCTGTCATCATCTACTGACAGCTTCAAACCTAAATCAAGCTTAGTGTATACATAATGTTCTCAAAATGAAAATCTTGTCAACATTTAGCCCTCTTGTTCTTTCAAACATGTACAAGCTTCTTCCATAGAACACAGACGTAGATATTTTGAAGAGAGTTGGTAACCGAACACTACTGGCACTCATTCACTTCTAATGTATAGAAACAAAAGCATTGCAATTGAATTGCTGCCAGTTACCAACGTTCTTCAAAATATCTTATTTAGTGTCCTGCAGAAGAAAGAAACGTATACATTTCTTATGCGCCATGAGGGGACTAAATGATGACAAAATAAACATATTAGGGTAAACTATCAGAATTATTTAAAAAGCTAAAATGGGGTTAAAGGGATTGTTTACCAAAAAGACTATATGAAGAATTTTAATGGCTAAGAGGTCCGGTCTCCCTTCACTTTTATTGTTTGCAAAAATAAGAACCTTTTGAACAGATTTCATCAATTGTCTCTTTATTGTATTGCGTCTAAAGAATAAACACTCATTCATGAATGACATGAAAGCACATGATAAAAGAAATTTCAATTTTAGGTATGCTAATCCCTTTAAGAACTTTCTTTAAGATACAAATTTAGAACGACTTTTTAGAAATTTAGAAAAAATTCTGCACCCATATTGCGAACAGTCTGTTCGTACATGGTTAAACCCCTCTCTGTGTTTTATCCTCTTCACAAAAAAATAATGTTCTGGATTATTTCTGCTCTCCAAGCGTGAAAAGTTAAACAGTAGCTCTCCTTTGAACAGAGGCTAAACAGAGACTATTGAAAGACCATTATCTGCAGAAGAACTCAAAATCCCAAAGCAGCACAACCCCAAATACATCTGCTCATAAAATAACAACAGCCAAGAAAATGTCATTACGGGGGGCAAACCCGATGTGACCCAAGAGAACCGAAACGGGCTGCCATTTCCAGTCGCCAGCAAGATAAGGGCCTTGAACAAAAGAATAGGAAAAGAAAGCAAGATGGGAGAGATAGAGAAGAGAGGACTATGGGGAAATCAAAATTCGAAAGTAACTTTGTAGTCTTTCTAACAGAGAAATGTCACCTCTCAAAACAAAGCATACAACGGCTTTAAAAGTAACTAAAGCAAAACCAAAGCGAAAACAGCTTGTTATTCCCAAGAGTGACATAAAGCCCAAATCAAAAATAAATCTTGCTGACATTTGTAACTTTTCAATGCAGTCCAGGCAGATAGGCCGCAGAAATTTATGCTCCCTCGGCGTGGTTTCCATAACCAAAGCCATCATGGCGGGATTTGCGAAGATGCACCATCACACGTGCACGAACTCCATTATTAACAAACCATGAGCCAAACAAGTTTTGTTCATATAGCTGGGATTTCAACACAGAGCTCCAATATCAGAGGTGGCATTTCTCCTGACTGCTGTTGTAGGTGATATCAGCGTGTAATAATCACAAACAACATTTATTTATAACCATCAATGGAGATATGGAGAACCCGCTATTTTGACTCATGTAGTTATGGCAACTAGTAATATGGGCTAACTACGCTTATCCCAACCGGATGATATAGGCTCTGATGACTCCGACATTTCTCTTATCCAGTTCCACAGAAATGAGGTTAAATCTCATCCGGAGCTCAAGCGATTAATTTCACCAGTGCGAATGCTTCATCACACCGTCTAAAACTGGAGTAGAGTCACGTTTGATAATCTCGTGGGGGGGTAAGCGGTTTCGCTCTAACCTTGACACATTTTCTTTTTCGCTATTTTAGGAACGGAGCGAGATACTGGGACATAACCTGATGCAGCACGGCCCTCCTGGGAAAGATGGCGAGATGAGAAAAGAAGGTAAGGGAAGATTGAGAACACACCCACTACATCTCACCCTTTGTTTCCACCAGATGTTCAGATTTACTCAAATTATAATGGGTTTAAAATGGGATTCTGCTTAAAACTTGAGAAGTTCAGAGAGAGATTGCAGAGAATGTGTGGATAAACCACCTTTAATTTCAGATGACAAAACGGATTTAGATCACAGATCTCTGCCAGGACAAATACATTTACATTTACATTTAGTCATTTAGCAGACGCTTTTATCCAAAGCGACTTACAATAGTCGAGGAGACAATGAAGCGGTAAATAGCCGATACAACAATAGATGAACAAGTGCTACAACAATGTTACCGAGTTACACAGAGAGCGAAGTTACAAAAGTTTTTATTTATTTTTTTTTTTTTTGATAGAGTGAGTAGTTAGAAAAGAAGTGAGTTAGTGAGAAAAGAAGTGAGTTAGTGAGAAAAGAAGTGAGTTAAAATACAACACACACAAATAAAATCGTTTTATTTCATGATTTTTTATTAAGTTTCAAACAGCGCATGCCAAATACAGGTGCATTCATCTTTGTGTTGATGGATATGATGAATTATAATTTTTGTTAGCATTTTTTATTTCAACTTTAAACACAAAAGGTAAAATCAGACAAAATCAAGCCTTTCGTATTTTTTAAAAAGTTCATATAATCTGCTTACAATATCAGTAAAATATAGCTATTAAAAAATAACACTTACACTTTCTAAAATTGCTGATGGTTTTATCATTTCTTAATATTATGTACCTTTTTGGACAAGAACTACTCCAAAAAGCCACAACAACTACTGTTTCAGTACAGATTTACAGTTCAGGTAATGTGACGCTGCATATAAACATGTTTTTCAATAATTTTAACAGAACTATTTTTGCAAAAAAGGTATTAAAGAAGCAATTTGCCAAATAACTTTGCTTAAAAAAATCCTTTAACAAGGTTTTTAACTGTGCATTCCAATGAATATCCAACTGCATTTTTTTAAATAAAAATAAAGCTATTTAATACATTTAAAACATTTAAGAAGTTACAAAATACATTTTTACATTTGGAAAACATTTTAGATGTATGTTTTTACAATAACCTTTTTATATAGAAAAAAAATGTATAACATCTACCGCCCTATTTAATTTCATCAGTGGTCTGGAGTCTGCTGTGTTGTTGCCTCAGGAGATACCGCAGGCAGCAGTCGTACAAAAACCAATACTGTATTTTTTATGTTGAACCAACCCAAGCCCTGATCCAATAATACCTTGACAGTATTCCACAATATTTCTCTCTCACCTTCATTCTTTCTCCCTCGGTTTGCTTGTTTTTTCTTCCAAGACTCTTAGTAGAGAATGTGGAATGGCTGTTTCAGTAAAGTGGACATCAGAGAGGGAGATAAAGCCTGTGCTCAAAGACTAAGGGCTGATTTTATCTTCTAATAACAGGTAGCGTGAGAAGCCATGGCAAACAAACCCACAGCGCAATGCCCCGGAGAGTGTACCGTCCCTATGAGACGACTCCATGTACACTTAGAATGTGCGGTCCCCGCCAAGTAGTCTCTGTGCCGCCGCTGGGCTTTGTCACTTCCCCCAGGTGCTCGCAACAGACCCCAACAGCAAAACATCTTGGATTTGGAGTGCTTTTATTCTGATATGAACAACTAACACAGAGGTCTAAGAAAAGTATTACTGTGGTTATTGTTAAATAACGAAACTGTTAAAAAGTGATGAATGAAAATTGATGATTAAAATAAAAGAATTCTAAAGGTTACTTTCTAATTGTTCCAAATCTTTTTAAATCCTTTGTTTGGTTGAAAACACAGAGAAAGATTTGCGGACAAATGCTTGACACCTATCAGTTCTTGGAACCGATTGACAACCACTCCAATGGTACTCAAAATTATCCCCGAACCTGTCCGACTTTCTTCAAAATATCTTACAAAAGGCAGTCAATATCTTTCTCTGTGTTCATCAAAGAACATTTTGGTTTTGTGTCAGTCAACGTAGTGTTTCAAGGATGGGATTAACTATGGACTGAGCGTTTCACAATTTGCAACCACTATATGCCACTATATTTTACACACTTCACCTTTATGGGTGGGTAAAGGGGTGGGTATCAAGGCAGGTGCTTTTTTATACCCTCTGCTTTGCCTCAATATACTTTTTGTTTTTTATAAAAACAAATTGTGAGCTTCATAACTATCCAACCATCTAACAATCTACATGATTATTAAAGCGTCGAAACCGAACATTTTGGTTGTGTGTTATAACAACAAATGACACAAAACAGATGAAGTGTTGCAGGTGAGACTGGTCCGAAACCCTTCTGCCCTGTGGGGTCCTGACTCATCCTCCCCTGGCTCCCTAAAGAGCAGCTGAAGTAAATCTCTCAGGAAGGAGTCACCCGGTGGTGTGGCGCCAGGGCATATGCCACACTCTCACCTGCCTCTATTCTAACCACACAACTGTTCCATCCTACAAAGCTCAGTGCGGGCAACACCCAATCCCAGCAGGGCTCTGTCTGTACATCATCCCAATGTCGCCAGACTGAATACAACAGTTAATTATTCATCCAAACATAGGTGTGCATATCATCTCCAGTCTCCAGTCCCAGAAGCCCCCTTGTGTAGCAAAAAGGACTGTCGGCGCCAACCGTCAGGTCCCTGCAGATCTATTTCAACTGCTTATTTTTCATAATGCAATTTTCTTTGAGAGTCACATTTATAATGTGTGTCATCAAAATGTGATGCGTGTTTGTTTTCGAGAATTTAATTCTCCAATTCAATTTTATCTATAGGTCACATTGTATATCCAGAGCACTGGGAATTTAAAGAGAATAGTATTGATTTGCTTTTATATCCGCTTGACTGTGATGGGTGTCTAATAGCTGCGTCCTTTTCCACTGAACACAATTAATGTTTTTAAAGGGTTGCAACTGGAATGAGCGAATCCATCTAGAAAATCGTTTTTTCCCTTTAAAGTTCATTTTTCGATCACTGTGTCTAAATATCAAATTGCGAGTTTGACTACAAATGGTAAGGCGTGTCTTTTACAGCATCCTTTGCTTGACTTCAATAGAACTGGTGTGCCTACATGGTTACTATAGTTACCCGAGTCACATCTACACATCAGTAGCCACACTCCCCCACACATCCACACCTACACTAACACACACGCGTAAACACTCTGATGATGGGACTACAGAAGCAAACAGATTATGAGCATCACTGTAAGCATCGGTAAGACACCAGAAACACAAATACGCCTAATGCCACAGTTGAATAAAAAACATCTGGGGTTGCTCCTATAAAAAGCTTTTAAACCTCCTGCCAACTCCTGTATAAAAGCAAATGGAGGTCAACGATTAATGAGGTTATTTGTGGTGAGAGCCCTGTTCTCTGCAGTCCTGCCCTCTTCAAATCCATTAGCCAGACTTCTATAATGACAGATTTATATCTATTACTGACAAACAACAACATTTAGTTTTTCTTCTCTAAGAAGTGTAATAGGATTGCATCATGAAGTCATTCATAATCACCGGTTTATTACTGCTGTGCAGTGGGCGTGATGTCACTTCATATGAGTTGTGATTCTAGTGATCAAGTAGGGTTGATGAATAGAAAGTGCATTGATTCTCTTATGTTGTACCTCCTTATATAAGAATTCAACTTGCCCATGTGCTTTACATCCGCCGTGAAAACAAAAAATAGAGATTTGAGCAATTGCTCAATTAAAAATGTTCAAAAAATATGTCAGGATTTATACAACAATACACAATCTGTTTACGTAGCATATCATTTTTTTTTTAATAAAATGACCCTAAATGTTGTCCATAAAACACTGTTTTCCAAGATATATAGCCCATATTGTATGTTTTTGTAGGTCTTAACCGGTCCTTGTTAAAGGGAAAATTCTGTCAACGTTAACTTACCCCTTTCTCATTTCAAACCAGTATGGGTTTCATTCTCCTGCATAAAGCAAAAAAGTTATTTGGAAAAAAGTGGTAAAAGAAAGCATTTGGTACCCATCGGAACAGATCTTGTGCAAAACAGTAAAAGTCAATGCAGATTAATAGTTTTTGGTTACCAGCAGTCTTCAAAAAATGTGTTTTTCAGAAGAAACAATGTGATCCAGGTTTGAAATGTGAAGAGAATAGAATTTTATATGGGAAGAACTATGCCTTTCAGTGCAGTCAAAAAAAAAACACTTGAACAGATTGGATATAAAAGCAAATAAATGACTCTAAACTATTCCTTTGTCTTTGGGCAATCCTCGTTGTGATGAAGCAGTAATGTGAATACTCAAACACAGCTGCATCTATCCCAAGACCTTCCTCACCCCTGCACACTCGCCTTTTATCTGCATGCCCTCCATTACAAAGAAATGCACAGCTGTCATTCTGTTGCCCAGAAACTTAATACCTATTCAGACATTGTCTCAATCTCACAACAGAAGGGTGGTTTTGCCCATGAGGTCATTTTTTCCACGCACAAGACGGATTTCCCAGACGCATTCCCGCCAGACGACCGAATCGACAACTTCGTCAGTTGCTAAACTTAATTTGGCTCCAGAGAGGTCTTGGATGAAATGCTGTCATGAATAATAGGAAAGTAATGATCTTATCAAGAATGAAACTGCAACCTAATAGCAGGACAGACCCTCTAATGGGGCTGATGATAACGGCAAATTCAATATTTGACAATTTAGTACTGTTTATATACTCAGGCTTCCCTAAATATATATTTTTCCAAAATGTTTTAATCTTTATGAAAATGTGCATTTCAAATTGATTTATTCAAATGGAGCGTCTGAACTAATTCACGGCAATGAATCAAACTGACCAACTTAAACTCCCGTTTTGGCCAAAGAAGAGACATTATTAAAACATCTATCTTAAGCATCTCAAGCTCGCAGGTCGCTACTTAGGGAGCTTTTTCGTGACAAGTCCAATGAAACGCTCTAAGGAAACTTAATGACCAAATAAATTGCACATTAACATCATCATTATAATACTATTCTTAATGTTACTTCATTTGATATCACCATTGAAATTACCAAGAATATGACCCATCTCCGCTCTTTTACTCTTGGGATCTCAGCAGGCGAAAGTATATTGGGTGGCATCAATCAGTGGCATAGTATGCACGAGTGCCCGGATCAGTGTTTTATATATCCCGAATGAATTTGCACTAACAAATTTTAAACAAAAAGATCCATTGTCAGTGGCAGGAAGTCAATTCTCCAAATGCTTGGCATTCCATCTCATTTAATCTGTCTTTGCTCGTCCCTGTAACGTCTTACTGCCTCCCAAAATCTGTCTCTAGAGAAGTACAATGATATTAAACATTTATTTCAGATCCTCATGCGCGCATTTGTTGGGTTTAAAACTCATTACTACAAAAAAAATGTGACCGTATTTGTCTACATCCGATACAGTTTTCAAATCTGACATCCCAGAGGTGCACGAGATTGTTGGGAAGGAAACTAATTAAGGGTTTTGCACAATACTGTCCAGAGACTGTCTCTCCCAATAACGGTAATGAGAGAGGGAGATCTGGAGAACCGCATAGAGCTTTGTCCGAACAAAAGATGAGGTGAAGCTCTGCAATCTGCCCTGACATGTTCTATTCTGACGGTTAGCTCTGTGTTTCCAAGCTCTCTCTTTTTTGTTTCACTGGCTGCCTGCTGTGATGCTCATTAGGATCCATAAACAATAGGAGCTGCTCTTCTAATGAGAGGCCTTCGGAATTGCCAGCCCATGGGAAGCGATGCCGGTTTGATCGCCTTGGTGGAAGATCTTCAAAAAACATGTTTGCTCACCTCACAGGGATGCCACAGTTTGATGGTGTTTTAGATGATTTTGGTCGGAAGCTGCAGATCTGATCGAATGATTAATGAAGGTTACACAAAGCTTGGAGGTGGGGAAAACAGTCGGCTCAAAGCAAATCAATTGGAAAGTTTCAATCCTGTAGCACAGCTGTTGCAGCTCTAAGACACACAACTGAGCTGGTAAGACCATGTCATGTTATTGACATTTTAAAGGTTACATGATCCTTTATTTAGAAAGAGTCAAATATTCCCAAATCTAATTACAACTGTATTGTAAGGGGTATTGCAATTTGAACCGTAGTATTGAACAGCGGAGGCATTACAAATATAGATCAACTCAAAATGAACATTCGGTTTTAATTTATTCACCAAGGGTAGCATTTTGAACATTATATGCCCGGAACACTAATGAAATGAATAAATAAAAAATGTAAGGAAACTTGTAATAGCCATAAGCCAAACTTATTATGGCTTATTCAACAAGGTCAAAAATGAATGAACTCAATGGATAGGTTGTAAAGTTGCTTATGCTTTTGCATTACTTTTAATCCAGCGTTGAGTAAAAAATGGATGAATCCAGCCCATATGTTGTAAAATAACTTATAACTTTTAATCCAGCGTTGAGTAAACGCTGGATTTTTTTGTTTCAACCCTGCGTTGGGTCAAACGGGACGAAAACAATTGTTGGGTTGTGAGTAATCTCATGATAAGCTATTTTAAACACAGCAGTGGGCCAAAAATGACGAACCCAACTGTTCGGTTGTACATTGGTTTGTGCTGGGTTAAAAATGGATAAATCTATCCCCTGGGTTGTAAATCCACTTATGCTGGGTAATTTTCAACCCAATTTTCACCCGACACTGGACTGAAAGTAACCCGATATTTTTCTAGATTGTACTGTTAAGTCAAAATATGTTTCATGATTCGAATCATCAAAATATCATCAAAAAGACCAAATAAATTCAGAACGACACACACGTTTGTTTTAAATTCAGCGACAGCTGGTGTACCAGGCTTAAAACATGCTTAAACATTTAAATGGCAATACAGTCCAGCCCTATGCACCTTCTTGAAGGTCTTGTCTGTACAGCACAAGAAGGTGAAAGTGATGTCCAGCATGCTGCATAGAAAGTGAACAACACAAACTTACAGTTGCAACATTAAAGACACAACCTGCATCTCTCCCACTCCATACCATCTGTCCTAGCCACAGTCACACAAACAAATGAGAAGCCCTCCAAGCCATAAAGATCAACAATCACCACGTTCAGCCTTTAAAGCAATCTGCTGAACACTCATTGATGTTGTACTAAATGCTTTTCAATCTTCATAGATTTTCTCAACCTGAACTTAGAAAAGGAAAAAGATTCAATAGAAGCCACAAGCTCCTGATTTCTGTGCTCTGTCTAACAGAGCTTATCTTCGTGCGGCAGGTAAACTTTTAAAACGTTTAGTTTAAGGAGTGATGATTCTGAAATATCAGTTTTAGCCTTTATGTAAGAGCCAGAGAAATATTGACATCTTACATTTCAAGAAACGTGAAAGCAAACGATATATTTTATCAGATAGAAAAATCATTGTGAATCAAGGTATGTTCTTGCTTTCAACTGGCTTTATTTTCTATGAAAAAGGTCCATGATTCCAAGATACAAAATAAAACCCTTAGAGATTTAAACATTGACTTCTCAGTCCGTACAAACTGCTTACTGAGCCAAGAATGTTTAACAGTTATCTCTGAATTCTCCTTTGTTCTTAAAACCCAAACAGATGTTCAGACTCAGAGGTTTGTGCCAGTGGTCTCGCAGATGCCCCTTCAGCTACCGTAACTCACAGGATATGTGCAAGAATAAAGGCCATGCTTATGAAAACATATTTTCTGGAATACATAATCCCCAGCAATGTTTTCATTCCCAGCGAAAGTAATTTCATACCCCCGTGATCAAGAAGAGTGAGAAAAACAAGTTGAGAGAGACGGACACTCTAAATCCCAAACCTTTGCCGCCCAAAGCATTGTGGACCTGATGAATGGAAAAAATCTATAAGTATTTTTGTTTTGTATCGTTAAAAACATCTAAACTGCTCCGAAAAGAAAAAGACTTTAAAAAAAGAATGTGTCCAAGCAGACCAAGGTTCTGCATCCCATCAAAACAAGAAACTGAAAGGGATGTATGAATAAAACACTGCTTGGGTGTTTGTAGCCCAAGGCCAAGAGTAATAGGCAGAATGTTATGAACGTTGGGTAGATGCATCAAAAACATCACTCTTGTCTTTTCTGAGAGACAAATTCATTCAAAACATTTCTTGAACAGCTGGTGGAGTAGGCTTGCTTCTTAAAATTATATTTAAGCTCATGTATTTACTGTGTTATTGAAGAAAAGGTAAAAAACACTTTTTCTGTCGGTAGTTTAATAGTGTTCCGCTGGGACGATGTATTTTTGAAGGCCAATCCTTTGACCCTATGTCATTTGATTGGATCCATAGACTTTTGGAAGGCCGCAAAACATACATATTGTCCATCAGGATATTCTTTACAAAAGAACACCGCATTTATACATTCGGTTCCATTTTTAAGACATTTAAAACCTATAAAATCATGGTGGGTACTAGTCTCATTTTTCCTCAAAGAATAAAACACGAATGTAGAGGTTTGTTATCCACACACTTCATTTTAGACCTTTCCCCAAAAACTATTGACTTTGGGTCGATGGAACAAATGTTTTTTCTCCAAAATGTGACAGGTCTGGATGCGATCCTCTAAAGGCTTTGTCTGAAATATGTGTATATTTTGCCATCGTGCTCACATTTATGTGAGCATTATATAAATAATATCATGTCATATACACTCCGGTTTGATATCGCTAGTCATATTCAGACATTAAACTTGATTTGCAATCAACAATAGCCAAAAATGATGTTATCCGCCCGAGACTCTCTGACAGGGTGTTTAATCATTCATTTGCTGAAAAATAATAGATCTGAAAGCGATTCCATCAGTCTCAATCTTTTTATTGTTATGGTGTAATGTGAATCCTGCGTTTCCCCTAAACAAAGAACGGCATTCAAATTGTACTTTTATAATTATCTTTATAATGTTAACAGCCCTTTACTCTTCAGTTAATTCTTCCAGTGTAGCTTCCTAAACACCTTGGTTTGGTCGTGACTCTCATGAAAGAAAAGACGGATGGCAAGAGCTAGGAAAGCACAGGAAAAGCAATCAAAGGTAAGTAGGGAATCAGAGAGGCAAAATCAGACTCTCCATATTCAACTGGATTGCCTACTATGGAAGCCATTGATTATGTCAACACCCACAAAGCTTTGTGCTGGAAACGGTTGAGGGAAAGAAACTGCAAAACACCAACGGAGCCACCGACCCTTCATACAAAAAGTGGCAAATCAAAAGTGAAGGTCACGCTCTGTATTTACAACCTGAGGATTGAGTAACGGTAACAGAGACAACATCAATAGACTGTTGCGTAAGGCCATTCATTTAGTCTTCAGATTTTAAACAGAGCCGAGAGAGCACAGCCTCGTCCTCTTTAAGAAAACTGGCATGCATACATGGGCAAATACGCAATGAATCTCGCTTGCCAACGAACTGACCACGGCTCTGAAAAGAAGCTTGGCAGTGACTGTTTGTCCTGGAGATGCTGTACTTTGTTGCATACCCGAGAGACGAGACTTTTCCCTTCTCCGTGCGGACTCAGCAGTTTCCCTATCATTTTTGCTCATTATCTCCCTGCTTATGAGGGGAAAGATGCAGACATGTCTAGTTGAAATAACGCAAATGTCGGTGGGTAATGAGGGATTTCAATAATCCTACGGTTTCCGTTTCTACACTGAATGATGTTGAAACAGACGCCTCGGGTCTGCAAAATCTCGGCAGCATGAATTAGGATCAGGTCGGTCTGAACGGATTACATCAGCGCCGGAATAACGTTTGATAAACAGGAGACACACAAGCAAGTCCATCCTAAACTACAAGAACTCTGTACTGGAACCAGTGCTGAAAGATATTTTTAAAATGGAAATGAAGACTATTTTATTAATTAAAATAAGCGAAATCATTCATATATGGTTGCTTTGTCTAGTTCAAGCAACACAACTTACTCAAAGCCCAGACTTTGTATTTCCTTGTGTAGTTTTGCTTCCCCGTCCCTCGTAACAATCCTATGTCATCTCTCAAGGTATGATTCTTCAAACGAAGGCCAACGCGGGCAGGGCTTCCAGAATATTGTTTAAGGACGATGATCATTTTCAAGCTTGCATTAGGAAAACCGTGTGTCGACTAGTCATTCCATTTTAACATTAAAGCAATTTCCAAAAACGTTCCATTCTTCTCGAACAAAAACAAACATTGCATAAACATTTCAGGTGTCTAGACAGGCAGGGTTTTTCTTCTCTCGCTGTCGAGGACAGGAAAGGGCCCTCACGCACAAATTAGCATTAAGTTAAGCCAGTAAAATGTAATATTAGTGTCAAGGACTGAAATCTAATTTGAGTGAGCTGTTGGTCTGTGCTGTGCTTACACACGCTTCACGGCATAATACAGTACCATGTTTGTTTGTCAACACCGGAACACAAGCGCTGTTTGCAGACGGCACATGACAGCAGTATATATGTACTGTACTACACTATTGTGTACAATCAAGCAACGTTTCGAGTTACTGCCGCACCAAAAGATGGTCCCAAATCCTCATTTTTAAAGCGGTTCTTTTGCAATCATTTGGCATGATGAAATTAGCATAACACGTCCCTCAGCTTATTGTAACGTTTGCTAGAATCACCGACTTTGATTTGTAAGATTCTAAATGGATGAAGCGGAAAAAACAGTGGTGGAAATCATTAGTCTGGCTGGCGGCGGAAGAAACTGTAACCTTGTAAAACTGCCTCGGACTACTTCTGTTTGAGCATGGTGTGGTGAGGAACTCCGGGAATGCTGAGATTTTGTTTTGGTGGTTTTAACCGGAAATCTCCTCCGAATTCATTGGAAACGGGTTTAATGTAGTTGAAACCCTTACGCCTGAAGACTGCTTCTTCTGAATTTTTGTTCAGATCAAACAAGATATGTAATGCAAAAATAACAGATCTGATGCTTAGTGTAATCCATGTTTTATGTTAATAATTGAATATCACGACGCTGAAAGAGATATGTTTGGTTCAATCAACTACTGTCTAGGCTTCGCGATCAAACTGTTGGATGATGTCACTGTAACACAACAGATGAGTCATCCAATGGGATTAGGGGACACGTAAAATGAACCATAAGTGATAGCTCACACCAAAATTTCATTAACTCCCCTCGTTGTCGTTGGAAATCGGTGTGACTTTCTTTCTGCCGCAGAACAAAGAAGATATTTTGAAGAATGTTGCTAACGTCCACCTGTTCGCTTACAATGGTTTTGTGTCCAAACAATTGAAGGGAATAAGTGCCGCTGAGGTTTAGTTTATTTATAAAAAATCTTATTTCGTGCTGTGCCGAAGAAAGAAAGTCTCATAGGTTTGAAAGGAGGAGATTGTGAGTAAATGATTGCACAGTTTTCATTTTTGGATTGACAATCACCAAGAGTGAAGCATGTGCCTGCATTTATTGTGCTTCTAATGGCATCAAACGCTTTTAAAAGAAAAAGGGGAGTTCGGGGTACCTGTTTGTCGAAAAATAAAAAAACACTAGACTGAACTGAAAAATTGCTGTGGCCAGTGGCACAAACATGACACGCTTCGCTCCTCCGACAACAACTTTAGAGGGAGAGCAAAGTTGTGTTTCTGCTTTAAACGTGGAGGGTGTAAAACATCAATGTTTACCCTTTGCCAATCTTTCTCTCATCCGGCGACTTCGGGAGGCCCTTCTGCTTGAATTAGGAGAAATCCTTTTAAAGATGAGCTGCAGGGGTCAGGGGGGGTGGCTTTTCAGCATGACAAAACCAAGCCCGTTTCCCTCCTTTTTCTTTTTTTCCCTCCAACACTCAACGGGACGCTTTCGAAGCTTACACAATGCAAATCAGTCCGAGCCCTCTTTCACAGAGTGATTAATATGCAAAGACAGCCCATCCTTATCAAACACCACATGGAAAAACAACTGGAGAACGCCGGGGCCGATTGGATTTCAGTCAGTTTGCACGGACCGAATTATTACATTTTCACAAGCCGAGAGTCACGGCGTGAGGAGAGCAGCATGAAGGCATTAAAATATTTTTTTCATTTGAAAAAACATCCAAAAATCCTCCAGCATGAGGGCAAATCTTTCTACCAGATTCCTTTCGGCTCTGATCTGATGCTGGTGTTTTCTTTGGCCCCGGGCTTGGTAGAGCAACACTAGTATAAGTTATTCTATAAGGTCAATATGGAATGATTCTGTTGAGTAGAGGTTGAGACTTGATGAATGTAATTTAGGCTTTAATTCATTAATTTAAGTCATTAATTCACATCCCTAAAAAACACGTCCTGGAGTTGATATCACCTGATCTAAGTGTGGCTGACCAGAAGAAATGACATTTTGGGCACCGACCTGTCTTCCAAGACATTATTCTCGGTAAAACTAAATAGAGAGACACATCAGATGAAATAAATCAATGATCTACATAAAATGTAAATAAGACGTCTGCATATAGCAAAAATACTTGGCTTAACTGTATCTTGGCCCATAGCACGGACAGAAGTAATTTTACTCTCTCACTGTATTTTCGTAGCAGCTTTGAACTTGCCACAGAAGGAAAAGTTCCAGATGTTCAGCATCCCGTAATAGTCTATTTATTTTCCTTCAACGGTTAATTCATCTTATGCTTTACCCTCCTCCTTGAGGTAAGGGAGACCTTATATTTAAAACCCACTCTTCTTTTATTTCGCTTTACAGATCTTCAGAGAGCGACTTTAGAGACTCCCGATTTGGCTCATCTACATTCAACACAGCCTGAATAAATCAAGTGGATGTGATGCGGGACATCAGT